>WAAE01015494.1:124334-182319 GCA_013400495.1 Nicator chloris
GGGGGGGGGGGGTGGGACAAGTGGGGCTCTGGGGTTTTGGCAGGAGGGTGGCTACCAGAAGGTTCCCCCTGCCTGTTGTCACTCATCCCCTGAGGACCAGGGCTCCTGCTCAGCTCTCAGCTGACACACTGCTGGCTGGTCAGATGTGCACAGCACGTCCTCCCCCAGAGCAGGGGGCACAGGGCTGGTGTCAGCTTGACCATGCTTCCCCCTCAGGGTGGTGTTCCCCAGCCTGGTGGTGGTGGTGCCGTCTCCAGGGGTGGGGCCCTGTGCTGGGGCTGTGCTGGTGAGGCCGTTCAGCCCCTCCTCAGTGAATTCAGCCAGGTCTTCCAGACTGGCCTCCCTGTGCAGCCCATTCTGGGCCTGCACCAGACCCTCCCTCTCTGGGACCACATCTGGTGCCTCCTGCACCGTTGGCTCTTCCTCACTGGATGAGGCGGGTGAGGCGTCTTCCCCCGCATCCTGGGGGAGCTCGGTCCTTCCAGGACCCTGCTGCCCACCCTCTGCCACCCTCAGCCCCATCAGCTCCTGGTTGAATTCCAGGGCCTGCTCAACTATTTCCAAAATATCTGAGTCTTTCATGATATCCACCGGCACCTCTGCGGAGAGAACATCTGCGTCAGGGATATCTGGAACGACTTCTGGAAAACCTCCCTGCTCCAGTGCAGAGCCCAGCTGAGGTGGGATGGCCTCGGGGGGCTGCTGATTCCTGGGTGAAGGAGGGCTGTCACTGTCGAGTGCTTCCTCCTCCATGGATGGCTGCTCTTCCCATGGCTGCACTGCTTCACCAGCCACTGCCTGGGCCTGGAGCTCTGCTGGAGAGGTGGCCTTGGCCATGTCATGGAGACCCATGCTGGGCTTATCTTCATCTGCCCCCTCCTCCTCCTCCTGCCCTGCCAACCCCAGGCTGCAGCCTGGGAGGGTTGTTGCTCCACTGGCACCCCTCTCCAGCTCACTTGTGTTGTGGAGCTCCTCATCTGATTCGGCAGCCAAACCTTCCAACTGCTCTGGTCCCTCCCACGCTCCAGTGCCTGTGGCACCCTGGGCTGGCTCATTGGTACCTCCTGCTAATGGTCCCGTGGCCCTGAGACAGCTGGGATCTGCTTCAGGCACAGCTGGGCCTTCCTCCAGCTCAGCAGTGTCCTCATCCTTTGGCATCTCATGTTCTTCAGTAGGCAGCTCCACATCTCCATCTGCTTCTGCGACAAGCTCCTCGAGGTGTGCTTTGCCCTCTGGCACTGGAGATGCTTCTCCAGGAGCCCCCAGATCATCTTGGCTGCCTTCAGCTGCTTCAACTTTAATTTCTTCAAAGTCCTCGGAGATCTCAGCTTCCTCCAAGCTGGACACCTCTTGGTTGGGAGCGGAGACCATGAAATAACCTTCCTCCTCCTCAGCACCCTCTGCCACAGCAGCCACCTCTGCCCCTGCCTCCTCTTCAGGGCTCTCTGGCATGGTGGGAGTTGGTGGCTTGTCGTTCCCTTCCAGCCACCCTTCACCCTCCTGTGCTGTGTCAGACACAGGCGCTGCCTCCGTGGTCTCCTCGGTCTCTGGAGGGTTAGGGCTGGGTGCACCCACAGCCAGCATCTCCCCTTCATACAGGTGCAAGGGCGTGCTGTCCGGCAGCGTGTCCTCCAGCTCCACCCTCCTGCCAGTGCCCAGTGTGGGCTCTGGGCCTCCAGGGACCTCCTCCACTGCCCACTCGCCACTCTCCGCGCTGTCACCTGGCACCTGCTTCAGTGCCACGAGCTCTGAGCTCTCCGGCTTCACCAGCTCTGAGCTGAGCTCGTCATCAGCATCCTCATCCTGTGCCTCCCGTGGCTCCTCTGGAGCCTCAGCCAGCTCCTGTCTGTCCTCTTGCTCAGGGGCACCTGGAGGGGCTGGGTCGGGCCCTGCCACGGTGCCCTGCTGCTCCTGCCTTGCCAGCTCTGGTGCCAGCTCAGCCTCTGGCAGTGGCTGCTGCTGGCTCATCTCCTGGCTCTTGGCATCTTCTTCATCATCTTCCTGGGCTCCCTCCAGCTCTGCTGGTGATGTGCCATCTCTCTCCTCCCTTTTCAGCCTTCCTGCACTGCTCAGGGTGTCATCTGCCCAGGCTGGCTCTTCTGGCCCCAAAACTCCCTCAGTGTCCTCTGTTGTCACTTCCCAGTCCTCTGGACAGGGCTCTTGGCCATTGCCATCCTCCACCCTGCCCCAGGGCTCCTCTCCTGGCTCCAGCTCCTCCTGTTCCCTGCCCTCTTCCACAGAGCCAATTTCCTGCAGGTCCTCAGGCTCCTCTGGGGCTCTGCTCTCCCACTCCAGGGTGTCACCTCCCACAGCCTCTCCTGCCCCAGGATCCTCTCCTGCCCCAGGATCCTCTCCTGCCCCTGGATCCTCTCCTGCCTCTGAGCCTTCTCCTGCCCCATGGTCTTCTTCTAGCTCAGAGTCCTCACCTGCCATGGGGTCCTCTCCTGCCTCAGGGTCCTGTCCTACTCTATGATCCTCTCCTCCCAGCACCTCTCTGCTGACCTCTCTCTTTTCTCCCTCACCATCTTTCACTCTGCCTGTGTCCTCCCCTCCCACAGCATCTTCTTCAGCTCCTAATGAAGCCTCTTCTGCTGGGATGGCCTCATGGACACTCGAGGGCTTCTGCTCTGGGCACAGCTCTTGTCCCCTTTCCTTCTCTGCAGCCAGATCCATCTCACACATAGGCATTTTCTGCAGCTCAGACCTTTCCTGCTCTGCGTCAACAAAATCCTCTTCCAGGTGACTTTTTGTGGGCAAAACCAGGTGGCTTTCTGCAAGGACAGCATGAGCAGCTTCCACTCCTCTGTGTGGACACTCCTCTTCTTGCACATCTGTTCCTTCTTCCTGGAAATCTCCATTCTCCTTGCAGGGCCTGCAGGGTGCCCTCTCCTCCTCCTCATCCTCTAAGGGGTGTGATGGCTCTGTGCTTGGGGTCTCTGCCCTGTCCTCCTCTTGCTCTAGCTTTTCCCAGCTGGTCACTGTCTGTCCAGGGAGACCCCTGTCCCCTTCCTGAGCCTCCACTTCTGAATCCCTTGGGCTCAGCACAGCAGGTACCTCCTCCTCCTCCCATGCTCCCAAATCTTCCTGGCTCCCCGAGGCACTCAAGGAAGCGGCCGTACCCTGTTGGAACACGGCTCTGTCCTGCAGCGTGCTGCTCTCCACACCCAGTCCCTGGAGCATGACCTCCCCAACCCTCTCCTCTGCCTCAGGGCTGTCACCTTCCTCAGAGCCCTCAGAGGGGTCTTGCTCTTCCCCAGGCCCCTCTGACACAGCCTCTCCACAAGCCTCTGTGGGGAAAACGGGGCTGGGGACACAGCCATCCTGGAGGGCCCATGTGGTGCTGGGCGTGGGCTCCTCTTTGGGCTGAGCATCATCTTCCATCGCCTTGAGCGCATCTTCCAGCGCCTCGCTGACCAGCTGGGCCGGGTACTGCAGCCTGAGGGCGGGCACGGCTCCCAGGGGCTGCACGCTGGCACTGGGATTGTCCCCCGTGGCTCTGGACAGAGGACACTCCGTCCCTTGGCTCATCACTCCCATGTCTCCCCCTGGCCAGGCGGGACCCTCTCCCCCAGAGCTCTCCTGCTCTGGTGGTGAGGGGCTGGGGGGCTCCAGGGAGAGAGGAGGGGCAGCTTTGCCTGCCTGTGAGGGGCTGGGTGTGGGGCAGACAGGGGCTCCCGGCTCCCCAGCCCTGCTGGTAACCAGTAGCACCGTGCCTTGGAGGACTGAGCTGATTTTCTGGAGCTCCCTGGCACTGGGGCTCTGCCTTTTGGTTGTCAGGGTGTCACTCTGGGTTTTTGCTAGCTGCCCCCTCCCCTCTGGCCTGGAGAAGATGGAGGGGCTGGTGCAGTGGTCTCGGGGCAGAAGCCGCCTAGTCTCAGGGCTCGCTGGTACCAGTTTGCTGCTGCTGCTCATCTCCAGTTTGAGATCTGCAAAGAGTGAGGTGGAGCCGTGAGTGGGCAAGAAGCTGCTCCATGGCTCTCCCAGCCCTCCCCTGCTGCCTCTCGCTGCCCCCTCTCCTATTTTTAAACAGCTCCTTCTTGGAAAGTGGGAAATTCCTCCCTCTTGAGTGCAGCGGATGCTGGTGGTCCCAGGGGATTCAGCATCAGGCTGGGACAATGCTCTGCCCAGCTGCAGCCACAGTCAGGTCCTGCTGCTGGGGAAAGTGTGCAGGTGACAAGCTTTCCTTGTTTTTTTGTTTTGTTTTGCTTTGAGGAAAAAGGAAATGCTCAGCTTGTTACCACAGCCTGCTGTCCGGCTGGGCAGATCCGTTCCTGCCCTTCCCATTAAAGGCAGGGAACTGAAAAACGAGGCGAAGGAGTAGATAAGCCTTATCGGGCCTGTGAGCCCCGTGCCAAGAGCCCCCGGCTGCTGTTCACACCTTCCTATCGCAGCTGGGCAACCGCTGCCAGGAAAATGCAGGGAAATGTGTCTAAATCCAGCCTCATTCCCCAAGCCCTCCCAGGGTGATGTGGTGGTGGTGCCAGGCGGGTGCCGGGGGTCCCTTACCTCGCACACCGTTGGCCAACCTGAATTCCCCAGCTGGCATCTGCAGGCGGGTGCTCTCTGCTTCCAGCAGCGTCCTGGAGGAGGAGAGGAGCACGGTGGGTGCTACAGGGTGGGTGCTACAGCGTGCTGGGTGCTGCCTGTGCACCTCAGCTCACTCCACTGGGCTGTGGCAGCGTCGGGGCAGGTAAACTGAGGCACGGAGCGGCTACAGATGGTTGTGCTGCTCTGTCACGGCTCGGTGAGGGAGCGGGTGGACAGAAGCAGCCCCCCTTGCTCCCCGTCTCCCCTCCCATCCCCCCGTACCCGGGATTAGTGTCCGCGCAGGGTGACATCATGCTCTGCCGGGGAGGCCCCTCGCCTGGGCTGGGACAGCCCCTATTCTCATGCTAATTGTCCCCCCAGTCTCTGGCAGGCGGCCTTTGTGTGGGGCCATCTGGAAGGGCTGCGCAAGGGGCACAGGGCTACCCCTACCGAGACCTCCCTTGTGCCCGAGCCCTGCTTGTGCCAAGACCCACCCGTGCCCGCCGCGGTGCCAGGCTTGGCCCCAGATCCCTGCACACCGTGTGCCGGGGCAGCGGCCGCTCCCCAGCTCCGTTCCCACCGGGACCCTCACCTGTAGGTCGCCACTTCCAGGCTGAGGGACATCTTGAGGTGCATGAGCTGCTGCCTGTCCTCCAGCACCCGGGCGATCTGCACCCGCAGGCTCTGCTGCTCCTGCTCCAGGGCTTCCATCGCCAGCTGCGGGCAGCACAGGGGGGTCAGGGGCACCCCAGCCCTGCCTGAGCCCTGCCGGTCCCTGCGGACCTGGGACCGGACAGGTGGCTCGGCTCACACCCTCAGGATGCTGAGGGACAGGAGCCTGGGCGCTCATTTTAGCACGCGGGGCTGAGGATGGGGCAAGGAGATGAGCAGGGCTGAAAGGCGATGGGGAAACGGCTGCTGGAAGAGGGAGGAAAGGCTGGGGTGATTCAGGGCTGAGGGATGCCAGCATGGGAAAGAAACAACTTTCAGGAGAGCAGCTGAGGCCGCAGAACTCTCTGCCCCAGGACACCCACGGCTGGTCCCAGGACCTGGAACAAAGGGAGACCCTTCCCCGGGCAGTGTTCCCATCGTTCCCAGTATTTCCAGCCCACCTCGCCTCCACCTCCCTCTGATGAATCACTTTTGCAGCTGTTGAATCGCAGCTGCAGCGAAGTCGGTCGGAGTTTATCCTGTCCACACCCCCGCCGGTTCCTGCAGCCCGCACCGGGGGCAGCGGCCGGGGCTGTCGTTATCCCGGGATCCTGATCCTGGAGCCCAACAGGACATGGAGCAACGTGCTGCAGGGTGCTGGAGCAGGACCCTGTGTCTGGGTGCTGCTCCCGTGCAGTGGGGTGCTCCCGGGTCTCTATTGTGCTGGAGACAGAGATGTCCCCAAGCCATTTTGCTCTTCCTCCTGCCCTCCCCAGCTTCATCTGCAGCTCATAGCTCATCCAGGGCAACTGTCCATCCCTTCCCTGGGGTTTGTTCCTTCTGTCTTGCCTCCTCCCGTCCACCTCTCCCATCCTTTTGCTCAGGGATGTGCCCTGGCCACCCAGGCACCCACAGCCCCCTGTTTTCCCCCTCCCCAGGGGCCCAGCTCCTTCCTGCTGCCTTCACTCGCCTGGAACTTTTCTGCCTCCCCACGCTGCTCCTGCCACTGCTGAGCCAGGCTCTCCTCCAGCATCTCCTTCCGTGCTTTGAGCCCCGCCAGGTCCTTCTCCAGGTGCTGCAGCTGCAGCTGGCTCTGCTGGTTGTCCTCCACCGCCTTCCACAGGTTCTCCTTGGCCTGGCAGAGGGAACCCTCCAGCTGCGACACCTCTGTCTTGTAGGTCTCCACCGCCCCTTTCCAGATCTCTGAGAGCCTCTTGGAGTAGTCCTCCACCTCCACTGGCTGGAAAGCCACCGGTGCACAGCGGAAGCTCTCCAGGCTGTGGGAGAAACTTGCGATCTCCTGGTCCAGCCCTGCTTTCTCCTCCTCGTGCACCTCCAGCAGGGCTTCCACCTCCTTCTCCAGCTGCACAGCTCTCTCCTTCAGCCAGATCTGCGCTCTCCTCTCCTCCTCCAGCTCCTTCTTGCTCAAGGACAGCTGCTTCTTAGCTTCCTCTCGGGCTGCCTGCTCCTTCTGGCACCTGCTTTTCACCTGCTGGACCTCCTCGTAGAGGTTGTCCCTGGCCAGCTCAGCCGTGCACTTCTCCCTGAAGGCGTGATCCAGAGCATCCCGCAGGGCTCGCAGCTCCTCCTCGTATTTCACCCGCCACGAGTCCCCAGCCGGGCTGCTCTTGGTGCTCTGGATTTCAGCTCGCAGCACCTCGTTCTCCTCCTCCAGGAACTTCACGCGGGCCAGGTACGCCTCCAGCCGCTTGTTGAGGTCCCACATCTGCAGCGATTCCTCTCCCAGGGCTCTCGCCCCTGCGAAACTTTCCGTGCTCAGCATGGGCGCTGCCGGAGGATGCCGGGGCTCTGGAGCCGGCACTGCCAGAGGAAGACGCCGGGGGAGGAGGATGCCGGGGAGAACGCCGAGGCAGAGTGGGAAGGCGGGGAGGGAAGCAGTGGCTGGGAGCAGAGGGGAGCGCAGCTATTCATACTCTCTGATGGCGAGTGGGAGGCCCCCGAGACCCGGACGAGCAGCCGGGTTTAACCCTTGCACAGCCGAGCCGACTCCAGCCCACGTGGGCTCGACTCTGAGCTCTGATTTCCCAGCCCTGCGGAAGAGCAAGGTGCTCCTTTCCACTTTGGAAGGGTGACTTAAGGGTTTGGATCCTCTCCCGGCGTGTCTCGGCTGGGAATGCCCTCCCTAAAGCCTGGGGGCCATGCCAGGGAGCTGAAGGGCTGTGGTGGGGCTCAGCCTGGAGCTTGGCAGATATCCAAGGGCAGTTGGCAGATGCCCATCCTGAGGGCTTGGCTGCAGCATCCCTTAGTCAGCCCCATGCTGCTCCGGAACCTCGGGGCAAGGGAGCTCCAAAGGAGCCCACCGAGGCTCTCACAGCCCTGGGGAGGTGATGGTTGCCCCGAGGACATCCGTGCCCCTTGGTGCCTGGGGCTGTTTTGGGCTCAGCAAAATCCAGGGCAGGTCCAGTGCCCTGGATCCATCCACAGGGAAATCCCTCTGCAGAGGGAGAAGTGCCTCGGGGAGCAGAGCACGTCCTATCCAATGCCTCCTTGGGTCACTGCATCCAGCTGTGTCCAGCTGCAATTTTCCCTCTTTCCAGATGTCCGTGGCAGGATGTGCAGAGCCGGGAGCCCAACGAGAGCTGCTCCTCTGGCAGCCTCCGAAACTTGGCAAGTGTCATCTCTGCATTTGGTTTCCGTCAGAGTTTTCACCCAGAGCTTTTCGCTTGTGCGGTCAAGCAGTCACGGTCGAGATACAAATCGCTTCACGGGGAGCATTTGGGGATTATGATTTCTGATTTTCTCTTTTTATTTACCCCAGATGACTTATTTGGGGGAAGGGCAGTGTGCTGGCAAGGGGCGGAGATTCAAAACCTCAAGCTCGGGAGGTTTCTGTGAACAAAAGGAGCAGGAGAATGTCACTCGGGGAGAGACGTCTTGCCAGCGTTTTCTCCGAGGAGATGATGTTTTTTCCCACGGGAGGGTCCCTGCTATGTCCTCACCAGGGCAAGGAGAACAAGAATGTCTCCTCCCGAGCTGTCCCACAGGACAGGCTCTAGGCGAGCGCTTCTGGAAAGACAAGCAACAGTCCCCTCTGCTGGCAAAGGCCACCCAGAGCCTTTCCCGAGCTCCTGCCAGCCTGGCACCATTCGGGAGCTGGTGGGAGTCTCACACCCCCCATATGAGGGAGCAGCAATAGCGAGGATCCCAGCACCCCCTCGGAGGGATGGGGTTTTCCCCTGGTGCCTGGATGGTGGGATGGCGGGGAGGATAACCCGGCTTGGGGGTCCCCAAAGGCATCATCTTTCCGGCTCATCTCCGGCCAGACATCCTGTCTGGCTCCTTGGCCCAGCTCTGGTTTGCCTCTCACAGCCAAGACTGAAATGCCATTAAGGAGCATAGGGAGTGCTGAGGTTGAATAATTGATCTGGGCTCCCCAGAGCCCTGGACAGTGGGGTGATGAAGCCCTGCTGCATGTCTTTATCCTCCTCCTCCTTATTTCTGCTCCAAAGCTGGCCTTCCCTGCTGCCTGGCTGCTCCCACTTCCCTCCTTTCCACCTCCTCTTGGGTGCTCCTGGGATGTCCAGGTGCCCCCAAGACTGGTGGCTGCTGCAAAAAGACCCCCAGTGCTCATGGCTACACTGGGAGGTGCCCTGGGAGTGAGCATTTCCTTCCTCCCTGGCCTTGTCCCTCTCTTCCTCCTCTTGCCTTTTGGGGTTCCCCACTGTGCCTGGTCCCCTCTCGCTCAGCCAACAGCAAGGGCTCAGCAGGATAGTCCAAATCCTGAAGCCCAGGGAGGACTCAGGATCCCGAGGGGAGTTGAGGAGTCCCAGTGCTTCCCTGCCTGGGGGATCCTAGGGGCAGAGCTGGAGGGCACTCTGGAGGATACATCTGTGTATCCCTTCCTTCTGTAGTGTGCTCAGAGTTGTGAGTGACTGAGGATGGGGACATCTCTGTTCCTGGGGGATGACTGGGGTCAGGGGACTCTCAGAAGGGAGTCCATTACCCTGAGAGGTGCTCATGGCCAGGAGTCTCTCAGGAGGGGAATGTCCATGTCCCTGGGGGATGCTTGAGTTCAGGATGCCCTAGGATGGGGATGTCAGTGTCAGTGAGTGATGCTCAGGGTCAGAAGACTCTCAGGAGGGAGATGTCTGGACCTCTGGGGAATGCTTGGGGTCAGAACCCCCTGGGAATGGGATGTCTCTGCCCCTGGGGAGTGCTTGGGGTCAGGCTTCCCTGGGAATTAGCTTTCTGTGCCTCTGAGAGGTACTGGAGGTCCAGACTCCCTGGGATGGCACCTCTGAGGGGTTCTCAGGGCCAGGACCCCCTGGCAATAGGATGTCTGTGCCCCCTGACCCTGTGGGGTGCTTGGGGTGGCCCGAGCAGTGGCAGAGGTTGGTGGGGGTGGCAGTTTGAGGGTGTCCCAGCCCACAGGCCCAGGGTGGGAGCTGGCACGTGCTTGGCATGGGATGCATGGCACGGGCTGGTACGTGACTTTGAGCACGGCTGGATGAGGAGGGGGAGGAGAGGGAGGAAGCACAGCTGGGCACTGGGGCCCTTCCAGCCTGAACACAGCTGGGGCTGGGGTCTGTGGTTGCTGGGGGTCCCTGTGGGACTAGACCCCTTTCCATACCCTTGGCTGCAGGGGCTGGGCTAAAGGGAAGGGCTGAGCCTGAGCATCTCTGGAGCTGCAGGCAGGGCTGGGGATTGTCTGCTGTCTAACAAGGGTTGTGCTCTGCTCCTGCCTTGCTTGTCTCCCTTCTCTCCTGCCCCTTGCAGGAGCTGGATGTCCCAAGGACTTTGCCCCATGGATGCCAACAGCCAAGAAGGAGCAGGAGCTGCCCTGGGAAGGAGCTGGCAGAGCAGCAGCCCTGGAAAGTTCCCTCCAAGCCAGCAAGGAAAGCCCAGGCTTGCCGGAACATTTGTTCCCAATTAAGATGGGGGATGCTCCTTGCTGAGAAGGCACTTTGCAGTTCCCCCAGCTGTGAGCCCTTTCCCACAAACTGCATTTTTTTGTATGGATTTCCCATCCGGGTGCAGGATGTGACCTCATGGGTTGGGTTTAGGGGGCAGAGGCTGGGGCAGCCCTGGGGTTTCACCCCTGCACGTTCCAGTGCCTGTCCTGGGCAGAGCACTGCAGTGTGAGTGCAAGCATCACCCGCTGGACACTCACCACCCCCTGAACTGCTCTGCTACCGAGATCGACTCTGCCGCCTGCAATTAATTCCCAGGGCCACAAATGATTAATTCTGCTCAGGAGCTGCGGCTTTCTGCAAACTCACCCGAGCAATTCCCTGGCAGGCTCCGTGCCAACCCCCCCGGGTAGGGAATGCTCTGTGCCAGGGAAAGTTTGAGCGAGATCTGGTTAAAAAAATCCCTGATGCCAGCTCCTGGGTGCTGCCCTTCTGCCAAGGGGCTTGAGTCTGCAAATGAGGCGTCCCAGCTGCCTCCCAGACCTCACTGTGTGCCCAGATCTGCACACATTCTTCCAGGAAAAAGCATTCCAGCCTAAAGATGAATGAATTATCCTGGCCCTGACACAGATGAAGGTGGGTAAACTGAGGCACGTCATCTCTCTGCCGGACCACACTTGGCTGTGAGGTTGAGTCTGACTGCTCCCACAACCCTTTTGGGGCTGGCAAAGCCCCTGGGTTCCTTCAGCCCTCGGGCGGTGCCTCCAGGCACCTCGGCCTCGCAGCAAAAGGGCTTTTGCATGACAAAGCCTCTGCTGGCTACCGGCACCTCCGCCCGTGGTCCCCTCCCGCTCCAGCTGAAGCTGCCAAATACGAGGAATAACCATTCCCAGGGCATTCCCATGCCATGGCGGGGTCTGTGGTGGGGAGACCCCCCCATTTTAGGCGAGGTCCAGGGCAGCCGGTGTCAGCCGCCCCCCCACTTCTGCTGCATTGGGTTAACACCGTGCCCGGGCTGAGCATCCTCCTCTCGTGCGGGGTTTGCCAGCTGCCAGGAGGGAGGGACGGGGAGGGACGAGGAGGCTGCCAACACGGTAATATTTTTTTTTTTCCCCTTCTTCTTAATTAGGGGAAGGAATAAATATAAAAGGAGGAGGGAAAGGGGAAGGGAGAAAAAAAAAAAAAAAGAAGAGTGGAGGACACGGACACACACAGAAGCTTCTTTTCTCGGTGCCTGCACTTATGCCTGGTGCAGCTCCTTCCCAGCCGTCCTGCCAACCTGCTGCCGCCCGCTGCCCGCGCTGCCCCGGAGGAGCCGCAGCTCAGCCGCACGCCGGGACCCCGGGCCAGGGGAGCCCCCGCCCGCGCTGCCGTTCCCCGCGCTGCACAGAGGGGCCCCCGCCGCGGGCCTGCGGCCACGCACGGAGCAAGGTGGGGTGCGGGGAGCGCGTGGGGCCGGCGGTGCCCCGGTGCCGGAGGTGCCCCGGGCGCTGCGGTGTCCCCGCGGCGCTGCCGTACTGCGCTTTTCATTTCGATATCGCGTTTCACCTCCGCACGGGCAGAAAGTGAGACGAGACCTGAGCAGGCGTGGGGATGCCGAGAGGTTTCCCGGTGCTTTTCCCCGCGGGATGCGGGTGCGGGGGGCACAGGGCATCCTCCTGCCTTGCAGTGGGAGATGCTCGGGGCTGCGGGACCCCACAGTGCCGCTTCGGGGAGGTTTGTCCTTGTCACCGACCCTCCGGAGCACAGCATCGCGCTGCAAGTTTCTTCTAAAGAGGGCAGCTTGTAGCGGCTCCGCAGCGCCGGAGGGAGAGCGGGGGCTGGGGAGGCTCTTGCGAAGTTGGAAGGAGAAAGGACTTTGGTGCTGCCCGGCTGCTGCAGCCTGGAGCCCAGCCTAGAGCCCAGCCCGGAGCCCAGCCCGTCCCGCAGCCCCTCCAGCAGCGGGGCTCGGAGGTGTTGGGGAGAAGGGGCATTTTCCGGGCTGTTCCAGCAGCAGCTCCTACAGAATCCTCCATTTGGGAGAAGGGCTAGGGATCCAGGATGGGCTGGTGTGTTCCGTAGGAGGGAGTCCTCCCCGTCTGTCCTCCAGAGTCTCTGGCCGGGTCCTTGTCCCAAGGAGGCTGCAGTCAGGGCAGGAGTGGAAAGGGAAACTGAGGCACGGAGCTGGGCAGGGATCCGGCTCCCCCTACTTCTGCCCGGTCGTATCGATTCTTCCCGTGAGGGTGGGCTGGGCTCAGGGGCAAAACTGCCCGGTCCCAGGGGGGCTGGGGCTGAGTCCAAGGCTTGGGATAGTTGGTCGGCTCTCCCTGTCCTCCCCCAGCTCTCTCGGCTCTGTCCCCAGCCTCTGCTGGTATCCCAGTGGGGGCGGCAGGAGGGTCCGGGGAAAATTTTTCAGAATTTTCATGGCTTTTTCCAACCGATCAGCCCCAGTGTGAACCCCAGATCCACCGTGGGGTGTCCCAGGGAGAGGGACTTTTACTGCAGTCCCCTTCCCCTCCCGCAGCCGGAGCATTTCATCCCCAGGATGAAGGGTCTGCCCTTGAGCATCCCTGCCGGGGACTGCTGCTCCTGTCACGCCGACTTCTCCTCTCTCAGCCCAGAACCTGTTGCTCTTCCTTTTGGCCGCCTGCGGGGTGGGAAAAGTCTCCTTCTGCCCCAGCCTGGAGCCTTTTCCAGCTTCTGGGCTCAGGCATGGCAGGGAGAGGGTGAGCAGGATATTTTAGGGCTGCTTTCCAGGGAATGGCTTTAGACTGGGGAAACTAGGAGATCGGGTGATTTTGTGCTGGTAGAGGGGAGATGTGAGTTTGCTGGTGAGCGGCAGCGGGGCTGGGTCCCACCTGAGCTGTAGTGCTGAAATCAGGGTCCCCCATGCTCCACCCCATCTTACTGTTCCACCTCGTGCCTCAGTTTCCCCACCAGAGCCCCGGAGCCGGGGAAGGCGGGAATGGGTGTGCAAACCTTTCACGTGTGCGTGTGACACACTTACCCAGGGGTACACGTGCTCATGTGTACCTGGCAGCTCCTGCGGGGTCTGCTCCCACCTCCTCCCCTCTGTGCGGGACTGAATCTCCCCAGGGACCCTCCCTGTGCTCTCCCTGACCCCCCTGCAACAAGGAGTCCCTTTCTCCGTATTGGGGAGGGGGAGGGGGGCGAGGGGTTCTGGCAGCTGGAGGGACCCCCCCTTCTCCCCACCTGCTTCCGGCCTTTTAAGCTCTGCCAGCAGCCGCTGCCAAGAGGCTGCCGGGCGCTCCCCGCGCATCCCTGAGCTGGCATGTGCCTGGCACGGCCCGGCTCCGGGGACCCCTCCGATGGCCGCACCCCCACCCGCCCGGGGGGTGGGGACGGGTCCTGGAGGCAGCGCCGGTTTGCAGCTCCGGGGGGAACGGACACGGACGGGTCCGTCCCCGGCCGGCAGCCGGGGCGGCAGCGGCGTGTCCGGAGCCCTTTGCTGGTGAGGATGGGGCTGGAGCGGGGCCAGGCTGTGCCGGCGGCTGCTGACTCATTCTGCAGCTGAGCATCCCTGGAAAGCCACCGCTCTGCTTCCCCCTCCTCCTGCTCGCTGCGGGCTGGCAGGGCACCTTGGGAGCCGGGATGAGCAACCATCACGTGGAGGGGACAAGGGGCCGCGGAGAAGAAAACCCCTCTCCGGAGATGAAAAGGGACACCCCCCCGGCTATCCACTCGCAGCATCTCCTGCGTTGAGCCCTGGACCAGCTGCTGCAGCCCCAGATCCCGCAGGTCCCGTGTTCAAGGAGCCAGCTCTGAAAGCAGGGCCGAGCTCAGGGGAGAAAGAAAGATCAGTCCTGTCTCAAAATAGACTTCAGCTCCATTTTCCACCTGATTTCCCACAGAAATGGAGGTTAGCTGGCCCTGCCACGTGCGTGTGTGCCTGTGTGTCTGTCTGATCCCAGCCGCTCCTGAGCTCTGAGGTCTCTGGGACAATTTAGCCTCACAAGTTGCTGCCATTATAACCATTCAACCATTTTTGGCCGCCCTTCCCTAGTCCTGCTCCTAGCTTTTCCCTCATAAATTGTGGGTTGAAAGATTTTCCATTTGCGGAAAACAGGAAAAATACCCAATGCAAAAATCCAATCCCAAACCCCAAACTAGATGTCGGAGAGTCTCTTGTCATCATGGGATTCCAGGACCTCGGGCCATCACCCATGGGCGGGGTGAAACTGGGTTTAACCCTTTCCACATCCCATTCCCAGTGCCAGCACACAGGTCCAGTCAGGGTTAGGCACAGGAGGGGAGCAGACACTCCAGCTTGCCCAATTCCTGTGGAGTTTTATCACTTGGATTTCCTCTCCGGGGCTGCTGTCCGCGCCACCATGGCGCCTTGGGGCTGGGAAAAAAAGGTGCCAGTGACAAAAGCCTTCCTTGCTTGGCTGCCCAGGGGGTGGCACCAGCCCCCGTACTGGAGCCTGGCCACAGCTGCCACGCAGGAGGGTTTTGTCACTTGGTCCAGAACCATGGGGCTGCATTCAAAATATCTGTCCGGAGCACAGAAATCCCCTGGCTTGGCCCTGGCACCACTGGCCAGGCCAGGTCCTGGGCAATCAAGCTTTGATTTCTAATCAAGCTCCTGCTGAGCTCCTGCTGGGAAGGGGACACTGGTGGTCTGCACAGGAGGGTCAATGTCCACAGGGTGCGGTGTCAGGGGCTTTAAGTCCACCCAGCTTTGTGTTAGGAGCTATGTAGGCATGGTGCCTTTTGCATGGCTATACACCCATGGTGTGTGGTGCCACGGAATATACATGCTGTGTGCTGCCAGGGTGGCATGTCCGTGATTCCAGGGACTGTGCATGCATGGCGTGTGCTGCCAGGGTTGTATGTTCATGGCGTGTGCTGCCAGGGCTCTATGTTCATGGATGTGATGCCAGAGCTGTATGTTCATGGCGTGTGCTGCCAGGGCTGTATGTTCATGGCGTGTGCTGCCAGGGCTCTATGTTCATGGATGTGATACCAGGGTTGTATGTTCATGGTGTGTGCTGCCAGGGCTGTATGTTCATGGCATGTGCTGCCAGGGCTGTATGTTCATGGCGTGTGCTGCCAGGGTTGTATGTTTATGGAGTGTGATGCCAGGGTTGTATGTTTATGGCGTGTGCTGCCAGGGGCTCTGCATCCATGCCAGGGTTGTATGAAGCCATGTTCATACATGTTTACTCCAGGGGCTGTACATCCATGGTAGTTGGTATTGGGGTGTGCGTGCACAGTGTTTGGTGCCCAGGGTTGTATTCACATCCTCTCCCTGGAGCAGTGGTCCCCTGGGCACACTCTGGGAACGCTGCTTAAAGAGGGACACAGGTGACCAGGACAGCATCCTGGCAGGCTGTGCCTGGCAGCCAGTGACTGGACATGGGGCTGCCTAAGCTGCCTCTGTGGCTGCTGAAATCAATACAGCACAAAGAGCTCATAAATTACACAGCTGCTCCGAGTCTCAGGGTGCTCTGTTCCCAGGCAATGGCACCATGCATCCCTGGCACGGGAGGCTGAGGAGCCTCCAGCCCTCCAAGGAGCCTCTGCAGATGGGTGAGGGGGTATTGGAGCAGTGCATCTGGCAGGGATGTTTCCCCACATTCCCAGCATCAGCGTCCTCTCTGGACGGCTGCAAGAGCAGCCAGACTGCAAGGGCAGCTGGAGCCCCCCCGTGACACGCCTGTCACCCCCTGTGCTGCTCCCTGGAGAGGGCTGGGGGCTGGTGATGGCAGTGCTGGCCACTGGGCTTTCAGCTCCTTTCAGCGCTGGCCCCAGCCCACCGGTGAGAGCCCTTTGTGCCAGGCAGCCTGAGAGAGGCCTGGGACATAATGGCTGCTTTGGTCAGCCTCGGTTTTCCCAGCCCGCGTGCGGGGAGCCTCCAGCGTGACCTGAATGGCAAAGAAGCCATCCTGCTCCTTCCCTCCCCCTCTGCCCTGTGCTTTGTGTGCTCTGGGCTGTCGCCCTCGGCTGCTCACTGACCTCAGCTCCCTCCACAAGCCACCCCTGGCAGTGCACACACGCACAAGCCCAGGCACACGCGTGTGCACACCGGCACGTGTGCAGCAGCATGAGCACACATGTGTGCCCTGCTTGCTCCCTCGCCTCCCTCACCACCTCCTTCATGACCAAACACCCCCTGAGGTTTTCTGACCAAAGCCTTCCTGAGGTTTCTCACGGTGCCACCGTGGGCACGTGGCCCTGGTGCTGGCATCGCCTCCCTGCCCGCTGCAGCCAGTGCTTGGGCTGACACCATCTGTGCTCTCTGGGCCAGGCTGGACTCTGCTGTCCCCAGGGGACCCAGCTCCCAGGGAAGGTCAGAGGGGCTGGATGGCACCCAGTGGCTCCCAGCCAATGGTCCTGGTTGCTCATGTTGTCTTCTTCCTCTTGTGAACCAGGGCATATTTCCTTCCCTTCCCTCTCCCCTCCACTGTCCAGGGGTCCAGGTTACCCTGCAGCCATGCCAGAGCTGACCTCTCCCTCTGTGCCCCAATGCCACATGCATCACCCCATCCTCCCCACATATGGGCTGGGGGATCTCCCCAGCCACTCCCCCTTATGCAGGGATGGGAGATTTTTGGTGCTTTTATGGATTCTAAGCACAGCTAGTGGTTTTTGCTCCCCCCTTGCAGGGCAGAGCATGGCCCCAGCCCTCCCGCTGCTGCTGCTGCTCTGGGTGTTTGTCCCCACAGTGGTCCCGGAGGTGTTTGGCCCTGGAGATGGCTCAGGTAACTTGGCATCATCGGCCACGTTTGTGTAACTCCCTGCCCCATTGGCACCCTGTAGTGGGGGTCTCAGGGGGCCCTCACACAAGCCCTGCTCACAGCTCCTCTCTTCTCCCACCCAGAGGACCTCAAGGCCCTGCAGGTCTCCATCCCACGCCACCCTGCCCTCGACGCTGTGCTGGCAGGCGACATCACCATCCCCTGCCTCATCACCTACCTTGGACCCCAGCCCACCGCTGGCACTGGTGGCCGTCGGGCGGTCCTGGGAACCCCCCGGGTCAAGTGGACCTTCATCTCTGAGGGCAGGGAAGTGGAGATCTTGGTAGCTCGGGGGGACAGGGTGAAGGTGAGCGAGGACTATCGGCTGCGTGCCTCCCTGCCCATCTTTCACCAGCGCTACACCAACGCCTCTCTGCTGCTCACTGAGCTGCGCCCCAACGACTCGGGGATCTACCGCTGTGATGTGCAGCACGGCATCGAGGACGGCCACGACATCCTCCATGTCAAAGTCAAAGGTACTTGAAGGTGGGATTTGGGGCAGGTTGAGGCCCTCTCCTGGCTCAGCAAGTGCCCCCCTGGGTGGGGGCTGCTGTGAAGCCCCTTGCCCATGCCTGTGTCTGCCCGCAGGGGTGGTATTTCACTACCGGGAGGGCTCCACACGCTACGCCTACACCTTTGCCGAGGCGCAGGAAGCTTGTGCCCGGATCGGTGCCAGCATTGCCACCCCTGAGCAGCTCTACGCCGCCTACCTGGGGGGCTATGAGCAGTGTGACGCCGGCTGGATCGCCGACCAGACTGTCAGGTGGGCACCACGGCTGCCCAGGCATTGTGCCCGTGGCCTCGCCCAGTCATTCCTCCAGGAGTCACCAGCCCTCCCCTGTGCTTTCCTGCCTCAGGTACCCCATCCAGACCCCCCGTGAGGCCTGTTACGGAGACATGAATGGCTTCCCTGGGGTGAGGAACTATGGAGTGGTGGACCCAGAGGACATGTATGACGTGTACTGCTACGCTGAGGACCTCCCAGGTGCGCATGGTGTCGCCGGCCACCTCTTGCCCTCCTCTGCTTTTGCTCCCACACTAACTTGCCCCTGTAACCTGTTGTAAACCCAAGTGAAAAAGCTGCCCTGAGCTGCAGGTGCTGTCTCTTGGCTGTGGGGACTTGTTGTGCTGCTCCCTAAGGCATTTCTGGTTCAGTTTGGTGGGGTGTGGGGCTCTCTCCCTTGCAGCAGGCAGTGCTCAGGCTGGGGTGTGCCCACAGTGATCTGCCCCAGACCAGCAGTACACTGTGTTAGGTGGTTTGGGGTTTGGTTGTGTGTGTGCTGTGCTTTGCCTGAGATGCAGAGCTGCAGATCCTGCCTGGCCACATGTGTGTGGGGGTGGCTGGTCCCTCCTTTGTGTCCCAATGGGGCTCCCCACTGGTGGTGGCAGCTGCTGTGAAGCCAGTTGGGTGGTGCCAGGCAGGTGGCAGGGATGAGGGACATGTCCCTTGTGTGCAGGGGACAGTGCTGTGGGACAGGGAGATGGGTGCAGTTGTGGGGGTTGATACGTGCTGGTACCTTGGGGCAGTGCTCCTCAGCCCTCCTCAGTGTGAAGCCTCACCACAGTGTGTGCTGGGCTTGCAGGTCTCCTCAGAAAGGTCCCACACATGAATTGTTCTGTGCAGGGCATGGACCTGCTCCTCTGCAGTCCTGTTCATGGACACTCCAAAGTCTCAGGTCTGTTTGCTTAGGGCAGGAATCAATCCCACGTGGCATGAGAGCTCCAACAGTGCCTACACTGTGGCTTTCTGTTCATGTGCAGGGAGGTAGGGAAGCAGGCAGGAAGGCAGGCAGGAAGGCAGGGAAGCAGCCAGGGAAGCAGGCAGGGAAGCGGGCAGGGAAGTAGGCACGGATGCAGGCTGGGATGCAGGCTGGGATGCAGGCTGGGATGCAGGCTGGGATGCAGGGAAGCACTCAGGAAGGCAGGCCTCCTCCAGCCCCTGGTGTGCTTCTACACACTGGAGTCTCCATCTTCACCGCCAGCTCCTGGGGCCATGCAGAGAGCGGAGGAGGGGAGGGGGCTCCGAAGCCCATGCCCCACTCCCCAGCTCTGACACGCGTCTCCTTCCTCTCTTCGCAGGGGAGATCTTTTTGGAGACGGCCCCAGAGAGGTTCACGCTGGAGGAGGCGGCGCAGCGCTGCCGGGCGCTGGGCGCGGAGCTGGCGAGCCCGGGGCAGCTCTACGCAGCCTGGAACGCGGGGCTGGACGCCTGCAGCCCCGGCTGGCTGGCCGACGGCAGCGTCCGCTACCCTATCGTCACCCCCCGGGAGCGCTGCGGTGGGGCTCTGCCGGGCGTCAAAACCATCTTCCTCTTCCGCAACCAGACGGGATTCCCCGATGCCCAGAGCAGATACGATGCGTACTGCTTCCGAGGTAAAGAGGGGCAGCCCTGGCCCGCAGATGTTCCCAAGCAGGGGCCGGTGGGAGGCTCGGGAAGCCTCCGGGCAGAGGTGCATGTCCCCAGCGGGTGCGCTGGGTGCAGTAGAGCCGGGGTGTCCTGAAGGGCTGGGTGTGTGTTGGGATCCCTGTGTGTTCTCTGTGCCGCTGCTGTGTCTGTCGGGGCAGAGCAGGGATGTTTGGTACCGTCTGAGCCTGCTGTGCTAGGACAGGGATGCCTTGCATGCCCATAGACCGTGACAGGGGAGGCGTAACCTGCATGGTCCTGACACTGCATGCTGACACCTCTCGATAGAGCAGGGATGCTCTGCATGGTCCCAACAGTGCATGCTGTCACACTGTGGCAGAGTAGGGACACCCTGCATGTCCTCAGTAGTTTGTGCCACTTTGTTGTGACCGAACAGGGATGTCCTGCATGGCACTGTCTGTCTGTGTGAACTCCATGGGCATGGCTCGAGGAGGGTTCATCCCTCAGGGCTGCTGGCCTGGGGAGCAGCCCTGGGTTCCTGGGGCTGTGGGACACAGCCTGCCAGGCTGGTTTGGGGTGATACCTCCTGTGATGGGCAGGAAGGAGATCTGTGGGCAGCAGCAAGACACTGCCTGTGAGAGATGAGGCAGGACAGAGGCTGGCAGGGATAATGGGCACAGAAGGAAGAAGAGCTGTCCCTCCACTCCTCCTGCCTGAACCCACATCTCTGTGTATCCACTCAGGGCCATGGGGGCTCACAGTATGGGGATGCTGTGCATCTCTGTGCCTCAGTTTCGCCATCCCTCAGCAGGGAAAGCCATGGGTTAGGCAGGATGGACCCATCCCATGGTTCCACAACCCCTGTAACCCACTAACTCCCCATGCATGTCTGCCCTCCCTGGGGTGGGGATGGGGGTGTAGAGAAGGATCCCCAGAGGGAGGGGAATGCAGGGTTTAGAATCTGGCCCCCACCACGTGCTGCCAAGCCTCACAGTTCCTACTGGGGCTGTTGGCTCTGCCAGCTCTGCCAGCACCTGGGAGGGCCTGATCCTCCCCCATGCTGACTCTGTCTAGAAGGGGAAGGGGAGAGCTGGGTCCCTACTGGGGTGCCAAGGCTCCAGGCCTGCTCTGGGGTGAGGTCATCTCTGACTGCTGTAGAGCCAGGCAGTAATATCCCACTTTCTTTCTGCCCACAGAAGGGACAAACTCTTTCCCTGAGGCTGCAGGAAAATACCAAGCCCAAGAGCCCGAGGAGAATCTCCTCCAGGAGATTGTCACAGTGGCAGAAAAGCTGGAGGAGCTGCAGCTGCCCAGAGCGCAAGTGGAGATTGAGTCGCGAGGGGCTATTTACGCCGTCCCTTTCTTTGAGGACACTGATCTGGGAAAGCCGAGCCAGTCCCCTGAAGACGCGCTGGGGCCAGGGGCCCGGCACCCCCCACTAGCTACCTCCGTGTCCTCAGGTCACCCCACCTCTGCCTCCCCTTTCCCCACAGCCCCGGCCATCCCCAAGGCAGGTGTCCCACTTAGCTGTGGTGCTAAGCTGGGGACCCCATCCCCTGCGGAGGAGAATGGGGAGACAGGGACAGCGGGGCGTGGACTGTCCCACACTGGTAGGTTGAGCAGCTGCTGTGGTGGTGCCAGGGCTGGGACACAAAGAGCAGCCACAGAATGGAGGCGCCAGGGTCGCAAGGAGAGGTCAGAGGCACATGAGGGTGTCTGGGTCACCCCAGCTGTCCCCGTCCTTCCTGTGTAGGCAGCACCCATGGCCTGGGCACCAGTGCCTCGGTGTAGGGCTGTGCAGTGGCATGGGGACATCCGTGTGTCCCTCGCCTGGAGTCCAGCATGCAGGGTCTGTGCTGGACCCGGCCTTAGCAGCACAAGGAACTGGAGAAGAGAGCTGACAGCTGGAGGGACGTGAGGCGAGGTGCAGCGGTGAGGGGCTGAGCCTGGCCCCCACCACAGGAAAGCCAGGGCTGGGCTTGGCAGTGGCCAGGCCAGAGCTCAGTCAACCATGCCGGATCAGAGGGGACAGTGTCACACGGGCTCGGGGCCACTTCCATCTCCCCACACACCTTTGTGCCAGCAAGATTGGCAGTACTGGCAGGCAATGCTGGTGCCCGCAGCCCCGTGGTCTGGCTGGCTCTCGGCGCCGCCTCTCACCGCCTTTCTGCTTTGCCCTTTGCAGAGGAAGAACAGGGAGCAGCGCAGGGCAGAGGCCCTGGCACCACATCGGCGGAGAGCCCGGGCGGAGGGCAAGACCGCAGGCAGCCCACGGAGCCAGAGGGACCTACCGCTGCCCCAGCAGGTGACACGGAGCCTCCTGCGGGCTTTCCTCGGCCGCCCAGCCCCGTCGCCCCTACACAGCACCCCGACCGTCCGCGGGACGCCTTGGGGCGGCCGGCCCACCCTGCCAGCCCTGGGGCACCTGGGCACCGTATGACATCGCCAACCAGTGCCGCTTCTGCCACCTCGACAGAGAGCCGAGAACTCGGTGGGACTTCCCGCCGCGGGCACAAGTCCGGCGGGGCGAGCACCCCGCTTTCTGCCGCTGAAGACGCCGAGCTTTCCGGAGACGTGATCGAAAGCCCTGGGGCGTCCCCGCTGCCTTCTCCGCCCTCGCAGACGCAGGAGGAGGGAGAGGAGCAGTCGGGAGCCGTGTGGCTCCCCTCTCCTGTGGTTCCGGGGGACGGGAGCACTGTCCCCTCAGTGACACCGTGGCACGCAGAGCTGCCCGGCAGCAGCAGCGCACCGGCCCTGGGAGGAGAGGAGGCTGCGCCGCGACCGCCGGGCGCTGACCGCGGGATGCCTGCTGCAGCTTCCGAGGAGGAGGAGGAGGAGGAGGAGGAGGAGGAGGAGGAGGAGGAGGAGGAGGAGGAGGAAGAGCAACCTGCTCCCTCCATTGCAACCGTGGAGGGTTTCCTTGCAGCCGTTCCTGGAGAAGCAGGTGGGACCCGCAGGGATGGCCTCACCTCTCCCCATACTGACACCTCTGGGGTGGTCCTGGCGGGGACCCCCTTGGGGGACCCAGCCCCCAGCACGGCTGTGCCCCCGCCTGCCCTGCCCACTGAGCGGGCCAGCGTCGGGGCGGGCGCCTGCTCGGCCCGGGGTCCCTGCCGTGCCACACTTGCCCTCGGGGCAGCCCTCCTGGCTGCTCTCTGGCACTAGAGATAGCCGACACCTTTCCTTCACGCTGTGCTTCCCTCTGTCTCTATCCATGTCTCCTCTCTCTCTCTCTCCTCCTCAGCTGGGTAAGGGAAGGTTACAGGTCTGTAGAAGCACATATTTGTCAAACAAATTGGTCTGATCTCTGCATGCACTTAAATCTCTTCTACTTCTGTGAAGTGTTTTAATGACTGTTTCCATGAAAAAGCCCAATAAGCAAAAGGTGGCCCCAGTCCCTGCTCTGACTAACCATGGTACTAATAAAGGGAATTAAAAGCTTTGTAGAACAAGCCTCTCGGCGAGCTCTTCCCTTCGTCCTTGCGCCTGCTGCCCATGCGCCTCTCCCACTGACGAACTAATCCCCCAATGCCGGCCCTGCAAGCCCCCGGGAACGGGGTGGATGGGACACCTGTGAGGTCTGGGAGGGGTATTGGCTGCTTTGCACCTTCCATGTGGCCCCTCTGGGACTGCCCCTGCACTGCCCCGGGATGAGGGATGAGGGCTGGAGGCTACCCGGCATGAGCAGGGGGAGACATGGGAGACACCGATGGGTCATGGGGTGCAGAACCCCACCGAGACCACCCTGCCTTGTGCAGCTCTCAGCAGCCAAGCACCCTGAGATCACTGCAGTCCCCTGTGGACCACATCCCTCAGCCCCCTGAGCCCCCCACACGGGGGCTGAGGTGGGTGAGCGGGGGGAACACGACCTGCTGTGGGTGGGTGTCACCCACCAGCCCCACTCGGCCCCTCCCCGGGATGATCCCAGCTCTGATGCCCGTCCCGCAGCCAATCCCCTGCCACCTCTGCCCCATCCCGCTCCCTGTAAGGGAATCTGCAGCGGAGGGGACCATATGGGGTCCCTGCCCCCCTGGTCTGGCAGTGACCTGCCCAGTCCCATGACACGAAAGAGGCTTTGTGGAGGGTGGCCAGACCCCGTGGGATGGCTGCCTTTGCCTTGGCAGCAGAGATGCTGAGGAAGAGCCAGCCGTGTGACATTAGGGCCCTCAATCTCTCATCCTGTTCCATCCCTCGGTCTGCTGGGTTGAGCTGTACATCCCGAGTGAGCTGCCGGCACCTCGTGGGGAGATGACACTCCCTGGTGATGGGTGAGGGTGGCAGCATCACCCTTGTCACGTCTCCACTGAGCTGAGGACCATAAAATGGGGCATCATTAGGCTGGAGCGGGTCAAGGACTTGGAGTCTTCACTCGGCCAGCGCTGGCAGCAGCCCTTCATCACACTCTTGAGCTGGGCTGGGAGCACACAGTGTGCTCTGGGTGCATTAATGACCGTAACGGGCTCATGGAGAAGGTGCTGGCCGAGTTATCAGCCTTGGCCAGGCTGGAGGTGACACCGGAGGGACAGGTGTGCAGTGACCTTGCTGCCAGGCCGAGGACACGTGGCTGTGATGTGCCAAATGGTTTATTGGCTGCATGCTCCCCTCCCAAAACACAATTGCTGCATCACTCCAGGGAAAAGCAGGAGCTGGCCCTGGGCAGAGGGAGTGGGCCAGGGTCTGGCATGCCAGTGAGCCCAGTGATGGGGAGATAAGAGCATCCAGCTCTCGTCTCTGTGCTCTAAGGAGAGGCCAAAACCCCAGGTGTGGCCAGCTCTGGGCTGGGCTTGCTGAGCTGTTCACACCAGTGGTGGAAGGGCAGTGTGGGATGGCTCCGGGCACATCACAGTGCACTCGAGACCTTCACCTGCCCTAGAGCTGGTGGCCTCAGGAGCCAGCTCAGAGACCTGGTTGCTGTGGGGCACTGCAGGGATGAGGCTCTGGCACTGCTGGGCACCAAGGAGGTCCCCGAGCTCTGCGGTGAGCTCAGCTGCGTGTGCCTTGCAGGTGGCTGCGTCCCCAACCCCTGCCTGAACGGAGGGACCTGTGTGGAGGATGACACCCACCTCACCTGCTTGTGCCTGCCTGGCTACGGAGGCAGCAGCTGTGAAAGACGTGAGTCCCCCGAGTCCCAGCATGGCCATGCTGGATCGTCCCCACCCAGCTCCTGCTGCTGCCTCGGCTGCTGAACCAGTGGCCCAGGAGACAGAAATGAGGGGAAATCGGGAGTTTGGGGTGAGTTGGGCTCCATAACCCTGACCTTCTCTCTCCCCCCTTGCTCCTCCACGTGGCTCAGCACTGCGGAGGTGCAGCCCTGGCTGGGACAGCTTCCAGGGAGCCTGCTACAAGCACTTCTCCACTCGGAGGAGCTGGGAGGATGCGGAGAGCCAGTGCAGGCACTATGGGGGGCACCTGGCCACAATCCTGACCCCCGAAGAGCAGGACTTCATCAATGGTACGTGACAATGTCCCTCCACCTCTGCCCAGAGACCCTCAGCGCTGGGCTGCAAGTTTTAAACGAGTAGTAAAGAGCCAAGGTAGCACCGGTGGATGGGTGAACGGACACGTGGACAGACATGCGAGAAGATGGATGGGTACATGGAGAGACACGGGAGCAGACAGGTTCAGTCCTGGGCTGCTCACAACAAGAAAGATATTGAGGGGCTGGAATGTGTCCAGAGAAGGAATCAGAGCTGGAGAAAGGGGCTGGAGAACTCGGAGCACCTGAGAGAGCTGGGGGAGCAGCTCAGCCTGAAGAAAGGGAGGCTCAGGGGGGACCTTCTCACTCTCTACAATTCCTTAACAAGATGGTGGAGTCACTTGGGGATCAGGCTCTGTTCCCAGGGAAAAAGGGAGAGGACCAGAAGAAGTGGCCTCAAGTTGCACTAGGGGAGGTTTAGGTTGGATAATGGGAAAATTCCTTCATAGAGATGGTAGCCAGGCACTGGCACAGGCTGTCCAGGGGAGTCCCCATTGCTGAAGGGATTTAAGAGACCTGGGGACAGTGGTGCTCTTGTCTGTGGGGGAATGGTTGGACTTGATGATCTTGCAGGCCTTTTCCAACAAAATTCCCTGATCCAGTGATGGGTGGACAGACCAGCAAAGGGTTGATTGTGTGCAAGTAAATTTGAAAGCAAAGCCATAATCTGCCTGAATTCAGCCTTGGAGGGATGAGGGGAAGGCAGAGGGAGGCAGAGCCGTGGGAACGGGACAGAGAGCAAAGAGGCCTAAATGGACATGAGGGTGAAGGAGGAAGGGGCAAGGAGAGACCTCACAGGAAGCTGCAGAGACACGAAGGGACAGGCAGGGAGCTACAGGGCCTGACAGGGACTGGCTGGACCAGAAAAGGGACTGGTAGAGCCAGGTGGGGACTAACGAAAACAAATGAGGACCTGCAGGGACAGGTGGGGACTGGCGAGGAGCTACAGAAACAGGTGTGGACAGGCAGAGCCAGGTGAGGACAGGCAGGGACTGGCAGAACCAGGTGGGGATGAGCGGGGACAGGTGGGGACCAACGGGGAGACGCTGAGACCTGCAGGGACAGGTGAGAACTGGCAGGGCCAGGCAGGGACTGGCAGGGCCAGGTGGGGACCTGCAGGGACAGGTGAGAACTGGCAGGGCCAGGCAGGGACTGGCAGGGCCAGGTGGGGAGCGGTGAGGCAAGGTGGGGACCTGCAGGGACAGGCGGGGACAGACAGGGACAGCCGGGTCCCGGGGCTCTGCCGCCCTCTCCCGGCCGGCTCTGTCCCGCCTTCGCGGGGGTGAGGGGTAAAAGAGTTCCCCGATGTCCCTTTTCGGGGTCCTCTTGTCCTCAAACCTCCCAACACCTTCCCGCTGCAGGGCGAGGGACACCCCCACCTCCCACTCACCCCGAGGTCCCAAATCTGTCTGAACTCAGCCTCCAGCACCCGTTTAGCTCCCTCCTGACAGGTGGCACCTGAGTGTGTCCCTGTCCCCAACACACCCCCTGTCCCCCAGACCAGTACAGGGAATACCAGTGGATTGGCTTGAACGACCGGACCATCGAGGGGGATTTCCAGTGGTCTGACGGGAGCCCCTTGGTAAGTGGGGCTGCCAAGCCTTGTGTGCCCTCGCAGGGGGAGACCACCCCGCCCGGCACCTCATTATCCTTCTGCAGCCCCGGGGTCCAGCCCCGGGGCCGGGCTTTGAAGCTCCTAAACAAGAGCGATTTGTCTCACCTGGGCTGAGCATCTTCAGGGGAGCCAGAGCCTGAGATTTGGGGTCCCGAGGCCATGCCAAGGGGCACGGAGGTGGGACCTCATTCCTGACAGGGATGTCACAGCCAGGAGGCTGCAGATGGGTGCACGCTGGAGCAGGGCCATCCCCACACCTAAGGGGTGTGCTGGAATGCCCCGTGCACCCCGCCCCGCCTGTCCCCCCAGCTCTACGAGAACTGGCACCCCGGGCAGCCCGACAGCTACTTCCTCTCGGGGGAGAACTGCGTGGTCATCGTGTGGCACGATGGGGGCCAGTGGAGCGACGTGCCCTGCAACTACCACCTCTCCTACACCTGCAAAATGGGGCTGGGTAAGCTGTGCCGCCTGCCCCTCCCCAGGCCGGGGGGGCCGCACCCCCACCGCGCCAAAGAAAGGCTTCCCCACCATCTCCACAGCAGGGAAACCGGTCCTGTGCGTGGGACCCTCAGCCTGTTTGGGCTTTACGGGATTTGCTCCGGGCTGGGGGGGTCTCCACGCCTGACTGCAATGAGCCGACCCCCTCCCCCCCTTGCAGTGCAGTGCGGGCCGCCCCCCGCCCTCAGCAACGCCCGCGCCTTTGGCAAACCAAAGCAGCGCTACGAGATCGGCTCCATCGCGCGGTACCAGTGCCGGCACGGCTTCGCCCCGCGCCGCTCGCCCGTCATCCGCTGCCGGGACGACGGCACATGGGAGCTGCCCCAGCTGGCCTGTCACCCTGGTGAGGGACGGGCTCCCCGCCACGCCCCCAGAACCTGCCCGTGACGCTTTCCCTTCACCTGGGACTTCTTGTGTCCCCCCAGGCCTGGCTCGGCCCCCCAACAACTGAGTGAGTCCCTGGGGTGGCAGCCACCACATCGCCAAGCCCTGGAGCCGGTGTGGATGGCGACGGCACTGGGACCCCAGCGCAGACCCCGACGTGGCGTGAAACCTCAGCGTTGGGTGTCTGCACACTTGCTTGTTTTATATCTGTACAAAGAAATCCTAATAATTAAAGACCCCCTTGAAAGGAACCGACAGTGACCCAAGATGCAGCACAGCAGGAGTTTTGTTCCCAGAGTCACAACAGAGTTGAAATCAAGGAGGACACCGTGGGCAGGGGATGGCAGTGACGTGCCAGCATCATCTCCAGCCATTTTCTCCCACCTCTACCCCAAGGGTCCTCATTCTGTGGCACCCTGGTGGGGATGGACATGGGGACATCCAAGCTCCAGTGCAGCTCAGCACCCATCCTGAGGTGTGTGGGGGCTTCTGCACTTCCCTGGAAAGGCAGAAGCTGCTGCTGCAGGCTTGGAGTGGGTGCGTGTTGCCCAACCCCACTCTCTGTGCTTCTGTGGGTATTAAAACCAGTAAACAGGTGGCACAGAGTGGTGACCTGGTTATTTGAGGGGGCCTGGCACAGGAGTGGGACTGGCAGGGCTGCACAGCCCCAAAGCATGGAGCGTGGCAGCAGTGGAGAGCCAGGGCACAGAGATGTCCCCAGGAGCCACAGAAACAGAGAGACACAACCCAAAGTGCCCCCACATCCCAGCAGCACTGGATACCGGTCAGGGCTTGGGATGGGACACTGCTCCCAGCAAATACATGGGACTGGGAGAGCACATCACCAGTGCCAGAGCATCTCCTCATGTTATTCCCCCTGCACTGTGCCAGATCCACAGCTTTTTATAGTTCTCCTGGACTGTGTTGAACAGCAACACCCATAAAACCCTGAAGTGAAGTGGCTGGAACACAGATAACCCCCGGACACGGCGCTGGGGATGGAAAATCCCTGTCAAATTCCCCTCATGGAGAGGCCAGATGGTCCCAGGGGAAGGAGCCAGGCAAGCGTGTGCCTTTGCCATACAGTTTTGTTGTTGCTTTATTAATTGAGAAGGCAACACGCCATTAGTCACACTCATTAATGCCCAGCCCGAGTCCTCTGCAATTGCACCATCCAGAGTCATCAGCCAGAGTCCTCATGGCTGTGGGAAGCGAGGATGGGGCGAGGGATTCACCAGGGTTGGGGAATCGGCAGGCTGTGCTGTCTGCTGGGGGGCTGCATTAGACCCCCCTTCCTGGTCCAGCAGTGGGTCTGGCTTCTCCAGTATGTCCCAAACACCCCACAAAGCCTCACAGTGGGACACAGGCACCTGCTCCATCAGGGGATGCACCAAGAACCCACATCCAGCTCTATCACTTTACCAGAGGATGCCTGAACCACCCAAAATCGCCGGGAGACCACCCCTCCTTCCCTGCCTCAAGCTCTCTGCCCAGGCGATGAGGACTGGTGTCCCACCACTGTCCCCTCTGCTCATCCCACCTCTCCTCGCAGTGTCCTTACTTCCCCACGAAGCAGTAGGTGCCATAGGTCCTCATCTCCTTGCTGGGGAAGCCGAAGCTGCGGACGCCAGGGTCGGGCAGCCCCCCGCAGCGCTCCCGGGGGGTGGTGATGGGGTAGCGGACGCTGCCGTCCGCCAGCCACCCCCCGTCACAGCGATCCAGCTGCGAAAACTTCCAGGCGGAGTAGAGCTGGCCCACTTTGGCAATGGCAGCCCCGTGGTTGCGACATGCTTGCCCGGCCTCCTTGAAGTTCAGGTGGCCCCGGATGAAGTAGACCTGGCCTGGGGTGGAGGGGGGACAGTGCAGGTGAGCACCCTTCCCGCAAACAACCCCAGCCCTGTTGCGAATCCGGGTGGGCGGTAGGACTTAGTGACACTGTGAGAAGGACAGGGGATCACAGCACTACCTTGAAGAGCAGAGGTAAAGCAGAAAGCATCGAATCGGTCCTTCTGCTTGTCCCTGGCACCGTAGGTCCGGACACCGGGCAGGAGGAGGCGGCCACCACATGGCTCCCGCGAGTTGATGATGGGGTAGTGGACGGTCCCGTCAAGGATCCAGCCGGCGTTGCACCAGTCCAGCCCCTCCATCCAGGCTGTGGGGCAAGAGGTGGCTCAGCACCGGCACTTCCCTCCTCCCCATACCCAGACAGGTGTGGGTTTGGGCTGAAGAGGAATTTTTTTTGAATGCTTCACCTTTGTACAGCTGCTGGTAGGTGGCGAGGCGGGAGTCCTGCTGCTCGCAGGCTCGCTTGGCTTCGTGGTAGTTGAATTTGTAGCGCCCATTGCTGGGCTGGTAAGGGAAGACGACGCCTGGAGGGACAGGCACAGGGTGAGAGCAATGCTTTCCCCCCAAGGAGGCTCTGACTTAACATCCCTGGGGATTCAGTGCTGAATTTAAGGCTGGGGAACAGGGCAATGCAATGGGGGACATGGGTGGAGCCACACATCTCCATTCCAGTCGAGGGTCTCCCTCCTGCCACATCGCCCAGGGATGTAGCCCAACCTCACCCTCAAGGTGCAGCGTGAGTGAGATGCTCTCATCCTCCAGCCCGTTGACGAGCTGGCAGCGGTACCGGCCCTCGTCCTCCAGCGCCACATCGGTGATGGTGAGCGAGGCGTCGTAGCGGTGGCTGTGCCGCAGGCGCACCCGTGGGCTCAGCGGCCCGTAGTTCTTGTGGTACAGCCCGTTGGTGATGATGATGATGTTCTCCCGGTAGTTGGCTGGCTCCACCTTGCTCCACTTCACACGGTAGTTGTGGGGGAGGGTGCGCAGGACGCAGGGCAGGGTGGCCGTGGCGCCACGCTGCGTGTGCACCGTGGGGTGGAGGGGCTCCAGCAGGTACTGCAGGCGCAGTGGGGCTGCAGCCCCCCGGGCAGCCTCAGCACCGACCAGCCACCACCCCTCCGACACCTCCCCGAGCACCTCTCAACCCTCACCAGCATCTGATGGTTTCTATCACCCATCCTGCCTCCTCTTAGTCTCTCCTGCACCTTCAGGAGGCGCAGCTCAGCCCCTGCCCCGGCTGGACCTGCCCAGCATCACCTCCCCTCTGCAGCACCGACTCCAAACAGCAGCGCCCAGTCGTGCCTGCAGGCCCTACTCCCTCCACGGGCTCCACATCCTCCCCCCAAGGCCCTGATCCTTACCCAGGCTCCCTGTCCTCCTGCCAGGCCCTGCTCCCTACCTGGGGTTCCTGTCGGCCGCTGGAAGATGCTGGACGCTGGGGGTGCTGCCAGGAGCCAGAGGCAGCCGAGCAGGAGCAGCCTGTGCATCCTCAGAGCCGGGGGCAGGACGGCGCCTGGGGGGAGCGCAGGGGTCAGGGACACGCAGTGGGACACACCCCGGCTTTGGTGAGGCCTGTAGGATGTGGCCCTGCTCTGCGGGGGCTCTCTGACATTTCCTGTGCAGAGGGGATATCGCTTGCAGGACGCCGACCCCACAGACTGTGCCAACCCTCCTTCCTGGCACCCCCCCAGTCTCTTACCGTCCCCAGACACGTCTTCGGGGAGCCGCCGTGCCCATCCAATGCCCCCAACCCACGCGCTGCCCCAGCTCCTGCTGCTTCCCGTCTCCGTCATCAACATCCCATGGTGGGGCTGAGAAGGCCGGACCCGCGCCACAAGGCTCCTGGGAAGAGGTGACACGGGGACACAGGAACGCGGCAGGTGGCGAGCAGGCACTCGCAGCCAGCCCCTTCCCTGTCACTGTCCTGGGGCGGGCAGTGTCCTGGCGGCCCCGTGGCCCCGCGGGCCCTTGATGCCCGCTCCCATGGTGCTGGCCGTGCCCTCGCTCCCTGCCCTGTCACTGTCTCTTCCCGCTTTCTTCTCTTTTTTTTTTTTCCCCTCCAACACCTCCCCGAGGAGCGCACAGGGAGGAGGAAGCACAATTTCCCATTGTGAGTGTCTTTCTCTTTATTGTTCTGCTCGGCAAAACACAGTGTGCCCGGCTAACAAACATCCCTTTATCTGCAGGCCACAGCTTTGGGAATTCAGGGAAAACGACAGTTCTGCACTGGGCTCCAGCAGCCTCTTGGGCTGGCAAAGCCCCCCCTCAGCATCAGCCCCCAGCGCTGGGATGGTGCCCTCTGATCCCACAGACAGCAGGGCAATCGTTAATTTTATTCCCCTCTCCCTGTTCCTGATGAAGGGGTGATGTTCCCATCCCTTGAGGCTCTGGAGGGTTGTGCAAGGGGAGTGCCCCATCATTCAAGTCCCACTGGACTTCTGCCCTCTGAAAAGGCATCAGAGAGGCTTCCCCATCAGCACCTCGGGCCAGGAGGATGCCGGGAGCGAAACACCTGCACACAATGGGGCTGTGTTCTGGGCTCCCACAACTTCTCCCTCCCCCAGGGTCCATCTCCAAGGGTGGAGGAAACTTCTCAAAGGAAGCACAAGACAAGCAGTGACTGTCCTCAACAGCATCCTGGCCTCACCATGGCACATACAGCAAACAGCCTGCCCTGGGGAGAAAGGCATCAGGGTGCATGTTAAGTCTCCAGGCCCTAGTCCCCCACCTGCTCCTCACTGCTTCCAGCCTCTTTTCAAGGAGGGGCATAAATTCTGGTGCCAGCAGGCTGAACTGGAAGCCTTCTTCCAGCTCAGAATGGTCAGAGCTTAGGCTCATTGTAATGAGCAAAAGGTGTCCATAGCTTTGCTCTACCCAGGCTGAAGGAGGCTAAACTGGAGCAGCAGCACCGCCAAGCTCCTCCCTTGCAGCTCCTCACGGTTATCGGGTGGGTCCATGACTCTTCAGAGAGTCTGTCATCTCCCTCCCTCACACTTCCTGTGCCCACGGCTGCAGAAGCAGATCCTGTTCTCCCCCTGCACCAGCTCTGGGCTTCTTAGCTGGAAGATGCTGATTCCCAGCTCTGCAGTACCACAAACGAGCTGAGTGTTTTCACATTTTTCCCATGTGAAGGCACCAGCTACAGTCCCTGGCCCTCACAAAACCACAGCCCAAAGCAGAACACTTGCAGGGGCTCCCAGAAGTGACTCATCCCCCCTTCCCCTTACTGTTGGGATCCGAGCATGACCCCAGCCCACCACTGCTTATCTGAGTTCAGAGTTTGGCCCAGTGCTGTGGAAAGGAGCCATCCAAGTCACTTCCCAAACACACACTGTGTTCTTTCTCTGCTCCTTGTCTCTTCTTCTCCCTTTTTCGGCTTTGCACCCACTCTTGGTGCATTACAAACACCTCTGCAGAAGCAGAGGCAGCCAAAGAAAAGCCAAGGAACCCCTCGTGCTCAGCTCCCCCAGCTCTTGGTGTGGGCTCTTATCAGGAGCCTCTGACTCTGCTCCTTGCTCGTTTTTTAAGGCTCAGATTCTCCTTCTCCCCTCACGGGCCCACAGGAAACTCACCCCCAAAGCCCCCTGAACACTCGTTTTTCCTTCTGACCAGGGAATTTGAACCTAGCTTTGTGGGACTTTGCTGAGCCAGCACCTCCACAGAGGGTCAGTCCCACCACACTTGTGCATCACCCTCCACCTCCTCTGCCTGACTCAGTCCCCAAAAACACCGTGTTTCTACACTGCAGAGGCTGAAACCCCCTGCATCCCCCCGCCCAGCTCCTGCCCCACCCCAAATCCTCCCTCCGCCCCTCTTGCACCCAGCAGAGCGGGACACTGATCCCACACAGCCCACACACTTCCCAGCACAGTGGCCGGAGCCACCTGATGTGCCAACGCCAGGTGTGGAGGCGTGCCAGGGCACCCAGTCCCGAATTTCCGTGTTGGCAGCGCTGTCTCGCTCCCGGCAGTCCCTCGGAGGTGCGGGAGACGAGGGCAGGACCTGGCAGCAGCTCTGGCAGGCGGGGTTTGCAGCCGCAGCGTGGCTCTCCTCATGCACGCCATTTGCAGGGGTTCACCTGCCCTGGCTGCCCCTCGACATGCCTGAGCACACAGCCGCCTCGAGGCTGCGGCTCTCCGGGCTGTGCTTCCTCCTCCAGATCCTCAACATCCTGCTCTTCGCTGTGTTTGTCCGGTACAGCTCCGAGAGCGGCCCTGGCCAGTGCCCCCCGCAGCTGAACGACAGCCAGAGAACCCTGGACTCGGGTTTCCAGCAGCCCTGTGAGTACCCCCACGCCCGTGGGTGCAGAAGAGCCGTTCAGCTGAGCGGGTGGCACGGGGTGTCACCGTGCTCAGTTCAGGCTGCAGACCTGTCACAGACTCCAGAGTTAAACAGAGAGGGAACATCAAGCTGCAGGGTTGGGGTATTGGTGCATCCCAGAGAGGGTAAAGCAGACATGCTGCAAGGATTTCTGAAATGCTTGGACAGAGACAGTCCCAAAAGAGGGATATTTGGGTCTAGGACGTGTTACAGCAGTGGAGCTCAGAGGCGACCACTGAGTGCAGTGAAAAACTAGGGATCATCGTCCCATGCCAAGGTAGGGAGCACAGCAGCTGCTCCTGGCACTTGAGGGTCTGCAAAGCTTCCCACTGACAGGCTGGGTTTTGCAGTGCTGGGGGATTTACACCGAGCCCCTTCCACAGAGGATTTGGCTCCCTGGGTGCTACCACAGGGTCCAACCAGAGGGGCTGGGGGTCTGCCCTGCCGGGAGCATCCTACTCCATGCTGGGCATCACTGCAGAACTTCTGCCGGGATAAGGGGCTGCCCCTCGCTTTTCTGAGCCAAAGTTAAGGTGGTCAATGGGAGAGGAGCTTCCGAGTGCCCTGGCCGAGAGAGGGGAGCGAGTGGAGCCACTGGGCAGGCAGCTGGCAGCTGGCAGCTGGCAGGGGATCCCGGTTTCACCTGCCCACGTAACCCCACCCAGGCAGTGACTCATGGAGAAGGCTGGGCCACAGCTGTCAGCTGAAGAGGTGCAAAGGGCATTTAGCCCAAGCAAAAATCAAGCCCCCCATCCTCTGGTTTGCCACCAAATGGCATCAGACTAATCCCAGTTCTCTGCTCATCCTTCCTCTCTGCTCATCCCGTGAATTGGAACGTGATGCTTTCAGAGCAGCTCCCAGGAGTGCTGACATCTCAGACCCACCTTCATGTTGGTATAGTGGGTGCAGATAGCTCTTGGCCCAGGAGATTTCTAGGCTGTGGGGTGAACTGTGTGAGTGTCTTAAGATATCTAGACAAGGCCGTTGCAGATGAGGTGGCCAGGAGCTTCTGCAAAGGGTCACATCAGGCAGGGATGACTTTACCTGTCACTGGCACTCCCCACCACAGATCTCCAAGGAAGATCATCCACCATAGTTCCAGACACAAGTGGAGTGAGCCTTCAGCTCCCCAAAGCCTGTTAGAATTGGGGGTGTCTTAGCCCTGTCTTAGTCCCCTTGGGGACCAGCAGGCAGGGGGGTGGCTGCCTGCCCTCAGCACCTCCAGATCCATCCTTGTGCCTCTCCTCCACCAGGTTTCCAGGATGTCCACATCCAAGTGCTCCTCAGCTTCGGGCTCCTGGTGGCATTCCTCGGCCGCTATGGGCCAGGCAGTGCCGCCATCAGCATCCTCATCATAGCCTTTGCCATCCAGTGGGCTGTTCTGATCCAGGGGTTCTTTTACTTCTTCCTCAATGGCAAAATTTACGTGGGAGCTCAGAGGTAAGGCAGGAGGGAGCTGCTGCTGCCCAGACAGCTCATCCCAGCCCAGCCCTGGCACACTGGCTCCCCCCTCTGTAAAGCTCATGGCTCTGCTTTGGAGGAGGTTTTTGAAGACAAGTGGGACCAGACCCCTGGGTTGTTTGAGTACTGCCCTAGCAAGGGCTATGTAAGTACTGCCAAGGCTGCAGCCAGGCATTTAGGGGGGCACTCTGGCCCCCGCCTGCCTCAAGCCCAGCCATCCTTTTATCACCAGCATCACAAGACTCTGCCTGTTCAACTTGCAGGAGCAGTGGGATGCAGGGCCTGGGCTGCAGGCTCAGCTCCTGTCCCGGCCCAGCTCTCCCCAGCCCCTGTGCTCATCCCTGGCAGTGCCAGCTCCAGTCCCACACCTTTCCTCTCCTTCCCAGCATGGTCAGTGCTGACTTCTGCACCGCAGCTGTTCTGATCTCCATCGGAGCTGTTCTAGGCAGGATAAACCCTGTCCAGATGCTGCTGCTGGCCCTGCTGGAAGTCACCCTGTGCAGTCTCAATGAATACATCCTGCTCAGTCTCATGGGGGTGAGTCACTGACAGGGGAGCCACCAGAAAGGGAGTGGCCCTGGGTTTAGGCTCCTCATGTCAAGTTCTACCTCATCTGGAGAGACAAATCCCTTATTCCCACTTCCTGCCCAGCGCTTTTCCGTACTCACCAGGTAAGCGACAGTGGACGCGCCCTGACCGTCCACACCTTTGGTGCTTATTTCGGCTTGATGGCTTCACGGGTCTTGTACCAGCCCCAGAAGGACAAGAGGAAGAGGGAAGGGCAGCAGGACGTGGGGCATCAGACGGATGTCTTTGCTGTGGTTGGTACGGAGTTCAAATTCTACAACACCTGAGTCATAGAGCTGACGGTGGAAGGGTTGTCAGAAATATGAGGATAGTGAGGCTGTGGCTTTGGCCAGGAGATTCCTGCAAACCAGCAAGGACAGATCTCCTCCACCTCCCCAAGACCTGTGGTGGGGCTGTACCATGCTCTCCTAGAAACAGCTTTTCCTTGTGTTCTGCCTGAACCTCCCTTACTGCAAGCTGTGGCCACTTGCATCTCTTGGCACTTGCAAGTTTCTGTCCCACAAGGGATCAGCTCCAGCACCAAGACCTGCCTGTTCTATTCCCTGCAGGAACCATCTACCTGTGGATCTTCTGGCCCAGCTTCACCTCCACTACCACTGTCCACGCCAATGCCAAGAACTGGGCAGTGCTCAACACTTACTTCTCACTGGTGGCAAGCACCATTGCCACCTTCATCCTCTCTCCTGTCCTCTACGAGAAGAGCACCCCACAGATGGTAGGTCCTCTCCTGAGACAAACCCAAGCTTCATGCGCTATCCACATCCTGTCCTACAGGAATGGTAAGCCTGAACATACCCAGGGCAAAAGGGGAGGCCTGTTAGGCTTTCTTAGGTTAATTAAGAACCACTTTGATCCCTGAGGAGGACAGCCCCCCCCTCCCAGTCCCATGCTGATACTCTCCATGGAGCCAGTTCCCCTGAGCATGTCCTTCTCCATCAGGTTCAGATCCAGGATGCCACCCTGGCTGGCATGGCCGTGATGGGTATGGCTGGGGAGATGCTGGTCACCCCCTTTGGGGCCCTCATCGCAGGGTTTCTGGTTGGCCTGATCTCCCCACTTGGCTTCAGATTCTTCACGGTGAGTCCCCTTGAGACAGCCAAGGACACTGATCCCAGGTCAGGGGACCCTCTGCTCCCAAACCTGCAAACACGGGGCTGCAGCACAGCTTCCCTGGGCAACGGACCCCCATGCCAATACCAGCTCTTCCCTATGCTCTCCCCAGCCTGTTCTACACTCCAGGCTGAAAATCCAGGACACGTGTGGGGTTCACAACATCCACGGGCTGCCTGGGATATTGGGGGCCTTGCTGGGGACGCTGTTGACACTGCTAGCCACGGCAGACACTTATGGTGACAGGTGAGAGGAGCCAGAATCAGGGATGCCAGTCACTTGATGCACCAAGCTGGGGCAACCACAACCCCTGAGATCAGGGCTGCTCCACTCACCCTGTTACAGCACCCCTTTGGAAGACGTTACCCAGAGCCATGAGCATGTGACAACAAGCTCCCAAAAGCCTGTCCCCTCTCTGGTTTGCAGGCTGGAGCTTGTATTCCCGCTGGTGGCCCAGGGCAGCCGGACAGTCACTGACCAAGCCATCATCCAGCTCAGTGCCCTGCCGCTCACCCTGCTGCTTGCAGTGCTCGGGGGCTGCTTCACAGGTGAGTTTTGCCTCCAATGCAAAATGGAGGGTGTGAGGGGCAGGGGAATTGATGGATTTGGGGAGAAAGGGCAGGACCAGCCACAGAGCAAAACATCCCCATCAGGCAGGCCGGGCAGAGCCCAGTGGTGCTCGGCACTGTGCAAACCAAGTGGAGGTCGGGATTACCCCCGGGTCAGGGTTTCCTGCGCGGGGCCGGGGCCATCCACGGGGCTTTACCACCCTCGGGCCGGGGCTCCCCCGAGTCCGTGCTCCCCCCTGCTCCGTGCTCCCTGTCGTGTCCTGGGCTCCCCTCGAGGCAGGGCTTCCTCCAGGTCCGTGCTCCTCCCGGGGTCAGGGCTCCCCGCCCGAGCCTGGGTTCCGCCCGGGTCCCGGCTGCTCGCCGCCCGCCCGGCGCTGCCGCTAGATGTCAGGGGAAGCCCGGGCAGCGGCCGCCCCGCTCTCAGACGCCCTCGCCCGGCTTTCGGCGTCCTCAGGTGCCGTCCTGAAACACACGGAGCTGAGGTGTTCCCCGGACACTCAGTACACGGAAAACACCGTCTTCTGGGAGGTAAAGCTGGGGAATTGTTGGTAAAAAGGGGTTTATAGATCTCAGGCGGCAGCAGGGGTTAGATACTTCCCCCCAGCTGCTGGTACCCTCCCTCCTATCGCAGCAGCATTTAGGGCAGGAGAGCTGCAGTAAATGCCCCTGGTCATGGACTCTCAGAATCCCTGACTCATCTGAGGCTGGAAAAGTCCTCTAAAAGCACCAGATCCAACCGTTTCACTACTGCCAAGGCCACCACTAAACCATGACCCCAAGGGCCACATCCACAAGTCTGTTCAGTCCCTCCAGGGATGGTAACTTACCACTCCCCTGGGCAGCCTGTGCCAGAGCTGGACAACTCTTTCAGTGAAAGAATTTCCCCCAATATTCCATCTAAACCTTCCTGGTGCAACTGGAGGCCGTTTTATCCTGCCACCACCCAGCCCCAATCTGCCCTGAGTAGGGACCATTTGCCCTTCTCCATGTCTCTGGTGCAGGTGGCCGAGGAAGGATGGGACCCCAGGGCAAGCGGAAGGGAGCCGGGCATCAGCACCTTGGTGTAATGACCCCGGTGAGGTCCTGCACCACCAATGGTCTGTCACTGCCAGTGCCAGCTGGCTTCTGGCAGCCTGAACTTCCCAGCAGCCTGCTCTGGAGACAGCCATGCTTGTTCCCATGTGGGAGCTGGCTCCTGGTCCCAAACGTTTTGGGAGCAGCTGGGTGTCCACAGGCCTTTGCAGAGTGAGGAGGTGCTGCAGTATCCCAGTGGGAGCTCCCACGGCTATCCTTGTTGTGGGACCAACACTGCTCTTGCTCCCAGGGTCACCTTGGGGTGTCCAGGCTTGGCTCAGCCACTTCTCTCTGCTCCTTGCCTCAGTTTCCCCATCAGCTGCTCTCTGAAGGAAGGCAGTGGGGGGAGGAGGGATGACTCTGTTGGGGAATGGGCACAGGAGGCTGAACAGAAAGCAGCAAAGACTTTGTATAGAAACTTTTGCACACAACAATTAAAATATATAGATTTTTTGTAGCTTCAGGATTTGCCCCTGAATTCTCATGGCACCTGCCCAGCTCTGCTGGCTGTTTCCTTCAGATGTCATCCAGGGAGGAAGGCAAAGCACCCCAGTTTCCCCGGCACCCCAAACACTGATGTTCATTTGTTGAGTTTAGTGGGCTGTCCCACACACCCGAGGATGGTGCAGTTGCTGGAGTGTGGGACAGCCTGAGCAGGCAGCACCCAGGGGCAGGAGCAGGGTGACACTGGGGTCCCCAGCACAGGGGTGACCCCTGCCTTCCGCTGACTACTCATCACCTTGCGCCAGGAGCTCCTCTCAACAAAGAAATGCCACCAGCACTCAACCCCACTGTGAGAGAGATGCTCCTCTGGCCATTACAGCCCCAGGACCCCAAGCACCCAGAACCCTGGCCCCACATCCCCCACAAAGAGGCTGTCACTCCACCAGGGAGCAGAATGGAACACCCTGGGAATGTGGTAGCTTGAGTGAACCCACAGAGGGTCCTGCAGCAATTGGAGCAGGGGCACAGCCCCAGAGGACTCCTAGAGGGGCAATGGTGGATGTGCTGGGGGTCCCCGATGGGGGGGACACCTTGGGGTCCCATCTCCCATGAGTCTGGGGTGGCTGCCAGACACTTTCACACTTCCTGTGCCAGACTTCAGCACTCACCATGTGGGATTCCCGCAAGAACAGGTGTCCCCAGCTGCCAGCACGATCTCTGAGGAGGGGACCACAGCCCCACCCATGCAGAGGGGACAGGGGGTGCAGGGCCAGCACAGCAAAGTTTGGGGGAAGTGCTTTGCTACCCAACCAAAGTAGCCACAGGCGGGACCCTCTTGTTCTGATATCTGCTGCCGTTGAAGCACACAGGGTTCCTTTAACTGACTGAACAAAAAAATGCAAAAAAGTTAATGCACCGCATTAATTTGCAAGTAATCTTAAAACATCACTTTAAAATACAGCAGTAAGTCAAAACTTCTTGCTTTTATATAAGACAAACTATCACTTTAACTTTTCCCACTTTTGTTGTCCATTCCAGAAAACTGGTGAAATCAGCACATTAAATGCTTTGGTGTCACTGAAATTCCGTGACAAAACACAGGGAAGTGGGTCACCCGTCTCTGTTTCTGCTGCCTCTGCAGGCGCTGGGGAAGGTTTCTGCAGGGACCGCAGCCCCACTCCTCGCTCAGGCGGCAGGGGAGGACACATCCCTGTACCCATGTCCATGTGACAAGCTAGAGGGAGAAGCGGGATGCGAGAGGGAGAACGGGCATGAGGGTTGGTACCCCAGCAAGGGGGTGCTGGGCTTCAGTCGTCGCCTCTAGCCTGAGGTGCAGGGCTCACCCCAGGCCCGCGCCATCCCCTCCCACCTCACTTTTCCCAGCCCTCTCCTCCCCTTTCCCAGGGAGCCCCCTTCTCCTTTTTGATTTCCTCGCAGCACATTTCAAAAGCAACCCACTGCGACGGGAAGAAAAGCCCCTCCAGTGAGATCATTGCGAGACCCCCAGACGTCGGGGTCGGGTGTGAAATGGACCTCCCTCCTCCTCCCCTCGCCCGGCCCCCAGCCCCTCTGAAAGGCTGTTATGTTTTGTAATCGGATTAGGGGAGCCCTGCGCCCTCCCCACGCCCGTTCCCCGGCGTGCCCGGCCCGCGCCCGCCGCTCTCCCCGCAGTTGTTTAAGCGCGGCGGCCGCGAGTGCGGAGCTCTCCGTGCGACGGGAGCCGGGGACGGTGAGAGCCTGAAAGGTTTAGTCAGCGAACAAATTGCTTCTCTGTAGGGGCCGTTTTCTTCCCAAGTTGAACATAATGATGGCAGTTTGAGGAACAGATGGTGCAGCTAAGCAGATAATCCCGCCGGCCCCGGGCTCGGGGAGAGGCAGCGCCGCTCTGCCCGCAGCGCCCGGGGCCGTCCTGGGACGGGAGGGTCGCGGCGGTGTCGGGGTGACGATTGCACCCCAACCGAGCACGAGGAGCTTAGGCGAGCACCCCACCTTCACACCTCTTCTGCCTCGGGGGTGGTTTGGGTGCCAGACTCCGCCAGTGCCTCAGTTGCCCCAGCCCTACAGGGAGCCCTCTGCTCCGTCACTTTTCAAGGCAGGGCTCACCTCCGGATCGCAGCCTGACCTGGGGAGATGTAATGTGAGACAGAACAGCTTTCCCTGCACTGGAGCAAAGGACAGCTGAGAACAGCTCATTTTACTCTTATTTGCCTCTTTTGCCTCTCTATCCAACAATATTCAAGATGTGGAAAGAACTGAAGATATTCCACCAGCTGGCAGGGGTTGGGTGTGCCGTGTGCCCGTGTCAGGCTCAGGGATGCCAGGATCTGCCTGCTAAATGAGTCTTTATTTAAAATACATCAGCGGGAAGAGCCCAAGCCCCCACAGACGAGGCAGGAGGGCCAGGCACGGACACACCTGCATGGAGCAAGCCCTGCCCGCCTGCCCATGCCACACTGGCACTGGGAGACCCTTCCCCATGCCACACTGGCACTGGAGACCCTTCCCCATGCCACAGGGCTCTCACAGCCTTCAGGACACACTCCAGGCACACTGTACCACATGCCTGTGTCCAGCGGGTTTGTTTAATTTACGTCCCCCCCTCCAACCCTCTCCCCTGAGAGCCCCGGCTCTGACAGCTCCCCTGCCCTCTCCTTGGCAGCCCAGCTGCCGAGAGACCTGCCTAATTCACCTCTTGCTAATGCAGGAGCTCAATCAGCTGCTCGAGGGGTGTTTTACAAGTCAAAGCAATAACAACATCCCTCTGCTACAGCTGGGGAAACTAAGGCACACAAAGAGGTGCCCAAGAGTCCATTGGAATTAGAAGCAGGACAAAGCCCAGGCTCCCCGAGCTCCCAGCGTACATGTCCTTACACATCCACAGCCCCCACCACCTCCCCCCCACCCGGAGCAGCTGATGCCGTGTGCTGTTTGATAGAAAGCCAGCTAATCATCTTTCCCACCTTTCTTAGAGTGTGAATCGTTATCCCAGCGACACCTGTAAAGCTCCTTGTCAGACAAGGCTGGTGCACACATCTAATAATGGGCACCATATGGGAGAGAGAAGGCTCGGGAGAGGAGCAGGGGCCCGACCATCCCCACACTGAACAAAGAGCAGTGCCCGACGGCTTCCCAGTACGGGCCAGTATCACCAGCACTGGTCTGAAAGACCAGCAGCAAGGAGAGAGCCCAGGCAGAGGAGGCAGTGGAGGAAGAGCCACTACTCATGGCACTAAACACCTTGATAACTCCCCAAACAGCCCTGCCCTTCGGAACCTGGCAAAAGCGACAAGTGAAGGTCAAAGGCAGGAGAGCCATCGAGCCCTGCTCACCACAGCACACCCAAAGCCTGGGACTGGGTACACCAAATCCTCCAAAGCACATCCCACCATGCCTTGGAGCTTCTGCTCACTGCCAGCCTTGCAGTGGCACCACAGGTGTAGAAAAAGCCTCCCACAGGTTAGATGGTGATAGGGAGGACACGACGTGAATTGGAGACAGGTCCCTGCACTTGGACTGATCCAGAGCCCTGCAGGCTTCCTCCCTGACCCAAAAGTTTGGGGGCAGAGCTCAGCCCCTCTGCCAACCCGTCCCCCAGTGAAAGTCTCCATTGCTACTGCAATTACAGAACCATGTTTTCAGGCCCCCATTCATTTCCAGTAGCATAATGAGCCCCCAGGCACCATCAGCGGGGACAAAGCAATTAAAATCGCTGCCGTGGTAGCTGCGTGGGTGGCTCTGGTGTGGGCTACTGCCAGTGCCTCTTTTGGGGTGAGTGGGCACTGCCAGGCTGGGCAGGGCCTCAGATTGCTGCATGTCCCTGGGGGTGAACAATCGACTCGTTCTTCCCCGGGTTCAAAGAATAATAAAATAAAATAAAAAGAAAATAAAGGCCCCAGTAAAGCTGGGAGTCAAGTTTATTTACAAACCAAGTATGAAGTGAAGGGCTTGGAACAAAGGTGTTATGTAAGGGACAGTTACTAAGGGGCTCTTTACCCACGCTAATTGCCACTTGCTCCACGATATCCATTTATCTCTCAGCTGAAATGGCCTCCTCAGGCTTGTGGGTTCAAGCAGTGCTTGTTTGCAGCACTGCCCAGCGCAATTAGTGCACCAGCACAGGGCCCAGTACAGACCCCAACCCAAGCCCACTGGGAAGCCTCACACCTCCCTGAAAAGTGGGATCATGCCCACAGTGGCTGGATGTGCTGGTGGCCACGTGGCTCGGTAGGGAGAGATGCTGCCTTTCCTGAGACTTTCGTGTCAGTTGTGTAACAGGGAGGGACAACGGGGCTTAGTTCTGCAGGAGGGACCTCGAGGTCGTCCCAACCCAGCCTGGGTGGTGAGGGGCAGAAAACCATCATGGGATTCTTGTGGAGGCAGCTGCAAGAATGATGGCCCTGAAAGGAGAATGAGGTCTGGAGAGGGTGAACAGAAACCGCTGTTTGTGATGGTGTTTCCAAGAGGTCCAGCTGGAAACTGCCCTCAGGTGCAAAAGCCCAAAAGACAAAAACCAGAATAAAGACTACCCTGGGAAGAAGAAGCTGCCATGAGCACTGCAGGACCTTCCTGCAGTATGTGGCCTTCCTGCTCCCATCCCTGCCCTCACCCTTGGCATGTCCAGGGACACAGGGACCACAGAGGGACCCTTAGCTCTACTCCAGCCAAACTGTCAGGACAGGGAGGAATATGAGGTGGCAGCAACCCCAGGAGCTGAAAGGTCAATTTTATTGACAAACCGCCTCATGAATGGAGCACGGGGAACAATGCCGGCCTCGGCCTGGGTCAATCGGGACTGTGTAAAGCAAGGGGCCGGCTCCAGTGGCCCCGGGAGAGCCCTCCAGGCAAGTGGCCTTTACCAACGTGTTTGCATAACCTCTGACCCCTTCTTTTGGGTTTTAATTGAAATCCCAGCTTGGTGACAAATTGGCATGACCAGCAGGCTGGAGGCCGGGAGGGCGAGCGTGGAAGCGATGCCGGGAAGTCCCCTCCCTGCTCCAGCAGGGATCGACCTGCTGCCCCTTCCTGTCCTGGCACGGGACACCTGCAAAGCCCAAGCCATGCGTTTTAATCACACCCTGCTCCTTCGTCTGATCCCATGTCACTGTCCCAAAGACCACCACAATGGGCTGGGGATGGGCACCTGCCCAGGTTCACCAGCAGTTCTGTCTCAATACAGGCAGGAGCAGACAAGCACTGTCTGAGGTGTGCCAGCCTCCTTCAGAAACACTCGGGACTGGAATGCTCTGATGCTTTGTTAATCACAGAACTCGTTAGGCGGAGGCATTTGCAGTTTGCACCCTGGCAAGGCCCCACCACAGAGACCCCTCTCCCTCCTTATCCAAAGGACAAGGTCACAGCTCTTCTCCAGTCTTGTCTTGAAGTAAAAGCAGCTTTTTAGAGCCAATAGTAGAAAATAGCTTCTGAAAAAACAAATGTAACTGAAGTCCCAAAGCTGTTCCCACTGACTGGGCATCAAAAACTGACATTGATCCAAATGGAGCTGAAGTCATCCTGTTTCAGAAGTTCCTGGGAGAGAGCTGAGGACAGAAATCCCTGTGATGGCAGAAATCTCATTTTCTGCAGAAACCAGACTAAAAACAATGAGAAAAAGCCCCAAACCAGAATCCTCACAATCCCCTTCCCTTTTACAGAGCATTTGCAGCATCCCAGCTGCTCCATGCAGCACATCAGTGATGCAGAGCTGTGCTACATGGAGGTACCAGTGCACCTGAGAAGGATGTCCAGGTGGGTATCCCTCCTGACTAAAGGGACTCCACAGAGTTACAGCAAAATCCTCTAAAGCACAAATATTTTCCCTCCACTTTTCTTCCTGTCCCAGAATACCAGATTCTGGTATTAGACTGCAGAATGCTCCTGCCCACAGGTAAAGATTTAATATTTCACATAGTGTAGATCATCCAATACGAATCCCAGCTGCCCTTTAACAAGGTTGGAGTAACATCTGGTACCATGCACAACCACACCCCTGAAGTGCAAATGGCACAAGTGAGGCTTGAACAATTCCCACCTAAATCCGTGCAATTTCCATGTGCAGGCAGGAGCCTGTGAATCACTGAGGCTGCTGCCTGTAGTTCTGTTGGCCCTGCCCTGTAGGATTTCACTGGTCCTGGAGGAACATCCCACACTGGAGCAATAGTCACACATTTTGCAGTACCAGCACAAGACTTTCCCTCAGGAGCGTGCCTGTACTTCCAATTCACATTGAAGCACCTTAAAAACAGAGCAGTCCCACACTGAGGCAAAACCCAAAAATATCTCCATTGCTGCCTGCTTTACTGTCTGCACCTCATTTGCAGATCATTCACAGGTATTTTTACATATCCTAAAATACTTTTAATTGCAGGTTTCATGCCTGTCATCCGTCCCTGATTAATACATTTTGTTGCTATTATTGTTATTATTACTATTAATTGTGCATCCATCCAATTCACAAATCAAAGTCTGTTGCTCAGGATCAAGCCACAAGAACCAGGTTTGTTTCTAGGAGGTGCAGCCATCAGAGGGGATGAGATTCTTAAGAGCAGCCTCTTCCCCTGGTAGATCTCAAACTGGCTTTCAAAGAGCAGCAGATCACCACTTTGCAGAAGACTTACAAGGTCTGGGGATAAATCGGCCCCAACGGCTCCAACAAACTGGGGCTACTGGTGAGGACTGGACAATTTGATCCCTTCACCCTCCTACCTCCCTGTGCCACCTTGCAGTTTGCCATATTTCAAGGGAGGAAAACGGGTTGTAATTTTGTTTTGTTAACCTCCTTCTCTCCCAGCCCTACACACCACTGGGAATAAATCTGGGATGATTTTATCCCCCCACTGTTTCTGCTCCCACCTCCCAGGACAGCCTCATCCTCACGCTCTGCTGGCTGTCACTTAGCCACCTTCCCATGTGCCCCGTGGGTCACTATTCCCCCAAACAACCTTCAGTTTCCACCAGTTGAAGATCTTAGAGGCTTCTTGCACAAAACCCTTTGAGGTATTTCATGCAAGGCTTGAAAAGGCTCCTGCTTCCTCTGGGGGGCATTATCATGACAACCGGCTTTAATTCAGCACAGATCCAGGCTCCCAGCTGGATCCTCAGCCACGCCAAGTTCCCTCGACACCCTTCGGCTGGCTCAGAGAGGCCAAAGGAGCGCACGGGTCCCAGGATCACGGGGAACTGGCCCAGCCCCATTTCCCAGTCCCCATCCTCATATATATTCCCTTCCAGTCGCCCCGCACTTTTCTCTGCGCGTTCTTCTTTTTCGAGCACTGCCCTCCTCTTCCCCACTCCCACCGGGCACTTCCCCCCTCCCCGCAGTCCCTCTCTGTCCCCAGCATCCCCCTTTCTCTCAGCTCTCTATAAACAAAGCGCCTCAGTGTCTGGAGGAAGAAAAGTTGCATTATGCAAATGGGAAAAAGCGAACAGGAGATTTCTCACTCCGAGAACCCCCATTCCGGGCCTGCACCTCGGTTTCCATGGCATGACCAAAGCCTGCTGGAAGCTGGTTTGCATACGGATGAGAGAGGAGATGAAATCAGCACGAAAGCCCATCGCTGACAGAACACTATTGTTTCGCCTGTCTGACTTGGAGGCTAATGAAACGCCATTAAAAAAAGAAAGAAAGAGGAAAAAAACCCCGCCGCTTTCATCCTGGCTTTGGTCAGGGATGGGGAGGGGGGTTTAAATATGATGACGGAAGATCATCTGCACTCTCAGACTTGGGGTGAAGGTATTCTGGCACCGAGGAAGGAAATTCCCAGGATGCACTGCCCCTGCAAGCCTGAGCGATGCCGACAGGAGATGGTGCTGTGGGCAGAGCACTGGGCTGGGAGAGGCTACCAATGCAAACCCAGCTTTACTCTTCTCCAAGAGACACAGGAGTACCCAGGCATGAAAACACCCCAACTGCAGCCACAAACCTGCCCATCCCACGGCATCTCTCAGGGAGTCCGTCCATCCACTCATAAATGTGCCATGTCCAGGAGAGACACTGGAGCAGGCTCGTGGGCTGGGATCAGGCTCTCCCAGGTCACAGGCTTTCAGGGTGGAATGAACTAAAAACTGTGAATAAAAGGCCAGGGTGAAGAGAAGGCTGAGGAGCTGCTCGGTGCTTCCATGCTCCTTCACCACACAAACCGTGACTCTGCTGGAGGAGAGGGAAGAGACAACACACAATAGAAACACACATGGGTGCCCCATCTGCCCCATCCCAACAGCCTCCTTGGGCTGTTCCTGATGCTCCAGTGCATCCCAGCACCTTTCCCAGGGCTCTGAGGAGTGGGATGGATGGAGCAGGAGCATGGCCACTGGCTCGTGGTGCTCGGTAGCTCACCTGCCCTCGGCCTTGCCGTGGCCACCCAGTCCCTTTCCCACTGCCCCGCTGCCAGCGGCGCATTGTCTCCAGTGTGTGCCTTCCAGAACAGCATGATTGGCCTTGAAAGGGCTGATTTGCTTTCCCCAGTCCATTGAAACGCCAAAGACCAAAGCCTGTTCCCTCCAGGCTCTCGGAAACCTGGCACCCTTTCCACTTTGCTTCCCTGTGCCCCTCAGCCCAGGGGCTCCTGCTGAGATTTTGCTGTCAACAGAGTTTTGTTCCCTTTCTAGGGCGGCGCAGAAGGGACACAAGAACCTTGAAAATGGCAGCTTCTTTGACACGGCTATTCTCCTTCGACCTCCCTGGCTGAATAAACAACTCACAAAAATGGAGTTTACTGTATTTCCTCCTCAGGGGGAAAACACTGCATCTTGGTCCTAATTAATTTACCTAATTAACATTGGGTCTGTATGCAAAGACCTCTTTCTGTACTGGCTGGGACAGAAGAAATAACAGGAATAAAAATATATTCAGGCAACTCTCAGCCCCGACTGTAAAAGGGACATCGCAGGATGAACTGTGCCACACTGATCATTTAAGCCTCAGAGAAAGCATCTGCAGGAGAATGACCTCCACCTCTACCTCCCCTCTGTTTGGGGCCAAATCACACCAGCATCTTGACACTGGGCAGGAGGTGCAGTCCACGTCCTTGGGGAATTCACTGCTGGGACAGGCTCAGGGGGATGGAGCAGAAGGGAAGAGATCCTGTGAAGGAGGGGAGCAAGGAGGATGCCCATGTATGGAGTACAATTCAAGCTGCTGGGCTGACCCCTCTGCTGCCTTTACCAGGAAGCTCTGTGCTCATTTACACCTGCCTGGGGCCAGGTCCGTGTTTAGACCCTGAATATTCCCGGGGCTTGCCCAGCTCCCAAGCAGGCACTGCTCGCCTTCCCTGCTCCTGCCTAGGAAAGCCCTGCTCTGCTATTTTGTTCTTTTCCCTGCCAGATGCCAGCTCTCTTCAGCCTCTTTCTTCTCCCCATGCTTTGCTTTGCCGCATAGTTCCGGAAATCAGAAACAAAAGAAGAGGAAAGAAAATAGGCTGGATCTAGGCAGGAGGAGGGGGAGTTTCCCTTCCGTTAAGCTTTTCCAGCTCTCTCTGCCTCCCAATATGAGACACGATATGGCACCTCACATGACGAGCTCCCTCGCCCACGTGCACGGCCACGTGATGAGATGCCCAGTTATGCCAGGCTGCTGAATGGAGGCGAAAGCGAAGAGGCTGGGTTTGAGCCCAGCCTCTTTGGCAGGAGGAACAGGAGGATGTAGGAGAAGCTCCTCTCTGCTCTCGCTCTGCAACCCAAAGCTTCGCGGCTGAAATGTGCAGGCTGGAGGGAAAGCGTTCACACTCACAGGCTGGAGGGAAAGCATTCACACTTACAGGTTTTGTGGCTGAGTTAAAGCAGTAAGAGCTGTGTTTTCAGGACAGGATGTGGGCTCAGTCCCACTGTGGTTATTGTGGCCCTACAGATCAGACTCTGGCAGCCAAAACTTCCTAAGCACTATGAGCTGCAGAGCCTGAGTCACTCGTCTGCCTCCGTATCTTCATGTAATCCCCCCTTCCAATAGGGCTGACAGCACGGGTTTAGGTGTCCACCTCATCAGTCTGATTTAGAGATATTTTTGGTTTATAAAGGGAAATCGCCCATCTCAGGCTTCATATTCGTTCACTGAAATGACCAGCAATCATCCTAGAATTTGCTTTCCATAACAAATAAAACTCCAGCTCAGTGTGTGTTTCCATTTGGATGTGTCAGCTCCCACTCCAAGCATGCTGCCTTTCCCAACTCCCCTCATGTACGACAGCATGAATTTCAATGCCACAGTAAGCAGCTCCCACCCTCAGGAGCCCTGTCAGGATTCTCCACAACAGAGGGGGAATGGGCAGGACCCTTTGTGCATCCCGATGGACAAGGAGCAGAGAGGGAAGGTGTTTGCAGCATAGGTTCTGCTTTGCTCAGCTCAGGGAGGATTGGAGTGTGCCCCAGCACCGGGAATGATGCCGGAGCTGCTCAAAACCGTGTGGGCCGGGGGCTGATTGGCTCCAGCCACCAGTAAGAGCTGTAGAAAGAGATGAGAAAATGGACCATGGAGCCACGCCAGGAAGGAACACGCTGGGGCCGACACACAGCCTTGGCACTGGGGCACCTCCCAGGCTGGGATCCGCTTGCTGCTGGACGGAGAGCAGCACCATGTCCTCACCCGGCTCCCAAAGCAAAGCCCAGCGTGGCCTCAGTGGAGCACAGAGCTGGCAAAATCAGTGCAGAGCAGTAGCTCTGCCAAAACAACCATTGCCACAGCCCAACACTCCGGTTGTATCCTGGAGGAGAGACCTTGAACAATTTCATTTGCCACTGGAGCAGGAGTGAGGAGACGCTCCCACCATCAGAAACCTGCTATTAGCGGCAGGTGCTCTGTCCACCCCATTTCCAGCTGCCGCCAGACTTCCAGTAATTCTCGGTGACCTCATTTTCACTTCATTTTGTAAATCATTTTTGGGCTGTTGTTTTTCATTTTACTCAGTTTTTAATTTGTTGTTGTTTCCCTCTGAGCTGGAGTTTGTCATTTAATCAACTTAGACCCAGATATCCTGGAGGGTGTTTGGGGAAGGGGGGTGGGGGGGAAGAATGAAAACGCTAATGTCACATCACCTCCCTAAAATGAGTTTTAATTGTAATCCTTTAATCCCTCTCAGATGGCCCTCTCTTCACTGATGTTTTTCATAATTATTCCTTGCCATTTTCCCATCGGTCTAAGGAGTGTCTTCAAGAGGGAGGGGGTGGAGAAAAGGCCCTTTTATAAAATAATAATAATGGGCCAAATTAAGACACAAAGAGGGAAATAACAAGGGGGCAAGGGCTGCAGAGACAGAATGGGGATTATTAATGCCTCCCCCCTCAGAAATTTCAGTGATGGTGCTCTCAGCCACCCCAATCAGTGGGCAATTGAGGCTTGTTTGCTCGAGTGGCTGCATCCTCCTACAATGACCCACATTTAGCCAAGTGGCTGCATTGACAGAGTACCAGGTGTGCAGGATTGGGAAACTGCCTCGAGGCAGTGTCTCGCCAGCTCGCCCAGCACTGAGGGTCTGCACAGGGCTGTCCACCTCTGGGACAGTGCCCAGCTGCCTGAGGACACGGTCACTGGGAATTTCCCCTCCAGAACTGATGAGCTCCCAGGGCCCTCTGCCACTCTGGAGGGCATTGAAGGGCATCGTCCCCACTGCTACTGCCAGTTATCAGCCCCATTACCCTCTGAAACCAGTTGTAACTCATCCCTTGGTCTCATCCAGATGGAGCCCGGAGGATGCTGAAGAGGGAAGGCACTGACTTCCCCAGCAGCAGCACAGAGGTTATGCCTGGATTGGGAAGGAGGTCAGAAAGGGTTTTCAGAATGGTCACAGTCCTGCCAAGGGGCCACCGAGCCCTCAATGCCATCTCAGCCCTCAGTGCTCTTGCCTGCACCTGCCAGCAGCCACTCCTGTCCCCCTGCAAAGCTGAGCCAAAGGAGACCAAAGTGACCTGTGTCCCTGGCCAGTGGGACATGCCAGACCCGTCACCAGACATGTCTGGTGCAGCATCTCCTTGCACAGTGCCAGTGCTGTACAGATGGGAACATCACCCAAAACCTCTTGAAGGGACCATAAGCCCAATAAAAGCCCACCGGTTGCTCCTGAGCACTTTGGAAAGCTAATGGGAACCAAGTATCCAGGTTAATCTGGCACTCAGGTCTCTAAGAACACACAGATATTGATTCAGGGGAGTGAAGGGGTGTGGGTATCAAGAGCACAAGCAGGAATTGGGATGACGTGGAAATCGGGTCCCTAACACGAACTGCAGAGCTCTAACTCCAGAGCTGCTCTGGGGAAGCAGCCAGTGAAAGGGGAGCGTTTACAGACCACTGAACTTGTGTTTAATCTGGGAAACCTCTTGTACAGGTCTGACAGGGGTTAATCCACCCCTAACGTCTCTTTCACCCTCTCTCCTCCTCCCCAACCATAAAGCTCAGCAATCCTTGCTAATCATCCCATTACTTCAATGAGCTTGACCCAAAAGGCTCCAGCAATGCCTCAGCTCCCTGTTCCAGCCTTCTCCCTGCAGCCACCTGCCCCATCCCACCCTGGCCATGACGCAGGGATCAGACTGACAGTGCATGTCGGCAGGGTGACTCTCAGGGACAGCAGGTCTTGGCCGTGGTGACCTTGGAGGGCAAGTGATTCTTGCAGGAACAAAGAGCCCCTGTGTGCCAACAGGCTGGAGTTTGTGTGCAATTAACTCTGGACAAACCAAACAGAGCGAGTTCATGAGCGCGGAGGCTGGGAGCGGCTCAGGGTTTATGGACTCCTGGCTCTGAGGGAAGCGGGATCAGCAGCCCCTGAGCAGCTGGAGCTGCACAACCAGAGATGGAGAGACCCTTGCACACAAAGCAGGGTAGGGAAGGGAGCAAAAATAGGATTACATCAGGGGTATGGCTGACAAACAGTGTCAGGCACCAGGAGCATTTGGGGGGAAGAGCTGCAAAGAAAAGGATCCCTTTAATTATCAACAGTTGAGCATCGGAGGAGGAAGTGCCTCACGGCTGGAAGGGATGAGATGGTCAGTGGGAACATCCCCTCCCCTCTGGAGAAGGCTGGAGGGTCACGGTGGGTCAGCTGGACACGGGTGTCTCTCCTGCAGCCTGACTCAGGGTCAGGAATGGGGAGGATGGAAAAACCCTGGCTCTGACACAGTCTGGAGCCGATCAGGCACCTGAGCATGGCACAGAGGAGTTGTTTTACCTCTTGGCCTGCCTGGCAGTGGGGGATGCAAATCCCATCCAGCCAGGGAATAAAGAGGAGCTCACTTTTACAAAAGGTCCCCCTCCTCCCCAATATATATCCCTCAAATGGCATCTTTTCCTCCTAAAAACAGGGAAGAAAAGAAAATTGAAATTGCTGAGTGGAATTCCTCAAGAGTTCCCATGCAGGAGCAACAAAGTGTTTGGGTTTGAATTGCACTGAAACATGACAATTATGTGTAGAATTTTCAATTATTTGTAAAGTACAGTGTCACTGTAGATGCAACAGACAGCAGAAGTTTACTGAAAATAAAGAACTAAGGTACTTTATGGTATGTTATGTTACCAGTCCTCAATAAACACATTGGAATATCATATTAGTGGGGTTATTCTGCTGCTGACAGGGAAATACTCCCATAAAATACATCAATTTCAACAAAACTGCGTTTTCCTGTTGACATATCACCAATGATATGAACGTGTCCTCTCCCGTCAGCCCTAAGCTGCACCGAGAGGCCTTAGACCACAAAAATGACAGCAAACCCACCTTCCCCTGTTCTCTCGCATTAACTTCACGCTCCAGCTGCAGCCCTGTACATCCCCTGCAGCACCCTTGCTTCAGGTGACACTTTTGGACAAAGCCACAACACTAGTGATTTTTGTTGAGCTGCCTTCCTGCAGGAGAAATGCCTTTTTTGAGTCATGAAAACAAGATATATCCATGAAAGAAAAACAGAGCAAGAGGGAAAGCTGGCGGATACAACCCCTGACCTTTGCTTCTTTTTGAAGTGATTTTTATTATTTTTTTTTAATACCCATTTCCTGGTTTTTGGGAAATTTGGAAGTGTGGGTTCAGCTGCAGCTGCCTCCAGAGCGATGCTACGTCCCTGAGCACTGCTCCCCCCATTCGCAGCCCCTCTGCAGCCCCCCAAAGTCCTGACCCCTTCTCCCATCCCTGCTCATTGTCCTTGGCGTGGAGGTTGGCACCGAGGTGTGGGAAGCAAAGCAGCAGCTGTGGGTGCTGTGGCTGCTGTGGGTGCTGTGGGTGCTGTGGGTGCTGTGGGTGCTAGGGGTGCTGTGGGTGCTGGGGGTGCTGTGGGTGCTAGGGGTGCTGTGGGTGCTGGGGGTGCTGTGGGTGCTGGGGGTGCTGTGGGTGCAGGCCCCTGCACCCTCAACCCGCTGCCATCCCCACCACACGCCGGGGGCGCTGGGGATCCTCAGGGAAGAACTGGAGCGAGGGTGGATAAAAAGAGGAGCAGGAGAAGGAAAAGAAAGGGAAAACAGCCCCCTTTAAAATAAAGACGAGGAGGAGAGAGCAAAGGGGGGGGGGGGTGTAAAAATCGTTAGCACTAATTATCAGGCACAGGGACAAACGATTAATTTGCAAGTCAATTAGTCTCAGATAGGTTCACGTTTCCTGTTCTCAGCCACTGAGGGGGAAAGAAAGAGGGAGACACAACTGCGGCCTTAATCCTCCTCAGAGGCGGCCATGGCGGGGCCGCCTGCCTGTGCCAAGGCGGAGGGAGGGGGGCTACAGCTGGCACGGCCATGGCGAGGGTCGGCCGTGGCCAGGACCGTTATGTGCCAGTCATTGTGCCCTCAGAGCGGCCCTGGCACCGCGCCGGCCCCTTCCCCGCCAGCCCCGGCGCCGCCATTTGGGAGCCCGTGACGCCATTTTGTTGATGCCCAGGGACGGCGGCTGCTGTGGTGGATTTTCCACACTCGGGGGCCGCAGACGAGGGTGCTCCTGCCTCCCTCCATCCCTCCTTGGGGATGCTCCTGCCTCCCTCCACCCGTCATTGAAGGTGCCCCTGCCTCCTTCCATCCCTCCTTGGGGGTGCTCCTGCCTCCCTCCATCCCTCGTTCGGGGTGCTCCTGCCTTCCTCCATCCCTCCTTGGGGGTGCTCCTGCCTCCCCCTGTCCCTTGCTGCGCCTGCCAGGCCCACGCAGCTGTGGGTGCCATCGAGGGCACAGTGGTTGAGGATATGGAGACACCTGGCAGGGTCTGGTTCCAGGGTCCAGCCTGAGGTTATGGCAGCACTGTGGGGACAGGCAGAGGTCTTGTGTCCACCTCGAAGCCATCAGGGACAAGTGGAGACTGGCCCCATCGCAGCAGTGGAACAGCTGTCACCTCTCTGTGTGGGTCCCCAGCACTGTGCTCCCAGTGCCCAAAGCAGTGGGGATTAGCCCAAAGTTGCCCTCTGAGCTGCAGCAAACAACCACCGGGCTTGGTGCTCAGGCAGCTGAGGATGGGCAGGAGCCCAGGGGTTGGGAGGAAGAGACATGGGTGGTCAGGGTGTCCCCACCCCGAAACCAGAGTTGTGGTTATGTGACACCATCATCACTGTTTCCACCAGATCTCACAAAAACAGCACATAAAACAGTAAAATAGACATTTTCTAGGGACAAAATGAGGACCCAATCAAACATTACCTATTTGTGAGAAACATGGACGTAAAACTGAAAAAAAAACAGCTCAAAGGATGGATAAAAGCAACAGGGGAGGGAAGCTCATAGTGAGGGAGAGAAGCGCTAGCAGCCTCCAGCTCCACGCTGCAGGGACAGACAGCACCCAAAGACACATGGACGTGCTGGGGAATGGGTACCTGCACCTTTCCCACTCCAGCCACCCTTAACCTCAATCCCAAGCCCTCCACGAGGGCAGGAGCTGTTTACGGTGCGAGTGCCCCCTGCGCGCGTGCCCGGGCGCGGGAGGGTGCGGCGCATGATCTGAATGTGCTCCGCGTTCCCCACGCTCTGCGCGGGGATATTTGTGTGCGTGTGGACACAACATGTCTGAGACCTGACAAAAGGCATCTGATTGACACAGAAAAGGGGGCTGACAAAAGGCCGAGCGGGGCTGGAGAGCCCTGCACAATACTGGGCGCGGGTACCACGCGCAAGGGTGGGGGGATCCAGGCAGGCAGGGGGGAGCAGGGCGGCTTTTAAGGACACCTCCGCCTTCCACATTAAAAGGATAAATAAATACATTGAGAATCTTTCAGCTTTGCTGATGTGCAGAGTGGGGACGATTACACTTAGCCAGGGAGATTTGTAACACCATCCTCAGCAGTGCCGGGGACAGAGAGAGCCCGCTGTGCCAGGTGAAACACACACCCAAAGGCAACTGCAGGGCACCATCATTTGCCCAAAGCATGCTGGAGCTTTTATAACTCTTTGACAGGGTAAAATCCAACAAACTGTGAAGCATCAGGAGAGTGGCCTGAAATGTGGTTTAAATGCTTCTGGATCCAAAGGCAGCCAGGCTTCTCTCCGGAGGGGACTGTAGCCTTCAGCCGAGTGCCATGCCCTGCTGTGGGCACCCGTCCCCTCCAAAGTCATCTGTCCTTTCCAAAGGCCTCCAGGGCATTGGGTGGGTGATAAAAAACACTGATTTTTCTTGTCCTGGGCAGCTTGCACCTGGAGCAAGGATCCAGCTGAATTCCTGGGAATATTTCCATTTTTCTAAGAAAATTCCACAAAACTTTTTTAAGTTCCTTTTTTAAAAAAATTTTTCCCCTTGTCTTAATGAGAGACAAAAGTATTTGAGACTTACGGCTCCACTGCTGGAGTGGCTTTGCTGCACGAGCTGCAGGATGCTGCTGAGCAGGGGCAGGAAAAGACACTATTTATCTTTAAAAAGAAAAAAATCCCCACACCTTTTATTCTTTTGCTTTAATTACAGTATGAAAATTTCAACCAGCTTCAGAACAGATTAATGTTTTGCAAGAGATAGTCTCAAGGATTTTTTTGCAATTAAAACTGATTTTGAGCAGGACTGACATGCATTTAAAAACTTTTGCTCAACCACACACCTGAGATCTCCTGTTTCTGTGTATGCATGGAATAAGTTACAAAACACAAACTTGTTTTTTGATACTTTTTCATTTAGAGGGTCATGTTTTTTTCTATTTTTCCAAGAGAATAAAACAGGAACACTAAGAAAATGTTTAGTTCACAATAAAGAATCAATCCAAATTCCTAAGAATAATAGGAAATACCCTGGGATGATGCTACACAAAGGAGCTAAATTGGTTCCCACCAGCTCAGGACCCTGTAAAAGCCTTGTTAAGAAATTTTTTTAATGCAGATATTTACAAGTGTAATTTCAAATACGGTATTCTATCAAAATAATTTCTAATTAAATGCGGAAATTTTAGTGCATTCAAACATTTCTTGAATACTGTTCATTCTAGAAATGAACAAATATTAGTGGCAAGAATAATAAAGTGGCTAAAATCTCTATTTTTTTTTTTAACTTCTGAGGGTAAATGATCACTGCCATTTATGCCCCCAGCAAAAAGTTGGGTTTTTTCGTTTGCTAAATTAAGAGGCAAAGTGGGAGAATTACATTTAGTAACTGGCTTAAAACGGGATCCTGCTTGACCCGACAAATCCCGGGTAACAAGACGGCTTTGTCTGAGCGTGTGGCAGGAGAGATTTCACACTTCCTCCGGCACAGAGCTGGGACCAGACCCAGAAACACACGATATTCCCCTCAACTTCCCCTCTTGGCTTTTAGGGGAGATAATTCCACTTCAACGACTTTTAGAAGAAAAAAAAATTAAAATCTAGATTGGATCAATTTAAAGAGGTTTTTTTTTTTTGTCTATTTGACGGGATGGAGAATTGAGAGGAGAAGTGGCAGCAAACGAAGCTGAAGTTAGGCTGGGAAGGATTGGGGAGAATTGTGGGGTTTCGGGAACTTTCCCACGCCCCCATCCGCAAGCGGCAGCGCTCAGTCCTCCCCAGCGCCGGGGGCAGCGAATCGCACCCGGGACGGTGCGGGGAGGTTCCTCCGTGGGAAATAAATTAAAAAAAAATAAAGGAAAAAAAAAAAAAAAAAGAGAGCCAGAGAGAGAGAAAAGGAATGCCCATGAATATTTTCAAAGGAAGGATTGCGGATCGGGCCGGGGAGATCGGGCTTCGCGCTTTGAGCCCGACGTCCAGCGCTGCCCCCTCCCCCAAATGCCCCTTTTCTGCAGATTTGGGGTTTAACCCGGGATAAAACAACTCGGCTCCTGCGAGTTCAATGCCAATCTTTTCGCTGCCGGCAAAACCCTGTTTGCAAATTAATGATTTGCCCTGTTGCGAGCCGGCTGCAGCCCCGCACCCCCATTCCTGGCTCATCCCCCCCATTCCCGGCTCATCCCCCCCATTCCCGGCTCTGCTCCCCTTCGGGACCCCCCGAACAGCCCCGGAGGTTGCACCGAAAGAGGGAAGAGCAGACAACTTTTGCGTCCTTTGTTATTTCTATTTGTTGTGTTTGCCTCGCTCATGGTCTGGGGTTACTCTGATCAACTGCGTATCAACTAATTTAATTTAAAAAAGCTTATTTTATAATCTGATTTGGGAGGGGGAAATCTCCATTTATGATTTTTTTTCCCCCTGCCTGCTGGACGCGATCATTATTCTTGCATTTTCTAATGAAATGCAAGATTACAAATTAATTGAATTGCTTCCCCCACCCCCCGCCACCCCCTTCAGTCTGTCGTCTCTGGTAAATTTGGGGCTAACCGTAAATAAATTGCAAATACCCACAGCGAGAATGGAGGGTGGCTTTTTTTGTTTGGTTTGGATTGAGCAAACCCGGGGACGGGGCTGGTTTGCAGCAACTCTTCGAAAAATCCCTGCGTGAAGAGTCCCGTCGGGGCCCCTCTTCGCACAGGTCCCCCCACGCTGCCTCCCCATCACTTCTGGGGAGAGAAGTGCTGGGGCAACGGGCAAGAAAAAACACCACGGAACAAAAAAGAGGTTTGAAGGACTGCGAGATGGAAAAGGGGTCTTTTTTATTATTTTCTTTTTCTTTTTTTTTTTTTTTAATTTTGTTTAGTAAACCCCAGAAATACGGGGATTTTAGCCGATTACCCAAAACAAAGCAGAGCGGGGAGAATTTGAGAGCAGCAGCAGCTTCGAAAGTGTCCCAAAACCTGCAAGTCCCCCGAGCTAAGTCCGCTGCCGCCGGAGCCGGCAGTGCCCGCAGGTCCCTCCTGCCCCGGCTCCATCCATCACACACGGGGCTATGTACGAACTGCACCCCCCAAAACCTTGGAGTCTAAAATTAAAACATTCAAATAAATCGCATTCCTCTTGTGAACTGTCAGTTTGTCAAGTTACAGCTGGAAATCCTGGGAAATAGTCCATGATTTGTGGAGTTTAACATTTCCATTTGATCATCTAATATAAATTTCATTGATTTTAATTTTGGTCTTATTTTTAAACATATCTAAACACAGGTTCTATATTTATAATCATAAAGATTAAATATGAGGTGTATTATTATTATTATTATTATTATTA
>WAAE01015494.1:182352-365927 GCA_013400495.1 Nicator chloris
TTCTTTTTTTTTTTTTTTTTTAACAGCACAGTTCTGTTAGAAAACGCTGTACCTAGATTGTTTTTATTTTTATTTTCACAAAAAAACCTTCAAATCTGTCAATTTTGCTTGCTGGTATATTCAGCCACTATTTGATTAGACTTACAGTAAACATGGCATCAACTAGGTTATTTTATGTCATATAAATAATTACTGAATTTGATGAAAAGTTGTTTCTCCACGACATAACCCATCACTGAAGCAAGTGTGAGGGTTGTGCCTCCTGGACTGGACACTGATACTCCCTACACTCACAGCAGAGAATTTCAGATTTCTCCCTGGCTTGTCCCACTGCCCTCGAGTGAACGATTTTTCACCTTTAACTAAAAATCACCGTGTTCCAGGGTAGAAAATACTTTCATAAATACATTAATTGCTGGGGGTTTTTTTGCTGCTGCTTCCCCAGGAAGAGTCAGGACCGTCCTGTGTTCACTCTTCTCTTGCAAATAACAAAAATAGAAGTTTTGCGGCAGAACCCTTCCCCCAGCAGAGCCAGGAGGTGCCTCTGCACTGCCCACGGTCCCTTCTTCATCCCCCCAGCCCCGCGGCTTTTTCCAGCCCCGCGGCTCTCCAGAAGCCCTTGCAAGCCCTGCAAACGGTCTTTGCCCTCTCTTCCCTCTCCCTGCTTCAATATAAACACATTTTCTACTGTCACCAATGCACCTATTTTAGAGATGGGAGGAAAAAAAAATTAGATCTTCTGGGTCCTGCAGTGCCAGGAGTTTCCCAGCTCTGGGATGGGGAGAGCACCCTCCCAGCAGGGCTGTGTCATTACAGAGAAGTCTTCGACCCCATATAAATTACACTGACTATTTGCTTTCAAAGTAAGAAAAAGTGAAAAATCAGCAAGTGTCACTTAGGGAAGCATTGAAAAGGCAACATCTCCAAAATTTCTAGGAACTTAAACATGGATTTTAATGTTTCCTTTGGAAAGCTCAAACATTTTTTAAGTAGAAAAAAACCCAGAAAAAAAACTTTCAAAGCCAAGCATTGCTCTTAGCAGAGCTCAGCTGAAGGGTCACTGGTGCCCCCCAAAGCCAGCCCCACATTTTCCCCTAAAAATAATTATTAGAAAAGCCCAGACTCAAGTGCACATACTCCCTGCTTCAGCCTGAACTCTTTCCCCTCTCTGTAAGTGCTGCATCCCAAGGAAAATATTTCACCTGGCGTCAAACAGCAATTTTGGAGGAGGCTGCCAGGCTCTGTGCAGCCCCCCAAGACAGCCCCTGCTCCAGTGAGAAAAATCTCAGGATAAGTTCTGTTCCTTCTGAAACCACAGAAACACCACCCCCACCTTATTGTTCTCCTTGGACTGTTCCCCATTTACTGGACCCCTTTTTTTCCTAATTCCCCCTTAGAAAGGAAATTAAAAACCCGATCTCATTGGGAAGAGGATGAAGTCACACATTCATGTCCTTTAATCGTATATAAACAATTTGAGATAACAGGGATTTAAATTTCTTTCTAACCCTGGTAACTTTGACTCAGCCTTTCCCTATGGCATCATTTTCAGCTACAGGAGCAGCCCAGGCCTGATCCTTCCCTCTTTGCTGCTGACATGAACAAAACCAGCACTTTTTAGAGCCAGAGACATAAAGCAATGAGGCATTTTGGATAAATATGCCTGCCCTGGCTCTGGCCTGGCATTGTAGGGAGGTGTCCATGAACAGACCGAGATTCTGACTTCTCTGGCTGCAACAGCTTTGCAGGACTGGTGGGAGGCAGCACCAAAACCTTGTCTGGGGAATGGATAAAGCCAAAGTGATAATTTACACCAAACACAGTTCTGACCAGGGTGGTGCTTAACTGGGGATTTCATACGAATCCGTTTACCATTCTCTAGAGGCTTCCTCTCTCCTTGTAGTGCTCCTGTTCCAGCAGCAGTTATGGGATTTAACACACAAGGGCTTCTAAGATCACTGATCCTATTGAACTTCTTCAAACAGGCAGGGTGATGCTGCAGAGCCAAGGAGAAGGGACAGTACAACAGCCATGACCCCAGATCCTCAGGACAGAGGACACACATGGGCAGGAAGGATGGAGGAGCCTCTTTCTCCATGCTCACCCCGCTGACCTGCCCCAGACCTGGCTCACATGGGCTGGGACACAGGTGTGAATTCCTGTGAAGTGAATTCCCAGTGCTCAGCTGAGTGAAGGGCACACGTAGGGTGGGATGGAGGGTTGTGTGGTGGCCCCTAAATCCCAGGGCCCATCCACATCCCTCCTCCCTCATCTCTGCCACCACCACGCAGGGACAGGGGGGTCACCTTTTTGAAGATATTCCTGAGCCAATCCAGCCTCGCAGGCAGGTGAGCACCCATCCCTGGGCACCAGCACCTCAGGGAGCATCCCTGCACCCACCCTCCCTCCGTGACACAGGCCCCTGACGCAAGGCCCCCAGAGATCTCCTCCAAACAACAGGGCATCTTTCACTAGCAACACTTGGCAAATCCCAAAAGCCTGATGGAGGGGAATCAGCTGCAGGCACCACCCTGAAAGCCCAGTGGAACCATTCTCTTCCCACTAAATGCACCGGCGTTTCCCAGGGCCAGCAGAAAGGCAGCGCCCTGGCACGCAGCGCGGAGAAAAGAGGGCAGCAGCTGCCAGGCAGCGCCCAAGCCGTGGCAATTACTGGGGGGGGTCATGGGGGCAGCTGGCTGCTGATTTATTTATTTTCTTAAATTCATCTCCTTTTAAATAAGATTGTTCCAATGAACAAAGTGCTGGCCCAGACCAGGTTTGGAAGGAGAGGAGCAGGCACAGGATGCGACAGCCCCGCGCACAAACAGCCGAAAAAAGAGGAACCCAAATCTATTTCTACGTGTCTGTCTCTTGTGTCTCATGGAGCTGATCCACGGAGGCCGTGGGGCAGGATTTAGGATTTCACCTCCAGAGGTAGCCAGCTCGTTTGCAGGGCAATGCTCGGGATGGCTCCTGCCCTAGATCCCATTCCTAACCCTACTGGCTGTACCTGCAGCCACACGACAGTCTTTTGTCTCCCGGAGTGCCCCGTGTTTTAGGGCCATTAATGTCCAGAAAATAAATGGAAAATAAACACTGTCTTCACAGCTGAATCGCCACATCCCACCCCCACCCCCCCACCCCATTAATACGATGTTGAGCTGCTGACAAATATTCCCTTTCAAAATGCCAGCACAGTTGGAAAGGGATTTGTTTTCATTTAGGGGAGATGGGTAATTTTCACTTTAATAGATGTTTTTCCTCATTTACACTGGAATAGGATATTTATGAGGGGTCACTCGATATCAGAGCCGTGGCAGCAGCAGCACAGGAACGGCAGCAGGGGTATCATGACACTGCATCCCTGCTCTGTGCCACAATTTTAAGACCAGCTGAACTCTCTGATGCTTAACTCAAAGATTTATTAATACGTCATAATATCTAAATTTATTATTATTATTATTATTATTATTATTATTATTATTATTATTATTATTATTATTATTATTATTATTATCCTACCTAGGGAGCACAGGGAATTGCAAAACAATTGGCTATGTTTAGATCTGGTCAAAATATTTTCAACTTTTTTTTCGGTGGTGTTTTTGCTGTATTTGTGCCAAATGCTAACTAGGACTATGTGGTATTACATGACAAAAAAAAAATCTGGTTTACTCCAGAATGTTTTTTCTAGTTTAAATACAGGAAACTATTTATTTGGTTCTTGACAAAAGTGTAACAGAATTCCTGTGTTCCATTAAAAAAATTTAATTGACATCCCCCATTCTTCTCCACGCCACTTTTTTTCCTGAATTTTTTTGCAGGTGAAGGCAGGGATCTGCTGCCTCAATTGGAATAAGTTATTTCAGCAACCCCAACAATATTCCCAAACCAGCCCTCCCACAGCTGTAGCTGCTTTCTATGCAGCAGAGTCCTCCCCTCTCACTAATGTAGCCAGAACAAGGGAAATAAATGTATTTTATCGAATTGTTTAGGATAAAAAAGACCTTTAAAATCAATCCAATCATTAAAAATGAAGAAGTATTTGAGTATTGATAATCCCTCAGCCAGGTCAGAGCCCCGTGACACTGCACACCCTCTGAAGCTCTGGGGTGACCCTGCCTAGGGATAGGGGAAGGAGCAGCTCAGGGGGGTTTGCTGCTCTTCCAAAAGCAGCTGATGGAGCAGAGGGACAGGGAGGAACAGGATCTGCAGCCCCTGCCCTGGCGGTGCCTGTCACAGAGCCAAAATGTCCCCATTGTCCTCCCAGATGCTGCGCCCTGCAAGCAAATCCTACTTTAAACTTCACCAAGATTTTAAGCATAAAATAGTGATATTTTTAACCCTTTAAATCCTCTCACAGCACCCTTCTGCAGCCCAAGAGCTGTTGAGAGCAGAGCAGAGCTAGCAAGGGCAGGATCTGGTCCCCAGCCCATCACTCTGCTGAGAGCATCTCTGCCCGTTCTGCCCCACGCCACTGTGTCTGCTCATTGTTGCCAGTCTGGCCTGCTGCCACACCAGCCTGGAATTTGGGGTTTCCTTTCTCCTGGCATTTGGGGCTTTCCCTCATTTTCTGTGGCTCCTCTCTGCGAGGATGCCGGGCTGCACTGCAGTTCCAGGGCCAGTGCCAGTAGAGGCTCCCAGAGCCACCTTCAGCCCTGCCTGATGCTCCGGGCGGCTGTGCCACCCCTCCGGCCCCCAAAGTGGGAACCCAGCACGGGGGAGCCCAGCATCAGGCAGGGTGGGGGAATTGTGCAGCACAAAAACCTTCAGGAATCGCCTTTCCTGAGCCTGGAGCTGCTCAGTTCTTCCCCAAACCCCGATAGAGGCATGGGGGAAGCATCATATCCTGCACCTCTGGGGTGAGCTGAGCATTCCAGGCTGCTCCAGTGGGATGAGGAAGTGATCAGAGACAGCCTGGAGTTCACAGGTGAAAGTATCTGGGTTTGCACACAAACAGCCCAAATGTGGCCAAACCTCAGCACCCAGAAATGGCCCCATCACTATCTTGGCTTTTGGTGGTATTGACTGGGGGATCCAACTCCAGACTGGTGCAGGGATGGTGGCAGTCCTTAATCCTTCCCAGGGGACTGACGAGCACCCCTCTCCAGTTGTGCACAAACTGAAGCTGTTGGGGCTATCACCAAGGAACAGCTTAGTGGGTGGAGCTGGCTGGACATTTTTCTGATGGAAAATGACAATTCATCAAAAGCAAGATGTCATGCCTGAACACAGTCCGTTCCTACAAAGAGCTTGTTTTGAAAGAGAAATTGTGAGGGGAGAAGCACTGAAACGAGATCAACACATTTTGCTTTGGGCTTTTCAAGAAGGAACACTGAGCTTGTTGAAAAAAAATCACTTTTCATTTTAATATTTCACATTATATAGTCTAAAGTAATTTATTTTGCAATTTCACTCTGAGAAAAACATTGAAGTTTTATCTCTTGTTCTTCCTCAGAAGGGCAAGAAAGGGGGAAGGAGAAGAGAAGAGAACTTCAAGTATTGCCAATGAATTTAAAACATCCTCTTCCCCTTCCGGCTGTCTTAACGAGATCAGCCCTGAATCTATAGGAACCCCACTCAGGAAAAATCTCATTCCAAATGTTTTCTCAACAACAACAAAAGATCAGGGATGGACATACCCACAGGAAAGGACCAAGTTGGAGAACATTTCTTTGGTGAGGGAGACGGAGCATTTGGTGAGGACGAGGATGAGAAGGTCCCCTGGGACTGGGGAAGGGTCCATCTGGAACCACTTGTAGTTGATGCAACATCACAGGGAGCTGTACCAGATGAAGCACGTGGGGGCTGCAGCAAACCCCCTCCCTTCAGTGGGAGCAACCCTGAATCACCCCACCAAAACCAGCCCAGGGCTCACCCTGAGAGTGGCACTTCTGTCTCTGGCTGCATTGGGGAGCACAAGCTCCAAACCTTCAGCCCAGGGAGCTACTGATGAAATAGGAAGCTTTGGAGAAAAGCAAAGTGCTCCTGGATGAGGTGTAGCAGCAACTCAACCTGCAGCTGCTGGAGAGGCAGCAGCTGAGCAGGGCCTGCTCCAGCTATTCCCTTGAAGGAGGATGCCACAAGATGTTGGAGATCAATGACAAAATTGTGCCAAGATGGGTGATCAGGAGCCGTGCTCAGGCTGCTGCATCCCTGAGGACAGAGCCGGGGCTCCCCCTCCTTCCACCCAAAGTGCCACCATCACCACCTTCTCAGATCCTGTCAGGAGAAAGCAGCGGGGACAAGGAGATGCTTGGTCCTTCCTACTGACCACTCTACATGCACTCAGCACCAGACCCAGGAGAAGCCATACAAACATGAGAAGCCATGAGAAACAACACACACCCCAACGCTTTCACCTGGTCCTGTTTTGGGACAGCATTTCCAACTACAGGGAATAAACCAGGATAGAACTTCAGGGATGGCCAAGCCCTGGCAGACACTGTGCCCTGCTCCTCCTCTCTGTCCCTCTCTCCAGCACCTGCCTGGGGGTAACGCTGCCTCCTGCTCCCCTGACAGATTTTTTCGCCACCACAATGGCGCAGGCACCGGTGCCGGGCCGATGCCAGGCACAGCCCAGGCTGGAGCTGCCACTCCTTTTGTCTGAAGGCATTAATACCCCAGAAACGTTGGGGTGGCGGTGGGGGACCGGGGGCTGTCAGCGCGTGATGAGTGGCTGCACGGCGTTGCCCGTCTGGCACCGGTGCCCCTCGCCACAAATGCCATTGGCACAGCTCTGCACAAACAGCTTTTCAGGCCTCGCCTGGTTCTCCCGGCTGCCATAGAAACCCCCGTTCAGCTGAAAGTATATTAAAGGGTGGCGCTGGCCCTCGCGCTGAATTCATCACATTGTATTCCACCGGGGAAAAAAAAGAGAAGAAAGCCCACCCCTTTGTGCCTCTGCCTTCGCTTTCTCTGTCTGAGGGAGATGGTCCCTCTCTGGTTCATTTTGTGTTTGGAGTTGCATCCCCTGTCCCCAGGCATGGCACAGCCCTGGGAAGATCCACTTCACCCCACCAGCTCTCACCATCAGGCCTCCTTGCGCTCCAGTTCCCCAAACACCACCGAGGAAGCACCAAAAAGCTCCTCAGGATAATTTTTAAAAGCAGATATGAGAAAATGTGGGACTAAATCCCTCCCTACTCCTCCAGCCTGCTCTTCTCCATCATTCCTCCCCAGTGCTGCAGACAGCCATAGGATAGAGAGGGAGTTGCAGCCAATGGATCCCAACAGGGGTTTTTGGGAGTCAGAGACATGTTTGGGCACACACATCCCTGTCCTTACAGAACCAGGCTGAACAGGAAGTTTCCAGCTTGAATAGCAGCAAAAATGCCATGGAACACACCTCAAATATAGATGAAATGATATGTGAGGCACGATTTGAAGAGGAATAAACTCGATTTTCCCCGACTGCTGAGCAAGCTCACGCCCTCAGCATAGGCAAGGCCCTGGCTCCAAAGCCTCTCCAGGCTGTGCAGAGCAGCTTTGCCCACCCTCCCCAGCCCAGGGCAACCTTGGGGCAGCAGAGAGGTAATTTAGTCATTTCAGGCACATCGGCCGGCGCGAGCTGGGAGTCACCAATTCAAGCAGATTTCATGCCCTGCCACTGCCCATATCTCTCTATCAGGGAGGCCAGCAGAGATCCTGCGACAGCAGCCGTGCTAGACCTTCAGCCTGCCCGGCACAACTGAGCCCTTGTTCCACCACAGCAAAGACCCAGCGAGCCCCAAGACACGTTCGTACCAACAAGTCAGAAGTCCAACTGTGTTAGCCCAAACCCAGCACTTTGGGGTTATAACATGAGCTTTCACTTCCAGAAAGGGAAAACCTCCCAGTTTCTTGCAGGGTTTGCTCATTTTTTTAACAAATTCTCCTCCCGTGTTGTCATGTCCCATTCCACCCCCCACCCCCCACCCCAAGGATTTCATTTTGTTGGATAATTCCTCCCAAGGATTTCCATTCCAGCAAAAAGGAATCCGTTTTCCTCAAATTGATTAGCCTTTGTTTTTAGCCAGAGCAGTCCTCAACCCTAAACTGACCTCACTCCTCATTGCTTACGCCAGTGCCCACAGAGGTGCCTGAGTGCAGTCGCTGCCTCAAATCTGCCGTGAAAGCATTGCTTAAATTTAAAAAACCCCTTGCACCAATTTAATTTTTAAACCATTTATTTTACCTCCACTGACAATAAAAGCAGAAAGGATCAAAGCCAAGCCCTTTTGTGGCTCGGGGTGCCCCTTCCATCAGCGTGCTTTGTTCGAAACACCCTCAAAGAAACTCTCATTTTGGTCAAGAGCCAATTATAAAAATTGGGTTGGGGGTTTGCTTAGCTTTAGAGGTGCAAAATTGTCATCACATCTGTAAAGCTACCAAATGGCTCTGCACAGGCGGTGCATGAGGCAGGGGAAGGGGAGGGTGGAGATGGAGGGGATGCTCAAAGGCCAGTGCAGGAAGGCAGTTTCTCATCTCAGGAACTCATCCCTCCTGCACAGCAGCATCTCCCCTTCCCCTGCCATATGCAGCAGCTCCAGGGCTGGGTCCTCAGGAGCACAGCACGGGGTTTATGCCTCTGACAGCACAGCTGGTCCCCACAGACACCCTGGGGTCTCAAGGTGCAAAGAGGTTCCGTGCCACCCCACACAGCCCTGCGGATCCCAGCAGCAGCCCCAGGGCTGCAGGAACCACCTGGACCGAGCTCACACGGGTGCAGCAGTGCTGGCAAGAGAGACTCAAAGAGAGAGAGAGGGAGACTTCAGACCCACACGCACGACACCCACGCCGTGAACCGCTCGGGGCAGAGCCCAGGGTCGCCCCAGTGCTGCAGCTGCCCCAGGGGACACCGGAGCCCCACTGGAGCCCATGCCGGCACATCGGTCCCTCTCCACGTCACCGTGGGGGGACCCTGCCACGCTCGTCCGGCCGCTCTCTGCCCATCTGCATCACAAAAGCCCCATTCTTGTGAACTTGGGCGACCTCCCGACCTCGCCAGCTCGGGGAGTGAATGGCTTTAGTCTGCCACGACCATCATGTCACTTTGATTAGTGCGTGAATAAACTCTCAATCCCTGGGGCATTGGGGGAGGCAGGGCTGGCGGCAGCCGCTCTGCTCGCTGCCGCGGGATCGGCACCCGCAGTCCCGCACCCCGGGGTGGCCCCAGGGATCCCACACCAGCAGCACCTTCGTGCCTCTGCCAGCTAAACCACACCACGGAACCCGCACACTGCCCTGCCTACATCCACCTCCACCTCACCCCAACCTCTCCCACCGCTGTCACCTGCCCACAGCACCTTCACACTGAGCAGAGTGGGCAAAATTAAACGTTTAAGGATGCACAGGGAAATAATGTCGGTCTTCCTCATTACCTCAGGGCTCAAAACTCAGGGAGCAGCTCCAAAAGCATGGAGGGAAGCTCCCTGTGCAAGCAGACTGGGCTGGATCCACCCAAATGTCTCATGAGCACCTGGAGAGGTTTGCAAAGGAGCCTGAAACATCCGACTCTCCACAAATTGCACAGGGAAGGGGCAGCAAAGGGCATCCACCTCTGCCAAGCCCAGGGCGGGATCTCCTGAGCACACAGATGCTCTGGGTCTGGGTGAGGCTCAGCCACGTTTCTGTGGCATCAGGCAGCCAGTGCCACTCACCCAGAGGAGGGATGGGTGCTGTGGGCACAGCTGGGTGCCCCAAGGATGCTTTCAGCTCATCCAGGTCTAGCAGCCACAAACCAGCTCCACAGGAATGGCCACACAACCCCCCTCCACCAGCTTCACCTAAAAAAAAAATCAGGTATCATCTGGGGGATCAAAAATTCCACAAGAGCTGATAGCAAGCTTTTGGGCAGGCAGACATTTGCGCTTTTGGGGAAAAACCTGCGGAATCTCATCTTCCAGGAGGCCCTGAAGTGCACCTCAATTCATAATCCAACCTGCAGTATGGAACAAGCCTCAAACATCTGCTTTTGAGGAAAAGCTGAACTCCTGCATGTCCGTCCCACTCGCTGCACACACTACAATATCTAATAAACCTCAAGTTGCTCAACACCCATCAAACCTGCCAAAATATCACCATTTTAAGCCTAAAAATACGAGATCTATAGAAAAGGGTGAGGAAGACAGTAAATTAGGCCCTGCACGAAGGGTTCTACATGGGAAGCTAATGACCTTTTGTCTCTCCTGTCTGCAGACAGGCCTCATTTGCATGTATGCAGTTGGAATAATCTCGTCCATATTTCAAGCGTGTGGCTGCATCCCCGGTCCTCCTCCAGAGAGGTTCCCTCCCGCTGTGCATGCCATTATCTGAGTGCAGCCACTTCAGGCTGCCTTTAAAGCCACCTAGACATCAGGCAGCCTTCTCCAGCCCCACAGGAGCCTCTCCCTGTGGAAGAGAAAGAGAGGTTTGAGGCCCCACGTGTGGCAAAACAGAGCAGCCCTGATGTGGTGTGGCCAGGGGACACCCTGAGCTGCGAGACCCTGACAGTGGTGCCCACACCTCACCTCTGGGGAGCATCCCTGGGCTTTGTGGGAGCTGCTCCAAATAATAACCACCCCTCTTCTCCTCTTCAATCTCAGGTTTATGGACTGCAAACATTTTACCACATCCCTCTGCTGCAAGCTGAAGTCCTGGCATGCCCTTTATTTGGTGCTTTGAGGATAATTTTGATGCAATTCCCAAAGGCCAAGTTAAAAATGTCGGAAGAGGAAAATCTGGGTGTAACTTGAGGTCTGTCCTCACCTCTCCCTCCTCACACTGGTCCTCCTCAAAGCCTGGAGACCTCTCAGAGCTGGTTTAACAGCCCAAGGGGAAGCTGTGACCCTGGCTGGGGCAGCTGACGTTCACTGGGGCCAAAGCAGCTCCTTGCAATGTCCACAAATCCAAAGTGAAGGGCAGCCAGGAGAATTCTTTGGCAGGGGACACCTTGCCCAGCAGAACCAGTGGCAGTTCTTGGCCTCCCCCAGCCTCACCCACCTGCCCCAGAGAAGGATCAGCCCCAGCTCAGAGCAACCTGGACTGCAAGAGCCAGACAAATGCAACCTCCGGAGCATCCTCCGTGCCAGGACCGTGGAACACTGAGCATCGGTGTCTCCCCACATCTTCCCCAGCCCTTTCCGAGGCTTCCAGCAATAAGGGTAAAATCTCTCCCATTTGCGCCAAGATGCCCCTCCAAGGAGCCCCAAGAGCCGGGCTCGGCCCCTCTCCTGTGGCAGCCACGGGCCGTGCGGGGCTCCGCTCACAATGACTCCTCCCGTCCTGCCGCTGGGAAGGCAGCGCCGTGCCAAACACAAGCCCTCAGACAGGCAGAGCTGTCAATCCGGCCCCGATCTCTCAAAAGATTGATTAAGGACAAAAAAAAACAAACAAAAGAGAAAAGAGAACTTATGGACATGAGCTGAGAGGCGGGGAAAGAGGGGAGGGGAAATGAGCCGGGCCAAGTTAAAATTCCGACAGAGAAGTTGCAGCTGAACTATAGAGTCTAGACAAGCATTCACAGCCCCGGCCCCGATTGTTACAGAGCCTCTATTGTCTTAATTAACCATTTTAGCTGCAATGGAAGCAGACAAACCTTTTCTTCTCCATCCCACCCCTCCTCTGCTGCACACTCATGCAGACAAACACCACCAAGTCAAGTGCTTTGATTTAAAAAACCCTCGGCATATCCACACACACCTTCTTTCGGGGCAGAGCTTTGCAAGGTTCGTTGAGAAAATCACTCGCTAAACAAGCAAGGGGAGAGGGGCGAGCTGGAGGTGGGGAAAAAAGAAATGCAAATCCTGACGCAACATGAATGGGAACAAATGGGTTGATTCTTTTAATCTCCTAATGTGCTTAATAAAGCATTATTGCAATGCAAATTTTATTTTAATGCTGTACATATTTTATTTGACATGCTGGTAATTTTAGTTGGCTGAACAATCCATTGCTTTGTTTTACTGAGTTATTTCTGTTTGGGGGGATATTTTTGAGGGTATCATGGGGCCTCTGCCAACCAATACCCCCTGGGAATCTCTGCAGCACTCTCTTCAGAGGCTTAAGCTAAAAAAAAAAATAAATAAATAAGAGGGCCAAATTCTCCTCTCATGACCCTGATCGAAATGCAGGAGCAATGCAGGAGCATCACTTGCCCCCCTCTCTGAACCCTTACAAGCTCCACAGTCACTTTTCACTCATCCCACCTTGCCTTCCTGCCTTTCCATCCCATCCCATTTGCACTCATTTAACGGGTTTAGTGGGAAGAGCTTGACCAGCAAAAGGTTCCCCTTGCCAAGGACACCAGCGTGAGGCTCTGCCCCAGGTGCCCAGGGAAAGGACATCTACACACAGCCCTGCTGGTCCTGGGATGCTCCAGCCCAAACCAAAGGCAGGGAGGAGTCTTTCATTCCTGAATCCAGCCTTTTCTGGGGTGGATTTGGGATTTTTCTGCTTGTGAGGGTGACTGCCCCTTCAGAAGGGGTTTGCATAAGGCATTCCCAGGCCCTGCCCATGGTGTTATTAATCCTGTCCCTCTCCCACCACAAACCAAAACTTGGCATCTCTGCAGAGACAATGAAGAAAAACAGCAGCTTCCTTGAAAGAAATCAGGGGGCTACAAACATTTCAAGAGCCAACCTTGCCTTGAATGGGGGGAATCTGCCTCATTTTATGCCACAGTGTCAAGGTACAAACCTGATTGCTAAAGAAAGAAATTAGTGACAATTATAATCATCGTGCTGGGCTGCAGCTCTCTAATAGAAAACTGGCACTTTGGAGGATAAATACAGCTCAGGAGTTTTGTGTGTATGTATGTGTGCAAGCCTGGGAGCACCTGAGTCCCGTCAGAACGGGGCTTTTTTTCAGGACAGCTGAGCATGAAACATCTTCCCACATGTCAGAAGAACTTTATATATTTTATATAAGGAAGGAGGTTTTTACAATGGGCATGGTGAGGCCCTGGCACAGGTTACCCAGAGAAGGCTGGAAGTGTCCCATCCCTGGAAGTGTGCAAGATTGGATGGGGCTTGGAGCAACTTGGGATAGTGCCTTCCAACCCACACCATTCCAAGATTCCATGTAGTGAGCCCAGGGATCACTCTTCTCCCCCATGAGATGACCTGAAGGCCAGAGAAAAATCAAATGAAGCACTTTAGGAGACACAAGGTACAGGTGGAGAAGCACAGAAAAAGGATGCAAAAGCACTTGTGGGGTCGCAGAGCTGGAGATGCCCATGGCAGAATCTGCAACCCCTCCCCAAGTCACTGAGTTCCTCCTGCCACAGCATCTCATCAGGACAGGCAAAGCACAGCTCCGATGGTGAGGGCCGGGGAGAGAAGGGAGCCAAATCTTTTGCAAAGACCTTGAGTGCAGAGGGAGAATTCCTTGCTGCAAGCCTGGAAATTCAGACCCCAAATCTGTGTGGCAGATTTGTGAGCAGTCAGGAGGCTCTTCCTGTCCTCCATGCAGGCCTAGAGATGCCCAAGCCTTTGCAGCAGAAGGTGTGGAAACCAGAGACACCAAGGGGGTCAGTGCTCGTCCCCTCACTCTGAGGAGCTGCGATCCCTCTTCAGCCAACTGCCGCAGCTCCGAGATGTGTCAGGAAGCCTTTCAGTGCCTGAGCACAAGCAGGGAATGGCTGCAGGAAGGATTAAGGGGATTAACGTGGTCCAGGAGCTACTTCCAAGAGATTTGCCATATTGGAGAAATCTGGGCTGCAGCCCAGGAGGGCCGAGCAGGGACCCTTCCCGTTGCTGAAGGAGGAGGGAGTTTGAGAGTCTAAAGAGAGCCAAAATACCTCCTGCCCTGTAATGGTCCTCTCAAGACCTGCCACAGCTGTTCACACCCACTGAGTTGCCACTAGTGAGCCCAGGATGCAGAGCAGCATTTCTGGCGAGGAAAAACCGATTCTGTCCACCCATGTTCACAGCAAGGTCTGCAAACTCCTGAATTCACACATGCTTCATTCCTACAGGAACAAGGACCACAGAGACTCCTCACTTTGAGCCGTGCTGGGGGGGCCTGGGGGGCACAAGCCCAATGGTGTAAGCTTGGCCTCCAGCCACCACACAAAGGGTGGCAGCCAACAAGCCCAGCTGGCACATCCCTTCCCACCCACGCCACCTTCTCTATGCCACTCCAACCACAGCAAAGGAAATCTCCTGATGGTCTTCCAGAAGTGGAAATCCTACAGAAATCATGGAGGTCACCAGCACCCCCAGTAGAACCTTTAACACCATCCTCAACACCAGCCAGAGCCTTTAGATCAAATGGCAGGGGCAGAGCTGTGAGCTGCAGTGCAGGACAGCCCATGGCCTGGGCACCCACCACAGCCTGGGCACCCACCACAGGATGGACACCCACTGTGGCCTGAACACCCACCACAGGATGGACACCCAGCACAGTATGGACACCCACCACAGGATGGACACCTGTCCCATGTGTACTCCAACCATCACATGTGTGCTCCATCCATCACATGCATGGTTGGTCACGTTCATGCTCAATCCATGTTCTCCAGCCATCATGAGCCTCCTCCAACCATTCCACGTGTTCCAACCCTCACGTGCATTCTCCATCCTTCACCTGCATCCCCCATCAATCACAACCATACTCCAGCCATCATGTGCATCCTGCAACTATCATGTGCATCCTGCAACCATCACGTGCATCCTGCAACCATCACATACATCCTGCAACCATCATGTGCATCCTCCAACCATCACATACATCCTCCAACCATCACATGCATCCTCCAACCATCACGTGCATCCTCCAACCATCATGTGCATCCTGCAACCATCACATACATCCTCCAACCATCACATACATCCTGCAACCATCACATACATCCTGCAACCATCATGTGCATCCTCCAACCATCACATGCATCCTCCAACCATCATGTGCATCCTGCAACCATCACATACATCCTCCAACCATCACGTGCATCCTCCAACCATCACGTGCATCCTCCAACCATCCACCTGGCGTAGGGAGAGCACAGACAAGTCCTGTGCCCTGGGAAGGGGCTGGAGGGGCCCAGGGGTTGGCAAGAGTGTTGTTGGCCCTGCACAGTGCACGAGACGCTTTATCTTTGTTAAAGCCTCCAGGCGTGCTCTTAATGTTACCCCTCTAATAATAATATTTCATCTGCCTTATCTGATTAGGTTAGGCTCATTTGATTTTTGCAAAACACCTTTAATCACCTTGCAAATTCCGCATCATTACAAACGGAGCCATCACAAACATTACTGGCAATCTGAGTTTTATTTTCAGTAATCTTTTTTTTCACATGCAAGAAAGACAGTTGTAAAAAAAAAATGTTAGAAATATGAACAAGACGGAGGCTGAGAAAACATTAACAAGGCCCTATGCTTTCTGCTAAAGTGCCTTCATTTCATTATCATTAAATTTGCCTAGTAATTAGATTTCGGTGCATGAATATTTTAAAAAAGTGTAACAGACAGGCTGTCAAAAAAAAGCACGACAACATCAATTCGATAATTTTTTAGACAGAGACATTCACAAGTAATTAACACAGATTTCCTGGGGTTGGAGACTCTTTTTCTTTCTTTTCTTCTTTTTTTAAAATTTTTCCTATTCTTCCAGCCTTATGATCTTCACCTGAAATTAAAAGAAAAATAAAATCACTGTAAACATCATCACTTTCTGCCATTTTTGCCGGTTTGCTAACATGATTTCAGTGCCATTTCCCCCTTGCTTAGCATGCTCCAGCACTCCTCCCCCCGCCTCCCACCCCAGTCTTGCTAAACACGGGCAGGCACAAGGTTGGGTCATCCATCAGACCTCCCCACTCCTGCAGGACCAGATTAAATTAAGGTTGCATGAAGCTTCTGTCTTGATCTTCAGGCATTTCTGCTGAAAACAGTGATTTTGATCACTATTTGCATAATGTACAGTTACGTATTCACCGGGTCCCTAATTATACGATCTGTGTTCGACACCGCTCCAGACGTGGGGAGGCTTGTGCAGGGCATACCAACCACTGCTCGCAGCATTCCTGCTCCTGCTCCAGGTGAGCCCAGGATGATCCATCCCCTCCCCATGGCTCCTCCCTGCAGGCTGGTGCCCACCAGACACGGGTGGCCACAGCCCCGTTTGCCCTTCCTACTTTGTTTGTGGGTGACATCAAGAGTGATGCCAGTCCCTGCCCTACAGCTGCCAAAACAGAGCCACTGTCCTCTCATTTTCACCCTCTGGGATGCACATGAAGCCCACAAGCCTCTGTCTTGCTCATACTGCGTGTTTCCAACACGATCAAAAAGTGGGTGGAAAGCAGCATAGTCGCAGTTTCTCCCCTTTTTTATCTCCTCAGCAGCCCCGGAAGAACCTCACATGCCAGAAGGAAATCCAGCCAGGGGCTGTTTGCTGGGATGATTCAAGATCTGAGCTTGGAGGTGGAAGCAACACATGGGAGTTTTAGTCCATGCCTGGAACCAGCACAGACCCCAGATCACATTTTCCACGTGATTGATGCAGTGCCACTGACCCCATGGAGATGCCCAGAAAGGAGCTGGTTGCTCATCACCAGCTTCTTGCACTTGCAGGGGGCAATTTCCCACTCCCTCCTGAACTCCTCACTTGGAAAACAGCAACATTTGCAGGGATTTTCATAGAATCATGGAATGGTTTAGATTGGAAGGGACCTAAAAGCTCATCTCATTCCACCCCCTGCCATGAGCCAGGTTGCTCCAAGCCCTGTCCAACCTGGCCTTGGACACTTCCAGGGATGGGGTGGCCACGGTCTGTTTAATTTCAGACAGAGCTTCCCAAGTTCCTGTGTTAGTACTAAATCAGGTCCAACACCTGAAATACTCTAAAGACACTGCACAGATCAAGCCCTTATTTCATTGGAGCCCTTAGAATGCCAACAGACCAGCCAGGCCCTGGTGTTAGGTGTGTGATCTTACAAGAGCAACATTTCGTAGTATTTCGTAGTGAGCCCCACCTGGGCCAGCTCACCTGCAGACAGGAAACCAAAACTGCCTTTCCAGGTATTAAAGAGCATGAGCCAGAGCTAAGAGGGTGTGCTGAGAAGACAAGAAACAAAACCCCAAGGCTCAATTATTTGACCTAAACATAGGTGGATGTTTAAAACCCATGTCTGTATTACTTTTTTATTATTGTTATCATCATGATCATCATCTCTGGCAAGTTAGGAATACACAAAACAGCCACACAGAAAGAAAATCCTGCACCTCAACTCAGGTCATGCCTTCCTAAAATCTCCTTTGCAGGGTTTTATCGGCAAGAGCAGGGAGTAGAAGCAGTTGGTACAAGCAGCTGAAAGACCAAATCAAAAGCATGTGAGCAGATTAAAGAACCAATCTCTCCGTTTGATGCAGAGGAAATCCCACTAATTATAAAGAAGGGGCTTATTTCCTGGAGTCACTCTGTTTGAAGTCATCAAAACTAGTAATACTTAATTACTCTACTTTATGGAATATATAACATCGAGGCCCTTTGCCACTCTCAGCCCACTGCTGCCAAGGCTGGTGCTGGGTTTCCAGGGGGCTGTGGTGATGTTCCTCCTCTACCTATGCCCTTATTTATTCAAATGATGCCCTTAACAGCCCTCACATGAGCCTGCGGGGAAGCACTGCATTTAAACATGCTTTAAAAAGAGGTTATAATGGAAAAAAAACCAGAGTGATTTAGCCCTGTGAGTTACCTGGCTGCTACTGAAATATGTGTGGGCTACGTGTGTGCCAGCAGACTCCTGCGGAATCAGGTATTGAGGATTAAAGCAGACTGAAGGTATTTGCCTCACCCTAATCCTTGAAAAGGGAAGGGAACTGACAGTGTGACTGAAACACGGCCCTTTGGACCTTGCTGAGCCATCTTTGAAGGTCCAAGAGTGAGCTGGCAGCTTCTGGTTCATGGACACATCCAGAGGACATCCATGGATAGGTGAGAAAGCACAGTCAGGTGTCTTGAGGAAATGAAAGGAGGCACAGGATCTTCTCAGGACTGGTATGAAGATATCTAAAATGGAAGACTCCCTGATTGTCCTCATCTCTCCAGGTGGCCATAGGGCAAATCTGGTCAGGATGTGCTTTGCTCAAGGGCCAACAATCCTCGGTCTCCTCAAACACCACGGTAAAGCTTGAGTTTCTGGTCCTGGGTGATTCACATGGAGGGGAATCACAGATTCCATTAAAAAGTAGCAAAAATCCTATTTTTACAAGTTGAGATGGTGCTTTAAGTTTCAGCTTTCATGATTTCAGATTCTGCACTGCCTAAGTGTGTAGTTCTCAGTCTCATATTTAGTGCCAGGTGAGCTCTCTTCACAGAGCAGGGAGATAAAACAAATCTTGTCCTGTTGGAGACCAAGGACAACTTTCAGGCCCAAAAGCACAAACAAGGCTGGACTGAAGGGAGGAACAAGGATGGGACCTCACAACCTGAAGCTGTAATTAGACAATTAAACCCCAATATGCAAATAGACCAAAACTTATAAAAATGTAAACCCTCATGACCCGGGTGCCCATTTTGTAGTCATTTTGAGTCTGTCCGGGGTGCAGCCCTACTCAGACTCTTGTTCTTTTAATAAATATCTACTTTATTCTCTAGCTCTTTCCAGTCTCTGTTTCAGGTCAGCCTTTCTAAGGCAACAGAGAGAAACCTTGAAAAATGTGACCCAAGAGGTTCACACAGGGAAAGGCAAGTAAGTTCCTTTCTGTCATTCCTGGTGTGGTCTCAAGAGGATCTGAGCATTCCCAATTGCATCCCTGGCCCCGATGCTGCTCCCAGGACCTGAGTCTTCAAGAAAAGGCTTTCCTGGTAGGGAAGCAAAACCCATGGGATCAAAGCCCTCTCCCAGGATACCATGAGATTCCCTCAGCCCAAAACTCTTCTAAAGGCAAACTCCAGGGAGCAAGTATGGTAAAGAGGTGCCCATTTCCGTGGCTGGGGAGCAGCAGGACAACGCAGCTGTGGGTTTGACTTGCTCAGGTCTGGCTGGTTATGAGACTTTTTTTCAAATTGCTCTTTTTCCAGCTAAGCTGTAAATGTTGCAGGGGAGGGACAGGAGCACAGCTCTTCCTTCATCACTACCTGCAGGCACCCACCTGGACCTGTGGGAGCTGCACAAGACACCACCCTTACCAATGGCAGTAATGACTCTCCTGTTCCATCCTGGAGCTTCTCCCAAATAATAGAGTCCAGCTGGGAGAGCACATGGAGATGTGGAGCCATGTGCCTCTGTTTGAAATTCTGCACATACCATGGCATCAGGAATGTCCCAGGAATGCTGCTTTGGAGTCATGAGGCCTCACAGCTGGGAATTGTGGGTGAAAAGGGTTAGTTTCCCCGAAGACAGAAGGGAAAGAAATCTGCTAAGCCTAGGTTTGACCTGACTGGGAAATACAACTGGGCTCCAGAATAGCTCAGCTGGCCTGAAAAATCCCTTTTAAGATGTCTGAGCCTTGTAGAAGCCCCAAGCAGAGCATGTCTCTAAAAAACCCACTGCCTGCATGAGACCCCTTGCAATTCTGCTGCTGGTGGGAGAACAGGGGGGTGCCGTGCTGAACAGCATCCACAGAGCAGGGAACATTGGCATCTGCTGCTCCCGCTGCTCTAGGCTGTGGCCTTCCTTGGTGGAAGAAAGGCCCAGTGCTGCTAGGCTCTGTGGGGGATGGGAGTGCATTGAGGCATCCACACAGATCTGGGGGTGAGGGCTCTGTGTCCAGCCTGGTCTGCTCTGGGTTCTGAGGACTGCATGGCCCTACCAGGACCTTCCCTGCTCGGTGCTCTCCTTTGGAGAGCAAGAATCCACCCGGAAGGGCACAGCTCAGAGCTGTCTTTGCTCCATCTTTTACATGCTTGGGGGGGCACGAATCAAAATATTTCCCCGAGCAACACAGAGAATTCCAGTATTTCACACATTGAGGGTGATGGGAATAGTTCAAGTAGGACCTGAAATAAAACTCACATTTCAGTCCCTCTGGAACTGAGAAACACCCACGACAAGCCTATAGCTGATTTTTTTTTTTTTTTTTTTTTTTTTGCCTCATTTCTTCAGCTCTAAGATATCAAAGGAGAAAAAGGATCTGCTGCAAGGCAAATGTCCCTATCTTTGCTGGCTGGCAAGACACCAGCCAGGAAGGAACTGTATTATCCAAAGAGACTTTCTAGGGCTGGATATGTCCTCCCCTGTGGTCTATCACGGCACAGGCAGCAGCAAGGAGCAGATCATACTGCCCACACCTGGGACTCAGCCTTGCATCTCCATCCCAGCCATAAGAGTGATGACCTGCTGCAGGTGGGAAGGAGCCTTGGCTGCATCCCTCAAGGCTCTGGGCAGAGGGATGGATTTAACCCCCCTGGTCCTAACCCTGTCCTAGGTCAGAGCTCTGAGCTGTTCTAACAGCAGAGCACAAACTAAACTTTGAGGGCTGCTGCCTTGCGTGCTGCCCTGAGGCCACAGGCAATGGACCTTCTTCCCTACAACCTCAAAATGTGGGCTCAGGCAGAGTTGGGCTCTGTGCCTGAAAAATAAACACACCAACAAGACCTAAACCTTCCTGTAAGAGAGGGACAAGGGCTTAAATGCTCTGCTCAGAGGGATGTGGAAGGGGGTCCCGCTCTCCTGCGGGCTCTCCCTGGAGGAAGGGGTGACTTGGTCCCCACCACCATCGCAGAGTGAAGACCTCGCTGCAGCCAGGCTGAGGTCTGTTTGTCACTTTTCCTTCATTATTTGCAGTTTGTACACAGGCGTCATTAGGGATTCATTCGGTTTCCCTAGCAGCAGGCATTAGTCTGGCTTCCCTTTCCCCCTTCTCTCGCCAGCGCCCTTTATTTTTAGTGTCTTATTTACAGTTTGACAGAGTAACTGTAACCCTTGCAAGCTACTCCAGCGGCTTTAATCGGGGGAATAATGAGTCCTGTCTGGCGATGAATAGAATTTAGGGGACAGATTGTTCCACACTCGCCCGGTGGGGTAATTTATTTATGTGCGCACTTGTCAGGAGGAGAAAGGGACGGGGGATCTGTATGCACCGAGGACATTGCCGGCGCTGAAAGGGAAGGGAGAATGGAGCCAAACGCCCCAGATCCCGCTGCCCCCCACCCCGCCCCTCCGGCAGCTGAATGCCTCCGGTGGCCGTGAACTTGGATCGGCCGAAAGCCCCATTCCCAGGCCCTCGGCACGTCAGCGGGGCCGCCGGGCGGCTGGGCTGCAGCAGCGGGCTCGGGGCTCCAGATGGGTCCGGCCGCGGCAGGCAGCCCTCCCCGGCACTGCCCCGCATAGCCGCGGCACGGCCAGCAGCCCCATAGCAACCGTACAGTAGCAGCAGCACAGCGGGGGTCTGGGAAGAGAGGCAAAGCCCTCGGAAAAATACAGGATGGGTCCAGACAATGGCTCTCTCTCATATCATAAATTACACGGCAGCAACAAAAAGCAACGGATCCTGCCCTCTCCCCCGCTCCCACAGCCCGGGCGCTCGCTGGACGTCGCTGGGCATCCCCAGGCATGGGGACAGCGGCGGCACGAGGGCTTTCCGAAGGAGGGAGGTGGAGGCGTTGCACCTCCTAGCCCACAGCATCCCCTTCACCCTTTCCCTGTCCCCTCAAAGCATGTTTCCTTTGCTCCACAGCTTTGCTGCTTTCTGCCTCCCCTGAGCACCACCACCTCAGCACCGGAGTCGCCTGTTGCACCATGACTGTCGTCCTTCAGCCAGTGCTGACTGTGCCCAGGATTGGACAGAAGTGGCTCCTGGTCCAGAAGCAGGATGTTTTCTCGTTCTTCTACTCTTGAGGGAAAAGGCCCTTTCACTCCCATTTTCGTCTCCCTGGCTCAAGGCTGGGAGCATTTTGCATCTAGAGCCAACAGCAGCAATGTCTCATCTCAGTGTCTTCCAGGAGATAGCTGGAGCTGCACCAGGCTGCACCGCAGCCATCCCTGGACTCCCGTGCAAAGCAGGACAGTAGGATCCACCAAGCTCCAAGGTGACCTCAGCCAGGAGATAGTCCCCATTAGCAGAAAGGATCCACCTTGCAGAGACACTGAGAAGAGGCAGAACAGGTGTGCAGGGGGTCACTTTGCATCCCCAACTGCCAGGCAGCATCAGGCTAAAAGAGGGGGATGCTCAGGCTGCTCACCCCCACTCAGACATGGAGGTGCTCAAGCTCCACCTGAGTTTGTTGCTGATGTCCCTTACACTTCTCCCTGCTTGGCCCAGCTCCCACCTACACTTGGCAACTTTCCTTTATAAAATAACCTCAAAGTTAGTGTAGAATTATGTTTTCTACCTGTGAGGACACGTTTCAAGTAGCCAGTGTGGCATCGGGACACTCCTGCTCTGGCAACACCCTTTTCACACCAGTGTAGTCATGCTGACTGCAGGAGATTTGCATTCATTGCTCTGTCAGAAGAGTCACGAATGGAATGGCCACAGCCACAGACTGATTCCCGTTACCACAATCGTGCGGAGCATCTTCCTGTTTCTGGAGTTTTACGAGTTTACCAATGTACTGGGAGAGAACTGGGTGAGCCACACGGCTCTGAGTCCAAACAATCACCCAGACACACCTCACCCAGTCTGAGTTCCTCTCACAGGTGAGGGGGCCACGAGAACCACAGGTTCTGGCTACCTTAGACTTCAAACCATGGAAGCTGCAAGTTAGTGGGCAGTGTAGAGGAATAACCCAGGCAGAGGGCACTGACATCACATCTCCAGGCCGTGGAGTAGAGAAGAACTACTCTTCTCTGGACATCCACTGGCTGGAGTAGAACTCATGTGATGGTCCTGGCACATTGTCACCACGGCCTGGGGCCAAAGGTGATGCGCCGGCTGCTTTGGAGCAAAGGTCTGATGAAGGATCCTACAGCTGGAGAGAGCCCTCAGCCAGCACGAGCACCTGAGATGCACATGGGGGTCTGGCACATGGAGGTCCTGTCTGCTCAGACCCCCAGACAGGACCTCACCCCTGGGACCCTTCACCAGCCCCTGGCCAAGGGATGCTCCAGCCCAAGAGTCGATTTCGGGGCAGACCTTCCCCTTGGCAGAGAGGTTGAAACCTCTCCTTGGTCAGCTGAACTCAAGGCGAGACAAGAGTCCTTGTGCACACTTAAAAAATGTGAGAAATCTTTGCACCAGGAACCTGTCTCTGCTGAATGCTTTGGTGGGTGCACAGCCCAGCCCCGGGGTCGGGGTCTGCCGAGGGAGCAGAGCGAAACCTGCGGCACCGCTGCGTCGGGCCTGGGGAGGGGGAACCTCCTCCCGGGTACAATGACTGTCTATTCTGCTGATCACAAGCCTAATCCTCTTTGGTTTTTAATTGGCATTTGGGCTAAGCTGATTTAAACCTCTTCACCTTGTTGGGTCCCCCCTCCCCACTTCTTTCTTTTCTTCTTCTTTCTTTTTTCTCTTCTTTTTTTTTTTTTTTTACCAAATAACAACGCTGCCATCACCAAGTCCCCGGCACAATGACAGCTTTGTGCAAGGGCGAGAGGAGAGGAAAGGGAAAGGGAGGGGGAGAAGGGAAATGTGCTGAACACACTCGGAAACAATGCAGAGTTTGTGATTCAGACTTGACCACTGGCAAAGGACCCGCTTCAGCTGCGCCTTGATAATAAACACACTGTCCCTTCCCAACACCTCCTCTCCCCCTGCCCATCACCTCCACCTCAGGCCAGCTGCCCACCGGTGTGGGCTCTACCTGCCATCCCCATCCCTGAAGGGATGCAGCTTCCCCACGCCCCAGTGTGACCCACCACAGTGGTAGCACATCCCCAGGCTCACCGGTGAGCGGCCCACAGGGCGATGTGCAGTGGCAGGATGGGGATGTCCTGGTGTCCTCTGCGTCCTGTCTGTGCCTGAGTAGGTGCTGTGTCCCCACGCTGAGGCCTGGTGCTGGACAGCAGCCCTGGTCAGCAGCCCTGGTCAGCAGCCTTGGTCAGCAGCCCTGGTCAGCAGCCTTGGTCAGCCTGGACAGACGCTGGCGTAAATCAGGATCCACATCATGCTCCAGGCCAGGGTCTGCCATCAGGAGCAGGGAGAGGAGGAGGCTGAAGTGGGATCAGCCATGGTGAGGAGCTTCTGCTGAGGGTCCCTCAAGACAAGGTCCTGCTGGCAGCTCCTCAGGGCTCATGGCTGTTGGAGGGTGGGGTTTTCTATATAACCCCCACTCCTGATTCATGTAATAATAAGCCAATCTGAGCTAAAACCAAACACAACAGAAACACATTTATTATCCCCTTTCCATTTAACAGGCAACCCCCCTCTCCCCAAAGAATCCCAAAGGAGCCCTTTGTTCCTGTGGATGAGACAGACACCTCTGCCAGGGCTTGGGCGTTATGAGTTAACAAACCCACAGAAAAAGATGTTAAACACAGAAAAAAGTCCGGATGTTTGAGACTTTGGGCCGAGTGGTCAGCAAGGAAGGTGCTGGTGACCACGGAGATTTTGGCTCTTCTTTCTCCCCACCATGTGGTCACCATGAGCTCTCACCAGTCCCCAAGCACTTGCCATGGAGACACTCAGCCCATCCCTGATGGTGCCAGACTCAGTGTAAGAGCTTTGGGAAAGTCTTTTAAACAAAATTCAAAATTTTTAAAAATCCACATACCAGGATATTCCCAGTGAACTGTCACCAGGGCCAGAGACCCACAGTTCATCAGCCAGAAAATGAGCATCATGTAGGGTGAACTGATGTCCAGCCTGGCAAGAGAGAGAAAAGAGGATAGGAACTCATTAAATATCAGACCTGTGTTCCCTGGCTGGATTACACCAGGGTAGGGAGATTACAGCCACGCTTCTGACACAAAATGGGAATGTGGAAGGGAGAATTCATCTGGAAAACTCTCAGTGTCTTTGAAACTGGGCTGGTTTCTTAACTTGAGATGCCTCTCTGGGGCCTCAGCCTTGCAGGGAGCAAGAGGAGCCTGGGTCTGCTCTGGGGCAGGTTGAAATGGGGAAAAGCTGTCATTGCACCATTCCCTGTCCCTGTCAGGCTGGTGCCAGCCAGCATCTCACTGCAGTCATGTAGCAAAACCAACCCCAAGTACTCAAAGGCTACAAGCAGGACCAAAACCTCTAAATCTAAGTTAAAAAACCACCTTCTTTATTCTTGGTCTTCCAGGGAGCTGTGTTCTTCAGGTCTCCCGCCCTGCCCAAGTCAGTGACTGCTCCACCAAGGCCCAAAGCCAAACCCAAGCCCAGAGCACCCTCAGGCCTGGGGGACTCATCCTGGCAGCTGTCCTGAGCTCTTTGCTGTGGCCAAGCACAGGGAGACCCATCATCAGCAAGAACCTCATTGAGGGAAGAGTCTTGGGTCAAAGGAGGAGCCTGACGAGATACACCCTGTGACTGCCACCCTCAGTGCAGCAGGAAACAAGTGGCAAAGCTCCAGCACTGCTCATCCCTGCTTGAAAATATCAAAACTGAGCAGCCTTGACCCTTTAGATGCTTTGGAGCATCCTTACAGAATTGTTTTATATTTTAATAATATATTAATATTTACTTTATGTACCTTCCATCTGTATAAACTCTGCCTCCAGCTATGGCTACTCACAGGCTACACATGGATTTAGATACCTAGTGCAGAACTGATGTGGCTTAACCAAGGAAGGGCCAGAGAAAGAGCCCGTTCTCCTGTCCATTAGTCCTATAAATCATCTCCACCACTACAGAAATCAAAGACAATCTGGTCCTGTGAAAATTCAGTGGTGCAAAGCCAGCGAGTGGCACTGGTGGGAGCAGAGCAGCAATGCCCAGATCCATCCTCTCCTTCCAGGTCTGCTTCCGACACATTCCTGTGCCCCATCCCAGGGAAAGAACCAGAAAAAAAGAAGGAAACAAAAAAATCCCCCAGCACAGACTGAAGTTTATAAATAAAAGCAGTGAGAAATGGACTAAGTAGCTGCAGCTTAGCCCAAGAGCTAAGAGCCTTAGCACATTTTTGCAAGTTTTAGGGAAGTATTTCCCATTCCTGACTAAGCACGTTTGGCAGGCAGAGTGGAGCGCGTGGCCGCACATCCTTCACAGCTCCAGCTAAAGGGCTACAGAGGTGACAGTCATCCCTTCCCCAGCCCTTTCTCACCTCACAGATCCCACCAGGGACCAGGCTAGAGCCAAGCCCAGCCACATTCCCCACGGGGCTGCCCCCGCCAGGTGTGTCTGGGGCTCCGGCATCAGCCTGTAAGCAAAAAATGTGATTTATTTTCCTTCTAGGGATAAATTTTGTGTTGGTTTTAATCTGCTTTCAAAATTCCCGTCACACCAGGGTTAAACTCACTTAGCATATTTAGGCTTTTAAGTTTCCAAGTCTCATGGCAACAGAGGGATGGGGAGAAATTAAAAAGAACAACAAACCTCATGGAACACCAAGATTTTCACCTAAACCACAAACCTCTTGCAATGGGTCTTCAGATGAAACACCCCAATGTATTTCAAGTGCTGTAGTAAAATTAATCACTTCCCACCCCACCAGCTATGTGAAGAGATTTTTCCCCTCTCTCAGATTAACCTGAGCACAATAACTTTGTGCCCACAGATCACCTGGACCAGGCGAAGCCTCTCGTGCCTCAACCCATCGCACACAGGAGGGGATGAAGTCACTCTTGTCTCGCATTGATTCTTTTCCCCTTTCTTAAACAGCCATGAAATGGTTTCAGCAACAGAAAAAATGAGGCTATTGAATTTTTCTAGTCCAAAAGAGGGAGGAGGGGTAAAAAAAATAATTAAACAGCTGTTTCACTAATGTCATCACAGTACACAAAGAATGAAACATCACCTAGTGCATCTAGGAAAAATTTCTGCAGCCAAGCCGCAAGCCCCACAAAGTCCCCAGGAGGCACGGAGGGTATTTTGAACAATAATTTTTTAAAAATACGGTAAAAAAAAAAGATGATGGAGCTGCCTTTGGTGCCATTCCCATGTGCAAAACCTGGAGACAAGATGAAAAGAGGCTGATTTTGGGGTGTGGGCTGGCTGGGGGGTTTCGTGGCAGCGACGCCCCAGCGGCGGCGGGAAAAGGGAAATCCCGAATGCCCGCGGTGAGGCCGGGATGAGCCCCTTGAGGCCGAAGGCCCCGTGGCGAGCTGTGGCCCCTGAGCACGGCCAGTGGGTCCATCCCAGCCCATCGAAGCTGCTGGAACGCTCCCACCCGCGTGGCTGGGCCAGGGGAAGGGGAATCGGCCATTTTACACATCAGCTGCCTAAAATGGTGGCTCCCACCTTGCCTTCCCCCTCAGCACGCATGCACCCACAGGGAGGGGAGGGACGGGCCTGCAGCCCCCCGCGCGCCACAGCGCCGGGAACGGGAGCCAAGATGGAATTAGAGGCAGAAATTAAAGGAGGGGAAGGGGGGGAAGCAGGAGAGGATGCGCCTCGCCTCGCCGCGGCCTAGCCGCCGATGGTTGGCTTTGTGCGTCCTGCGGAAGGGAGAGGCAGGAAGGCCTCGAGGGGGGAAAAACGGGGGCAAAGAAGGGGAAGAAAAAGAGCGTTTGGGTGAGGATGGCGAGGGGCAGGGATGCGTGGGGGTGCAGGGAAAAAATCTTCCCTTCTTTCTTCACCGACCCCCCTTTACCCTCCCCGCAATCCCACTTTGACTTTTCCCACAGAAGTAGCCAACCTCCAAGAATGCAAATGACATTCATTATGCAAATGCATGCAAATCAGGTTTAACTATCGGAAGAAGGGCTCGGAATTTCTAATGGGTTAACTCTTTCCTGCACGGCCTGGATAACAAGAGCCCTCGTGTCTTCCTTGGGGCTTTGTGCTTCCCCATCCATCGCGGGCACCCCGACCCTCACCCCTCGATGGGCACCGAGGTGGGGAGGGTGGAACAAAGCATCAGGAAAATACCAACAACAACAACAATAAAAACCCCACGGGTGTGGGAGCGGCTGCCCCTTCGTTAAACGGCAGGAGACAAGACTTAGCAGGCTTAAGCGCGGAATTGGAAAAAAAAAAAGGAAATTAAAATGGGAAAACAAAGGAAAAAAGAATAGAAAAACAACGGCAACAACAAACTGAAAAAATAAAATGAAAGGAAAATAAAAAGGAAAATAAAGAAAAAAGAAAATCTAAAAAAAATCAAAAAATAAAATATAATAAAATAAATATTAGGTAAGAAAATAAAGGAGAGGATAGAAAAGAAAAGGAAGGGAAAGAATAGAAGCAGGTCACTCTTGGCAGAAGGTGAAACCCTTCGGTGGTGCAGCAGTGAAGGGTCCTGGCAGCCACAAGGGTTTGGCTGCTCACATCAAACCCGCTCACTGGGCCGGCCTTGGAGCCCCTGGCTCTTCTTCTGCTGGGAGCAAAGTCACAGAACAGACCAAGATTTTGCTCTGCTTTTTTTTTCTTTTTTTTTTTTTCCCCCTAGTGTTTTCATTGAGGAAAAAATTAAATTACAATTTCCCCCAGTGCTGGGGAGCCTGTGGTCTTCCAAGGAGAGAGGAGGGGAGGAGCAGAGGGTGGCAGTGGTGGCACTGAGGCCCCAATGCACATCGCTGTGATCTCTCCAGCATCCTGGGATGCTCAGAGTGCATTTGAACCGTGTAGCTTCAGTGTGGGACCACCGCCCCACTCCTCCAAACCTTTGTAAAAATCCTGACTCCCGATCCCAGCCTCAAAGATGAGAAGGCCACAGTGCTGGGAACTGAAACAAGGAAATTCCAGGTAATGACCTTGTGCTCACCGAATGTTGGGATTGCAGGAATTATGAATATTACAGTGGGCTGTAAAGTAGAGAAATAGATGCATGGCAGAATTCTAAATATTTTATAGCAACATTTTATTGATTCACAATAATAAAGCACTTGAAGATTATTGCTGTGTTTTGCCCGAGAATAATTCCTTATCAGTTCCAAAACCTCCTGATTTTTCTGGTTTTTTTCTACACCTCCTTTTACATTTGATCTTTTTTCCCAATCTACTCAAAATCTCTTGTTATTTGAGCTGTAACGTGTTACGTGCAGCAGCAATAATCTGTGCAACGACAAGAATTTCCCAGATTTTAGGGGTTTGGTTTGAGACACCATAAAAATTATTGGTTTAGAGTCAGTTTGTTGTGCTCTGAAATGCATGAGCCCAGAACTACCGGTCAGTTATAAAAAAATAAACCCTTTTATTTCATTCAGCTTGTTCCAGCATAATAAGGCCTCTGCAAAAGGTAAAATATGTTTGAGGTGTGCACTTTGGCAAACCCTTTTCCCTACTAAAAATAATAAAAAAGGGAGGATAAATAAATAAATAATAAGTAATATTTAAAAATTTTTAAAAGGCACCAGCAATTTGGGTTTCTTTATGTGTTCTGGCCTGCAGCCCATAACAGCAGAAGCCTTGCTCTGCTCCCCTCATCTTGTTTCGACTCCAAGCCCCAATTTCCAAGTTCATGCATCGTTCCAAAACTGTAATTGGCTGATTTTTTTCTTTTTTAACTAGTTATTGGAAAGTATATTTTTAAAAAAGCCAAAAAACCCAAAAGCAAGCAACCAAGCAAACACACACACAGAAAAAAAATGCCNTCGAGGGGGGAAAAACGGGGGCAAAGAAGGGGAAGAAAAAGAGCGTTTGGGTGAGGATGGCGAGGGGCAGGGATGCGTGGGGGTGCAGGGAAAAAATCTTCCCTTCTTTCTTCACCGACCCCCCTTTACCCTCCCCGCAATCCCACTTTGACTTTTCCCACAGAAGTAGCCAACCTCCAAGAATGCAAATGACATTCATTATGCAAATGCATGCAAATCAGGTTTAACTATCGGAAGAAGGGCTCGGAATTTCTAATGGGTTAACTCTTTCCTGCACGGCCTGGATAACAAGAGCCCTCGTGTCTTCCTTGGGGCTTTGTGCTTCCCCATCCATCGCGGGCACCCCGACCCTCACCCCTCGATGGGCACCGAGGTGGGGAGGGTGGAACAAAGCATCAGGAAAATACCAACAACAACAACAATAAAAACCCCACGGGTGTGGGAGCGGCTGCCCCTTCGTTAAACGGCAGGAGACAAGACTTAGCAGGCTTAAGCGCGGAATTGGAAAAAAAAAAAGGAAATTAAAATGGGAAAACAAAGGAAAAAAGAATAGAAAAACAACGGCAACAACAAACTGAAAAAATAAAATGAAAGGAAAATAAAAAGGAAAATAAAGAAAAAAGAAAATCTAAAAAAAATCAAAAAATAAAATATAATAAAATAAATATTAGGTAAGAAAATAAAGGAGAGGATAGAAAAGAAAAGGAAGGGAAAGAATAGAAGCAGGTCACTCTTGGCAGAAGGTGAAACCCTTCGGTGGTGCAGCAGTGAAGGGTCCTGGCAGCCACAAGGGTTTGGCTGCTCACATCAAACCCGCTCACTGGGCCGGCCTTGGAGCCCCTGGCTCTTCTTCTGCTGGGAGCAAAGTCACAGAACAGACCAAGATTTTGCTCTGCTTTTTTTTTCTTTTTTTTTTTTTCCCCCTAGTGTTTTCATTGAGGAAAAAATTAAATTACAATTTCCCCCAGTGCTGGGGAGCCTGTGGTCTTCCAAGGAGAGAGGAGGGGAGGAGCAGAGGGTGGCAGTGGTGGCACTGAGGCCCCAATGCACATCGCTGTGATCTCTCCAGCATCCTGGGATGCTCAGAGTGCATTTGAACCGTGTAGCTTCAGTGTGGGACCACCGCCCCACTCCTCCAAACCTTTGTAAAAATCCTGACTCCCAATCCCAGCCTCAAAGATGAGAAGGCCACAGTGCTGGGAACTGAAACAAGGAAATTCCAGGTAATGACCTTGTGCTCACCGAATGTTGGGATTGCAGGAATTATGAATATTACAGTGGGCTGTAAAGTAGAGAAATAGATGCATGGCAGAATTCTAAATATTTTATAGCAACATTTTATTGATTCACAATAATAAAGCACTTGAAGATTATTGCTGTGTTTTGCCCGAGAATAATTCCTTATCAGTTCCAAAACCTCCTGATTTTTCTGGTTTTTTTCTACACCTCCTTTTACATTTGATCTTTTTTCCCAATCTACTCAAAATCTCTTGTTATTTGAGCTGTAACGTGTTACGTGCAGCAGCAATAATCTGTGCAACGACAAGAATTTCCCAGATTTTAGGGGTTTGGTTTGAGACACCATAAAAATTATTGGTTTAGAGTCAGTTTGTTGTGCTCTGAAATGCATGAGCCCAGAACTACCGGTCAGTTATAAAAAAATAAACCCTTTTATTTCATTCAGCTTGTTCCAGCATAATAAGGCCTCTGCAAAAGGTAAAATATGTTTGAGGTGTGCACTTTGGCAAACCCTTTTCCCTACTAAAAATAATAAAAAAGGGAGGATAAATAAATAAATAATAAGTAATATTTAAAAATTTTTAAAAGGCACCAGCAATTTGGGTTTCTTTATGTGTTCTGGCCTGCAGCCCATAACAGCAGGAGCCTTGCTCTGCTCCCCTCATCTTGTTTCGACTCCAAGCCCCAATTTCCAAGTTCATGCATCGTTCCAAAACTGTAATTGGCTGATTTTTTTCTTTTTTAACTAGTTATTGGAAAGTATATTTTTAAAAAAGCCAAAAAACCCAAAAGCAAGCAACCAAGCAAACACACACACAGAAAAAAAATGCCGCCAAAAAAACCCCAACAACAACAACAAAAAAAAACCAACAAAACCCCCCCCCAAACAAACTAAAAACCCAAGAAAAAAGCCAAGTCGTGTGCAGGAGAAGGGCTGGAGGATGCTGGGTGCAGCCGTGCCCAGGCATGGCCAGGAGCTGCTCATCACTAATGACCAACACACAACTGCGTTATCCCGGCATGGGGCTGAGGACAAACCCCTCAGAGGCTGCTTCACCAGCACCCAAACACACAGAAATTGGCATTTCCCAGGACATAATGAGTCAGGATTCATTAACAAATACCTGGTGTCGAGGGCATTCCTGGAACTGTGGCAGAACGGCCCTCGGGCTGCAGGACACGAAACCAAGGTTGGCTTTAGCACAACGTCGGCAAAGAATGACACAGAAATGGCTGGATTTAAAAACTCCAAGTGGAGTCACGTGAAAAGGTGATTTTGGCTCCATCTCCAAAAGTGTTTTTGAAATTTTTGATAGTTTGGTTTTTGTTTTGTTTGTTTTTCTGTTGTTTTTTTTTAAGGCAGCCTCCTGTTCATTCACCTGTCATTGCCTTCACCTCCCCTCTCTATCAAGCTTCACTGTTCATAAATACATCTGTTTCAAACCCATTTGTTCTGGTTTTCCCCCATCCTTGATGCACATCTTTGGCCCTGGAAAACTCCTGAAGACCCCCAACTGCAGTCTTTGGGTACAGGGTGGGAAAAGAGGTGCTGTGGGCATTTGCAGCCTCTACATCACCCCATTAAAAATGTAACTTTCAACACATTTCAATCCCTTATCATTAGAAATCTGTAACACACCCTGTGAGGGTTTATCCACCCATGGGGTGGAATGGACCCTGGCAGCTTCCACAGTAATTTCTTGTGTGGAGGGACCTGCAAGATCTCGCAAATTAAGGAAGGAAACGAGGGTTGAGGAGGGGGTGAAGAGGGAGAGGTGTGAGAAATTACAGTGGAAGTCTATTTATTGAAAATACATTATGGACAATAATTTCAAGCGGCTCCTCAATGAGGTACGGGGGCTCCACATCCCATGGGACATCAGCAACAGGAACAAAGTGACCCCATACAGCCACTTTCTTCCTCATTTCTCCCACCAGCCACTTCAGAAGCCACTGCCCAGTCTTTGCCAGATGCCAAGGCAGAAAACTTTCTGCCTCAAAATCCCTGTTTTCCTCCCAAACCCTGTGTTCCCTCCTTGTGAGAGGGTCTTTTCCAGTCAAGACACTCAGCAGTAGGCTTTGCATGGCCACACCATCGGGAAAAGACGGGCTGGAGAAAGTTTTTGAATGAATCCAGTAACAGATCATCAAAAATTAGCAAAGGATACCAACAAGGATGACAGTCCAGGTGCCCCAAACCAAACTTCCCAGTGGAAAAGAGCCTTTAAAGCCCCAAACTGCTATGACAAAACCCCTTGGTTTTCCTACCAAGCCAGATGTTGGGAGTTTTAAGGCAGATATGGAGTTGGTGCTGCTATAGGTAGAAGAAGGATTCCTTCCTGCATGTGCACACTGGCACTGGTGCTGTCAGGAGTCACCTGGGGATCACCTGACACCAAGCAACAATTAAATCACTTCTAGGGAGAATCCCAACTTTTCACCACTCCTGTTAAGGCCAGGGGAAAAGAGGAATTTTGCAGCAACCACTTAAACTGTCTTGTGACAGCTAGTGCTCATCACCTCTCAGGATGCAATGGGATGTGAAAGCATCCTTGGACCACAAAACAATTTCCCATGGAATCATAGAAAATATTTGGGTTTTGATTATCAGGCCTTAAAAAATGCAGGAGGCACAGGCTTTCGATGCTGTTATTTTTGGAGGCAAGGGCTCTCGATACTGTTATTTTTGGAGGGCTTCCAATACTGTTATTTTTAGCTAGTTTTAACTTATCTCACCATGCCCTGTTTTACAGCCAGCTCACCGACCTCCCAGGGCCAGATATTTTTATTATTATTATTATTATTTTTATTTTTTGCCAGACTCAATTCTNTTTCGCCAACACATATCGCCCGGCCGCGGGGCCAAAAAAAAAAAAAAAAAAAAAAAAAAAAAAAAAAAAAAAAAAAGGAAAAGAAAATTCACCCCCAAAAAACCCCACACACAACACAAAAAAATCAATCCCACGTTCGCCTTCCACAAACTCCGCAGTGGCAACAAAAGTCCCTTTCAAGCCCTTCCAGACGCAAGTCCTTCAGCTCAATTAGTCAGGCACACAGAGACACAAAAAAGCCTCCCATTCAGGCTAGTGGCTGGCTGTGGAGGACAAGGGCGAAGAAAGGATCTTTCTCCCATGCTTTCACTGGGTGTCATAACAAGCAGAAAGCCCTCTTACGGGGGGATTATTGGAGATAAGAGTCCGATGGAGGGGCTGGGGCAGGAGCTAGGGCTGAGGGAGGAGGGGAGGAGGGGATGGAGCTGGGGTTGGAGGTTGTAGCTCCCAAGGTCAGGTGAGCACGGCCGCTGACAGCATCACACTCCATCAAAAATGCTTTTTAAAAAAATGACGATCTTCTCCCCAGCCTGTACACACAGGCGCAGAATAATCCCGGTTCTCCATGGCAACCTGCTCCGTGGCCATCCCTCGCACCAGAGGAGGGAGGCAGCTTGCTTTCACTCCGGCATCGCTGCCAGCTTGTCCCGATGCTGTCAGAGCCTCAGCCGAGCTGGGCAGAGGGGCCGGGCAGACTTCCTCCTGCTCCCTCATCTCCAAAAATCAGTGATTTTCTAGAGCAAAGAGCTTAAGGGGATGCAGAGCTCCATGGGAAAGCTCTACCTCCAGAAAGCCAGCCAGCCCTGTTGATGCTCCTGCACATGGGTTGGTTTAATGTTGAAGAGATCTTTTTTCATGAAAAATAATAATAAGAAGAAAAAGATGTGTGTGTGTTTGTAAGTGGAGTTTGTTGTTCAGGGGCAAAACAAAGGGGAAGAAGAGAGAAAAATCTCCAGAGAGTGGAGTTTGTCTGCAAAATTGGGGGGGGCCATGGCCACCTGTCCTCCGTGGTCCCTCTCCAGTCCAGCGTAGCATCCTGAGCCTTCAAACCTCCCCCCAGACAGAGGGGTCAATTGCTGCACCTTCTGGCCAGGCCCCAGCAGGAAGAAAAGTCCTCTGGATACTGACAGCGCCTCGCAGGATTAATCGAAGTTCCTGAGTGAATTACATTCCTAATTCCCTTAAACAATCCAAGTTATATTGTTAATTCCCCATCGCTTTTCCATCGACTCTATATGTGGCTGTGGAAGCCAGTGCCCCTCCAGATTTTTTCAAAGATATGATTCCTCTGCCACAAGCGGGCTCACAGAGGCAAATTCAAAGCAAATGCCAGAAAAGTTGGCTTTTTTCCCTCCTGCCCAGACCCAAGCCCCTGCCAATTGCTGCTGCGGGATTGTCCCCACTCCCAGCACCATCAGGGAGCAGGTGACAAGAACATCCAAGTTCAGCAACATTTTACAAGGATCAGGGAGGGAATATAAACTCTCCAGCTCAGGAACAGAAAGCCAAGAAACTCTCTTGGAATACATTATCCCATAATTGTAGGGTTTCAAGCACTTTCCTCCCAAGCAGCTGGTGCCTGCTGATGCCAGAGAAAGGTTATTTGGCTCAGACACATTCCTGTCCAGTTCAGCCCAGGAATCCCTGAAACAATCCACTCCTATGAAATATTGTAAAAGCTGAATATTTCACTCAATCAAAATAGCAGAAATTTACTAAAAGATGGAGGGGGAGTAATAGATGAAACAAAGCAGATTACTTAGAGACAACACTTCCTCCTTCCCAAAGAGCATTATGTGTCTCCAAAAGGGCAAAGAGGATCTGAGGGACCCGCTTTCCCTTTCTCAGAGCTCACATACTGATCCAGAATTTTTTTTGTGTTTTTGTTTGTTTGGTTTTGCCTTTTTTTTTTTTTTTTTTAATAAAATACGAGGGTCCGGAAGGCAGGAACTTGCTGAAGGTCAAATTAAACCTGATTTACCTGCCTTGACCTAAACAATGCCAGGCCATAATATGAGCCAAAAGCCCCCTGGATCCACTCAGGGCTCGAAACCAGACCAGTCCACCACCAATGAGTAACCCATCTTTTTCATTCCCAACAATTATTAATCAGCACTTTTTCCCCCTTCTGAGAACCTGCATCTTCTTCCTATCCCGGAGCAAGCTCCACCTTATGCCCTCCACTTGCCTGGGAAAATACATCACGCAAGACCAAGCAGTTAAAGCTAGCAGATGTACCCAACATGGATGCCCCCTCCTCCCGCACCAGCATCCTGGCACTACTCCTTTTGTCCCTGCTCCAGCAATATTAAAACCCCTGAAAGTGGAATTACAATTATTTTTACACCTAGCCTGGTCTGTCAAAGTTGAAGCTCAAGCCATGGCCATTGATGCTGGGTGAGGATTACACAGCTTTAGCTGTGCTGTTACAGATGCCAGGACCGAGACTGCTCTCAGCTGTAGCAGGATAAATCCTGGAGTTACACAGTGAGCAAGAGACCGTGATCCACTGATAACCAGAGATGGATTCAGCCAGGAATATCAGTCCAAGATCTCATCATCAGCCTTGCAGACTTCAGTACATACGGACAGCCTCCAGCCATCATACCAGGATTCGAGGCATCCCTCTCCACAGCCGGCACAGGACCCCTAAAACAAAATTTCCCATCTCTTTTCCCGCAAAACACCCCAGGGCCATCACAGCCTTGCCGGCAGCAGATCCTGCCCGCGTTCGGCGGCCGCCACCCCTTCCCCAGCTCGGACTGAGAGGTGGCGAGCGGAGAGGTGCTGGGACTCACACGCACACGTCCCTTTCTATATCTGTCCCTGAAAATCCCGCCGGGAAAGCCGGAATGCGGCCCCAGGACTATATTTAGCCCCCCCACCCCCCGTCACGCTGGCAGCACTGTGACACAAGCCTGGGCCAGCAAAACCTCCCGCCGCCGCCGCGGCGAGCAACGGGGAGAGCGGAGCTGCCAGCGCGGGCGGCGAGAACCGCGGCGCCGCTTTCACATCCAATCACCCCGGCTGCATCTGAGCGACCTGCCCGCTGGGGCCCGTCTCCTCTCAGCAGCCTGAAGACCACAGAGCTCATCATTTTCCTTCCAGCTGTACCGCCCTCGGGGCACTGCCACCCGCTTCCCTCGGGCAGGGTGCGGGAGAGCCACTGGCCCCGTTTGCTGGGCACTCAGCACCGCGTTTCTACCCTGGCATGGGCGGGGTAATTCAAGAAATCCTCTCTCCTGCCATACAGAGATCGACACTGGCCACCCTAAAATCATCCCAGGGTACTGCAGAGCACCTTGTGAAGTGCCGTGCATCGGTGGCCAGACCCCATCGGCAAAGCCACGGTGAGGACAAGGACACGATCCCGCCCGCCCCCCTCCTCCAGTCTGTGCTTCGAGACGGGGCCAGCAGGGCCCAGAGCCCAGACGGTTAATTCTGAGCATCACCCCAGCCTCCGTTCCCACACAGCCACCACTTGCTGAAATTAAAGCAGGGCCTGATCTGATTCCTATGGCGGCTTAGCGCGCCCACTCAGCCGGTTTATCATAATCCCGACATAAAAATCGCTGCCTTGAAAACGCTCAGGGGTTTGAAGCCCTGATTGTTTGAAGAGGAAAGACTCTGTTCTCAGCACAAAGATGTGCTCCCCTCTCAGCCCCGGTCCGGCAGCTGGAGGCTTCAATCAGCATTTCTGACCCTGTAGGTACCCATGGCAGGAACCCTCACGCTTTCCTTGGCACAGAGATCCCCCAAACCCAGCTTGACCAGCTGGGCCACACGGCACCCCAAAAAGAGCAGAGCTTTGACGACTGGTGCTGGGAACAAGTCACTGCTGGCTGCCAGCCCTGCTGCGAGAGCATCTCTAAAAACCATCCCCTCTCCCTCCAAATCCAGCTTGTGGGAAGGAATTGTATCTATGCATTTCAAAACTAAATAGAGACTTGCAAATTTCTATCGCATTGGTGTGATTTCTTTGTGGTGGCATTGCAGTGCTATTGCACACCTGTCCAACCCAGGGTGCATGGGACTGTGCCAGCAGGACAAGGGGACACTTCATATACTAGGGAGACATTGAAGGGCTTGAGCCATCAGGGCCTCCTTTTGTTTTCAGTTTAAAACTGTAAAAGGCTAGCAAAAAATTCCATCAATGTGGAAATGTTTTCCTCAAATACCACAAAATCATTATTTTTTTAAAAAACATTTTTTAGCTACTTTTCACACTTAGAGGCTGAGAATTTTCCAATATGAAATGTAAAAATAAACGTATTTTATCCATCACAAAGTAAAAGTTCCCATCCACTGGCAGTACTAACCAAGCATTTCTGCCCTTTTGCCGGTCTCCCGACCCACAGCACGTCAGTCGTACAACAAGGGCACTGCAAAAGGGCTTTGGCCTCAGCAACAAACTGCTCTGCTGCACTTCTGCACTGCCAACATAAGCATTAAAGACAGAAGCCAAAGGGGATCTACTGAATGAAATTAATAATTTTCAACAATTATATTTGTATAGGCTCGTCCTCCTCAACGGGTCACTGAATCATGGAAAAATTAGTATTGCATTTGCTCCCTTTTTTTTTCCCTGACTCCAAACTGCTGCTAAGCAAGAGAATGATGTGGAGAGCTGATACCTTGCTCCCAATCATGCCAGTGTGTCTCCTATTAATGTCTCCAGCAGTTATGTGGCCAGAAGGGAGAACAGAGTAGACAGTGCTGAGTGTTAACCAGTCAAATCATAGTGTCCAAGCAAGCTTAAATGGCCACACGTAAACTGCAATTTGGATCAATGTCATGCAAACACACAGGGCTCACTGCTAGTCCACTCCAGGAGTAAACCAGAGAGAAAAGGAGGAAAAATTTAAAAATCAGCTGTTTGCAAGACTATTCCAAAGCCCTTGGAAAGAGCCCAGCTGGCAGTCACACAGACACTCCTGCCACTGGAAATGGTTACCCTCCACAACAAAAACTCAAAAAGAAATTCCACGTGGCAGAAGAGTGATGTGCTCCGACAGCACCCACAGACCCCAGGGACTGCAGCAAACTTGTGGCACCAGGAACCCCAAGGGACCCATCAAACAGCTGAATGGCAATGAGTGGGCTGGAACTGCTTCCCATTTCCCTCCCAGGCTGGAAGCACAAAGGGATGGGTGATGAACATGAAGGTGTTTTAGTCCCACAGTGTCACCATGTCCCTGAATCCTGGTAGGGGTCACAAGCATATTAAAGGGAGCTTTTTGCAGCTGGGAATGAGGTGCAAAAGCTCCAGAGAGCCAGCTTGGGCCTGGGTGGGCTTTAAACCCACCCTCTCCCTCACCGACCAGCACAGGCACCTCCTGCCCCTGGCTCCATGCCCGCCACACATGGTTTGCTAAATTCTTGGATGAGTTTCATCCTTGTCCCATTTTACATCCCCCTGCTCCTGCTCTTGCCTTTGTTATAGCCAAGAAGTGACACCATCAAAATCAGCCTATGGCAGTGCCACACAGACCAGGATTCGTCAGGCAGGAGCACCAAAAGATGCTCACATGGCACTGCTCCCAGCCCCTGATTGGAGAAAAGGCTCTTTTCCCCCTCCTTGAGGGAAGCCACCAGCCAGTGGTGGGTGGCACATGGCAGCTTCCGAGCACTCACCCTGAATAAGGGTCCCTGGTCCCCCTGGGGAGCCACTGCACCCCTTCACACCCGGACTTTGGGCCACCACTCGGTGCCAACGTCTGCCACAGCCACATCCTGGTCCACCAGCCTAGCTGGAGTGGCAACCACGCAGCTGGACCAGCAAGAGTTCTCCTGGCTTGGTCTGTCTGGGAAGATGAATGGGGAGAGCTCCGTGAGGAGAGCATTGTCACCAAAGCCAAGGGTGTCCAACTTCATCCTGCGAGATGCTCAGGGTGTGAGCACCCATGGAGGATGTCTCCCCTTCCTTGGAGGGTGCTGTCCCTGTTCATGGACCAAAGCTCCTGGAGCTGGTTCCCTGTTGCCCCGTCCTCTGCAATGTCCCTCTCTGACTGGGGTCAAACCTCCTGGCCAGGAGAGCAGCACTTCACTCCCCCCGGGAGAAGCAGCAGGATGTCAACAGAGAACAGGGAGTCCAAAAAGAGCTTGTAAAAACTTCCCTACATCCCTGTCACTGTCAACACGGGCTGCAGAACAGCACCAGGAGCGATGGCAGCACGCGGGTGAACCTCAACGGGAAGATGGAAGGTTTACCCCAAGCTTTCCCCAAGCAGATCATTACAGAACTTCCAGTGAACACATGTACTAAATTATTCTGAATTACAGGGCCATGGGTGAGAAGGAATAATACCTTGTTTATTAATTCAAGCAACCATATGAGCAGGATAAGTCTTTTATGTCACACCCAGCACTACAGCCCTTCCCTGAACAAAGTGCCAAGGACAGTTCCTTCTGCCCTTTTGGTTTTTTTAAAGGTCCCAATGAGCACATGAGCGAAACGAGCGGGTCCAGCACAGGTCAAAAGTCAGCTCATTTCTACATCTCTCACAAGAGGGTTTTCATAAAGTCACAAAGCTATAATTGCTCCTTTCCAAAATTAGTTCAGGTGCCATCACCCACATTAGCCCTTTATTATTATAAAGTCTTTTTTGGTTTGGGGGTGTTTTTTTCTGATATTATTTTATCTTAAACCGTCATGAGATCTTTGTGTTCTTCTAAGCAAGATCAAGACACCTTTTCAAATAGGTTGCTGTGTTTTGTAGGTGGCATCTCAGGCACCCAGTCTGACTATTAAAAGCAAGTGGGAAGCACCCAGTTCACCTCTTTGACTCAAAATTCCCTTCTACTGTAGAGTAGATTAAAAAGAATCCCAGTTTCCATAAGGAAGAGGTGGACGCATAATCCATTAAAGAGGGATAAGAACCAGCATCAATTTGCAGAGAAGATAAATTAAGCAAAATCAAGTTTCCCAATTAGTCTCATGCGGTTCCACACACAAGTTTATATATATATATATATATATAATTTGTAAATCCTCAAATTAGAATCTTGAGTCCATTAAAAAAAATGTTCGTAGACAAAAGGTTAAAAGAAGAAAGAAAGCATTTAGATAGAGACACAAGGGAAGAAAAACAAAGAAAACTGCAAGAAACCATTTTCCAAATCACCATATCCTTCTTTCTAATACTGATATCAAGTTATAGCTGCCAGGGAGGAAAATATATGTATCTGTATAACAGATAGGGAAGAGGGGGAAGGGAAGGTAGAAAAAAGGAAAAAGAATCCAGCACTCTTATTTGCAAAACAACCATTAATAAACATTGCTCTGTTACTGCTTTATTAAACAGATAATCCAACACAGTAATCTGTATTGATTTGTGGATTCTCTGATGCTCTATGATTGGTTATGCAATGAAAGTTCATCCTTGATCTGTAGTCTGGGTCCTGGACTTAACTAATTCATAATCTGATTGGAAGTTTTACTTTGTTAATTCAATTACAGTTAACGGCCGAGGAGAGAGTGGCAATATCTTTGTCTTTCTCAACACAGACGGTTTCTTCCCTTGCCCAGAATCAGTAAACTCTTAAAATCACAGGAGGCAAACAGATTCTTTTAAAAAACAGGGATGGCGGGGAACAAGAAAAACAAAACAAAACAAAAACCACAAAAAAAAAAAATCCTACCTCGGGTTTTAATTCCAGTCTCTGAAAGTTGTCTTTTCCCCCATTTTTTTCCGCCTCTCATTTCCTTTCTCTTCTTTTTTTTTTTTTCTTTTAATTTTTTCTTTTCCTCCTCTTCCTCTTGATGAATTTCTTTTCTTCTCCACATCCTCCTCAGGCGTGTAATGGGGTTATTTTTACTTTCGGTTATCTAGCTTTATGAAGAATCGACACCACTCATACAGCTAGATAACCAAAGATAACAACCAACCCCTGGAGTCTACAGCATCAGCAGGAAAAAGCCAACCTCCTCTTCTCCAGGGGCTCGGGGGCACGTGGCTTTTAAGGAAGGAACGAGGGAGGAAAACGAATAAAAAGGATGCAAATATTAGCAGCCAGATCCATAATATCTTCACACAGCTACAGCCCTGGCCCTGTTCCTGCAGCCCAGCCAGCCCAGGGCACAGAGTCCTGAGCATCACTGGGACAGGCAGGATCAGGCCCCTCGGAAACACAATTTGGAGCAGAATTACAGGATAACCACGCAAGGGCTGCCTATTTTCTGCCGAGTTTCAAATTGTTTCATTTGCAAACCAAATTGCATTCTGCAGGTGCCGAGAATTAAGCCCACATAATTTTTAATAACTATCAAATTAATGCATTCAAACCGGCAATAATCAAAGCAAATATAATTTGCACCCACAACTTAAAATATGCATAAAAGACCAAAAGGACATTTCCCCACCCACAAATGCGTTTAACGCTCTCTAAACAAAATGACTGCGAGAAAAACCTGCCGGTTAATATAAATAGTAACTTGTGAGGCTTTGGATTCAGCCGAGATCTGGGGGAATAGCGATGAATAAACACAGAAAACACAGAGGAAATGATGAAAGGGATGGAAGAGAGGAAAGGAGGAAGGGAGCGATTCCTGCTTGCGGCTCAGGACCCCGGCGCTGAGCAAGGACCGCGCATCTCGGGCAAGGACCGGGACCCGTATCCCTCCGTTCCTTCAGGGGAGAGCGCAGCTTTTCCCCCAGCAGGGAACCGCATCCCTCGCTTTCCTCTCCCCGTATCCCTCCGTCCTTTCTTCTTTGGCGGGGAACACGCATCCCTCCGTCCTTGCTTCGGGGGCTCTGCTTCCCTCCATCCTTCCTTTCCCCGGGAATGGGAGGGAACCCTCATTCTCCTTCTCCAGAGTGACCTGCGTCCCTCCACCCTTCCTTCCTCCGGAGAGGAACGTGCATCCCCCCACCGTTCCTCTGCTCCAGGTCAGCCCGCATCCCTCCATTCCTCAGGGAAGCAACCCGCATCCCTCTCCTTCCCCGTGGCGACCCGTATCCCTGCCGCCTGCCCCCACCCGCGTCCCTCGCCAAGTGACCTGCTCCGCTCCATCCCTCTTTCACCTGCATCCCTCCTTCACCCTTCGCGCTGTGGGGAGGCGCGGAGCCCTCGCTCCGCCGAGACACCGCGGCCCCCGCCCGCGCCTCGCCCGCGGAGCGGAGCGGAGCGCCGTCAGAGCGGGGGGCCGGGGCCCTCGCGGCGGTTCGGTTCGGTTCGGTTCGGTTCGGTTCGGCTCGGCTCGGCTCGGCTCGGCTCGGCTCGGCTCGGCTCGGCTCGGCTCGGCTCGGCTCGGCTCGGCTCGGCTCGGCTCGGCTCGTACCTGCTGCCCGCAGCCTCTGCGCCGGGGGGAGCGGCGCGCGGCACTTTTCATTCATGCTTTCACACTCCCGGCCCTCGCCGCCGCCGCTCATTGGCCCGCGCCCGCCTGACGTCACCCGCCCCGGCTCCCACCCCTCTGCAGCGCTCCTCGGTTCATCAATGGGCTGGGGAGGGGCCGCGCGCACACGCGCGTCGCCGCCACCCGTCACCCCCTCCTGTCACCCCCGTCCCCGCCATCGCCCACCCCGCCATCGCCCCCCAGCACCGCCGCCCTCCGTCACCCCCGCCTGCCCCATCGCCGCCACGGTCTCCGCTATTCCTGTCGCTCCCGCCCAGTGCCACCGCCATCAGCACCTCCACCATCATCCTCAATCGCCACCGTCACCAACACCACCCTCATCATCATCATCATCATCTTCATCACCACCCTCAGCACCGTGGACTTCACCACCCTCGGCACAACGCCCCTCATTACCATCGCCATCGTCACCGCCCTCAGCACCACCGGCCACCACTCATCGCCACCACCCATCGCCACCACCAAGTGTCCCCTCCACCAGCCATGACCATCCTCCCACCACCACCTATCTCTCCACCTCTCTGCCCCCCAGGCTCAGTCTGCCCGGCTTCCCTTTCTCGGGGAAGGGGAACCCCACTCAATGCCAGTGCCAGGGCCTGACCACAGTGTGCAGATCCCAGATGGAATCAAATGCTCTTTTATTTCTGTAGTTTTAACCCCACCACTAATTACCCCTTGATTTTCCTGCTATAATACAGATACCGTAAAAAAAAATACCATGATTTTTTCTTGAACAAGAACAGAGATTTGGGGCTGCGTTTTTTCATTTTCTCTTTAAGATTTCTTTGCCTTGGAATTATTTTTTTCCTAGTGGAAATCCAGCTGGGTTTGGGTCTATGAGTTTGGACTGGGAAGTTACTCATGGCTTTTGTCTCTTTCTGGAGCTGGATTCTCCTGCTGCCACCACCAGTGCAGCAAGTCCACCCTGTCAGGGCCCTCTCTTCCAGTTGCTCTCACTAGGAAAATGGGAACCCACTGGTCTGGCCCCCATCAAGCCCAGCATTTACAGCCCTACCTGGGAATGGAGAAAGGGGGATGGGGAATGTGGAAATAGCCCCAAAATATCCTGGCCCCGCTTGGTGGGGCGGGGGCTCTGCTCCCCAGGACTGTGGCTGTTCTGCCGACAGCCTCTCCTCGTGGCTTCCTGCCTGGTTCTCTGTGAGTCCCCCTGCACAAAAGGGGTTTGGGGGTGCCGTGTTGCACCTTTCCCCTTTCCCTTCCTCCACTTCCAGACTTAGGTGGGGGGAAAAACGGAGATTTCGGGAAGACTCTGTGGGTGCTCACGGGGGGAAGGGAGGGGCTGCAGCATCCACTGGACGCACCCAGGGGTCTCTGCACCTGCACCCACTTCCGAATCACAGCCCCCAACTCTTTTTAGGAAAAAGGCCCACCCCGACCCCTCCCGGAGCCGCTCGCACCCCGGGGTGGGTGCTCCCCGTGATTTTTCCCCCATGGTTCCATCACCCACCTGGGCCAGGCTCCCCACGCCAGCAGCTTCTCCTCTGTGGGCAGAGCGGGGCCGGGGCTGGAGCAGCGGCCGGACCCGGAGCCGGGGCTCTCCTGGAAGAGAAGGCACAGAGGGGTCGGTTAAAGAGGCAGCAGCGCCCGTGGTGCCCACGCAGCCCCCACGCCGAGGGTGTCCGTGGAGCAGCTCTGCGGGGTCCCGGCGGGGCCGGTTTTAATCATTGCCCACCCTCACTGAGATGGGATTTTAGGGACACAATCGCACGCCTGCCCCTCTTTTTATTCTCCTCTTTATTAAATTCACATAAAAATTTTCCCCTAAATTTCTATTTCAGTCCCTTCCAGAAATTATACTTTGTTTTTTTTTAACCTGCGAAACGAAGAAACACAACGAATTTTGTGATTTATCCTGAAAAAGGCTGCAAAGACAGGGATTTCGCTTTCAAATTTGGATTCACCCTGGGATTACCCCGATGACAGTGCATTTTTATTTCTAATTTTATTTAACATCGCGTTAGAACCAGCCTGATCTAGGAGGATTTAGGGAAGGGCACGAGCGATTTGCAGAAAATGCTCGGGTGTGTTTTGAGTGTCTTAACAAATAAAAACATACTCCGTGCTTTGCTGTTTTTCTGCGGGAAAAAAATATCCAAACCACAAGGAAGCAGAAGGAGCCGCCGCCGCGATCGCGGGATCTCCCTTATAAAGGCAGATTTGAGGATTTCCATCCTTAAAACTTCCACGCACACCAGTGCATATATAAAGACTTAATGTCCGGCAGCTAAAAACGGAACCGAGCTGGGCAGGACCTGACCATGTGCTTTTTTTGCAGAGCCAGGAGTCCACGTACGACCCGAAAAATAGCTCAAAATAAGCCCGGGTTGATTTTTCCCCGTGCACTCTGAGCGCAGCTTCTTTTTCCCCGCACTGAGGAAAGAATCAAGAATAGACTGCAGGGATGAGGCTTTTTAAGACCAAAAAAACCCCACCACCAACAGCAAAAAAGAACAATAAGAACTGAAATATAAGTTAAAATTAAAAAAATAAATTTAAAATAAAGATTGAATCTTCCTTGGCAGGAAAAAAAATAAAACAAAAAAGTCATGCGGGATTTTCCATCGGTGACAGGACCGGAACACCCGGGCCCGCTGTCTCCGAGAGGTGGATTTCGGCCGGGGCATCACGTCTGGCTTCAATAATTTCTAAAAAACCCTAAAGCCATTTAATTCGGGTGCCCTGCACAGCCTGATGAAGGGGAGCCTTAGAGGAGCCGCTTCGCCGTAGGAATTCATGGGGTTTAGGGGTATTAATGGAGCGGGTCCCACATTGTTGTGGTGGGGGGAGAAATTTAAGGAATGCCACACGAGGGGAAGTTCGCGACGTGGGGAGGAATTGTGGCCCCTTCGCTCCTCACCCTATCGTGTTCTGCTGCGGGCGGTGGAGGAGTATGTGCGGAACCTTTCGCTGTGTCTCTTTCCACGCACCTTTCATTCACTGGCGTTTGCTTATTCCATAATGGGGATCCAGCTCTGCGCATCCCACCCCTCCCAAAATCCTGTCGAGGGATGGGGGTACCCGGGCCCTTTGCTTCCCGGGCCACCCGTGTGCGTGTCCCTACCACCCACGCCCCGCGGCCCGGCCCGACCCCCGAGCACCCCGGCAGCTCCCGCGGGGAAGGCGCTTGCAGGAGCGAGGATTTGGGGGTGCTTTTGCCTCCCCGCCACGGGAGGCTCCGCACCGCGAGCATCCCCTCGAGCAAAGCACAAAGCCCCACAGACCGGCGTGGAGGGCAACAGCGAATTCGCGGGCGTGGAGTGGGGACGAGAACCTGGAATGGCCGTGTCCTGCCAGGCTGCTCCCGTCCCCTGTCCGAGGCATAGTGGGGGACTGCAGGGGGGCCTCCGCACCCCAAATCTGGATTCTCGAGCCGGGAGAAGGTGAAAGAAGTGAACCCCTCACCCAAAGTGGGTCTGGGTCACCCGCGGACCGAGAGAAAAGCAGGAGGGGGCGTGGGGGGGTGGGGGAGAGTGGGACGCGCTCGGCCGCCTCCAAACTTTCTTAGCTGAGATGCCGGGATGCCGCGGGACGGGAGAAAAGCGAAGGAAGCTCCCCCTGCCCCCGGGGCTTTGGGAGCAACTCAGACCCCGCAGCCGGCCCTGGTTGGATCCGCACCCCCAGCCACAGGCAAGGGCTGGATCTGCTCCCGGGGCATCTTCCACCTTGCCCCGCAGTGCTGCGGCCCCCAGCCCATAATAAAGACGCTTTGAGAGTCCTCTCTCCCCTCCCTCCCCCCCCCCGTCCCCCCCTTAATTTTTTTTTTTTTATTATGGTTTTCTCACCGAGTCCAATAAATCGCGCGGCTCGTCTGGCCTCAGACGTGTTCAGCAACCCAAGCCCCGCCGCTTTTGTTCCGCCAAGTCTCACATTGTTTGTCCGGCTGTGCGGGGCCGGCCCCGCGCGGCGCGGGAGGCTGCGGGGGGCTCCGCGGGGGCTCCGCGCCCCGGCCCGGCCGCCAGCACGGGGCGGGGGTGGGTGGGCGATGGTCGGCTAAGGGCAGCACGGCCCGGCCCCCCTCCTTTCTTCCGGGTGACCCTGAACGCTTCACCCACCCAGCGGCGGCCGTCGGCCGGGGACGCCCCCGATGGCCAGCGGGTCCTGCCTGCGCTGCCCTCCCTGCCCTGCTCGCCAGCCTGGACTGCTGCCCTCCCTGCACTGCCCTGCCTGCCTACCTGTCTGCACGGCTCTGTGTGCCTGCCCTCCTGCCTGCATAACCTGCCTTCGCTCACCTGCACGCTGCCCGCTCTGCCCTGTCCTCACCTGCCCTGCCCTCACCTGCCCGCCCCGGCCCCGGCCCCGGCCAGGCTCGCCCCGGCTCCTCCGCCCGCCGGTCTTGGCGGTGGCCCCGAGCCCGGAGCCGCTGCTGGAGGAGCGGGGGCCGAGCCCGGCGAAAGGATATATAGGAGCGGCCGAGGAGCCTCCACGTAGCCGATACGTAAAGTGTACGTGTGAGAGTTAAAAAAAGTTGGGATGCAAATGCGGGGCCAGCTCCATCGCGCGGGGGGGCTTCGGGGGTAGGGGGGACCTGAGAGCCACGCTATTTCCAAGCTTCCCTAACCTCTGGATTGCTCGAAATCGATCAGCAAAGCGCAGCAAGCCTGGCAATTAGGAGCTCATTACCATATATGCAAATATGGCAACCTCTCTCTCTGCAGCCACGGAGGAGCGGGGAGAGAGAACCGCAGCAGCGTTTGGGGGTGGGAACTGGGGTGAAGCGTGCGGGGGAACGGGGGACAAGGTGGAAAAAAGTTATTTGAGGGTATTTGGATGATTTTAAAGGAAAGCGGCCGAGCCGCAGGGGCACAAAGTGCTCGGGGGGCGCAGACAGTGCGGCTGGGGCCCGTGCGGCTGCTCCGAATTTCCTCCTTAATTCAAATAAATTTTTTCTCCCTTTGACACAAACGCCCGGCGAGCAGCACGGCCCCGCCTGAGTGGAGGGTTCCATCCCAAAACGGCGCGGTGCCCTCAGCACCCACGGGGAATAACCCGGTAATTCGGGGACGCGCGGAGGGCCGGTGCCGGGGTCGGACCGCTCCAGCCCCGGCCCGAGGGAGTATTTTAAAGGTAACTACTGACTTCTTGCATTTTATTAATAACAAAACCCCCACCATAAAGCGGAGATCCCAGGCACACGCGCTCGATCGTGAGTTCGCTTGTTACCTGCGATTTTTTTCAGCATCGCAGGGCTTTTTTTGCTTAATAAGCACAGATTAGGGGCAAAGTCTCCCTGGCATTTTCTGAATGCTGCTTAAAGCTGGGGGGTCACGGCAGGAGTAGCGCAAGGAGCGGGTTTGTCGCTCGGGGCGGGCAGCGGAGCGTTTTGGCCGGTGACATCTTACGAAGTTTCCCCCGGCGCTGGGCTTCCCCCCTCGATTTGGAAATTGACTTTGTTTCCCTCCTTCCACAAACCGTAATCACGGCGTATTAAAAAAACCCCGCCCGTTTCTCATTGGGCTCCGGTTTTCTTCCCTACTCAGGATTATTTTATTTTTTCTCCCTAAAAAAATAACATTTCGCCCCTTTTGCCCGTCCTTGAAACCCCCAAATAACGAGAATGAACTCAAAGGCAGGAATCAATTCCCTGCGCTGAGAGTATTTTGTGGTTTAGTTGAAGTGATAAAAATACGGATAAAAATACCCAAAGTGAACAAAACCTCCTCAAGGGCTCCGCGGGGGATGGGGGCAGAAGGGGTGGCAGCGTCCCCGCCAGCCCGGCCGGCTCCGTGCGCCGGAGCCCGGGTTATTCCTGCTCGCAATCGCAACAGCCGTGGAAACAGAGGGTATTGTGGCTGTCTCTTCCCTTCTTTCTTTCAAGTTTTTTAGATTAATTTAATTAAAAAAAAAATTTGGAAAAGTCCTTTTCTGCAGTTTCGTTCCCACCTCGGCAGCTGAGCGGCTTTTTCCCAGCCCTGCCCGGGTCGCTGCTCTCTGCATTCCTCTACTCCACTCCTCTTAAATTCCCGAGTCACCAGGATTTATTATTATTTTTAAAATTATTACTATTATTATTATATTTAAAAAATTCATTTATGTACTGTGAATGGCCAGAATCGACAAACATCCTGCGCGGCCGAGGGCGGAGGAGCTGTGTGTTACCCCGATCATTTCTGTTTATTTCTGTCCCGGTTTATTATTATTATTATTATTATTATTATTATTATTACACTAATAATTGTTAGGGGGTTTTTTTCGGGATTTCAGCCGACGTTCCTGCAAATCTCCCGTGAGTTTGGAAATGCAGGAAACTGTATGGAAAGGAAACAAAAAAAATTAAAATTCCCTTTCTGTTCCCCCTCTCTTGGCAAATCCGCAGCTACCGACGACCAACGAGATGAACGGTTTTCCCTGCAGAGATCCTCACTACAGACCCGAGAGCCCCTGGCATCACCTCCCCATCCGCCAGCGAGGACAGCGGCTTCACCTACCAGATTATGCCAAAAACCAAACCAAACCAAAACAAAACAAAAAAGTGGATTATAATTTTTCCCCCTCCTTATCCCAAAGTAGCAATTAAAGAAAGTGGGAACCTTTGCCTTCCGCTGGGACAGACGTTCATTTTTAGGATCTCAAAGTGCCTCTTTATTTTCTCTCATACTGAACTTTAAAGAGGAGGGGTTGGAGCAAAGCGGCAGAGAAATGTATCCCATTTTTTGGAATTCTCTCGGCAATGCTGGCTCCTCCAGTGGAAGGCACGCAGCCTTTTCCTCCAGCTCAGGAGCTTTGTGCCCGTCTCATCTCACATTTCTTCTTCCAGTGCCAGGCGCTGCCACAGGGCATGAAAAGGGGCGTTAGTGCAGCAAAACGGGTGTTTTAATCTTATTTTTGAAGAGAGATTCTGCTGGAAGGCAAATCCCGGACTGCGACGGCGGGAGCGGTCAGATGATCCAGGAGGATTTTTACCTCGAAAGCCGGGATTTTCGGCGGTGGGTGTCCCGGGGGAGGCAGGCGGGCAGGGACCCGCGGGAGCCCGGCCGCCGCCCTCAGCCCCGCGGAGCAGCCGCACCCTCCTTGCCTCGCACGGAGCCGCGTAGCCCCCGCACCCACTAAAACTTGAAAAAAATCCCTGCAGGATACCCAAAGCAAACCCATCATTCCCCTCTGGGAAGGGTCTGGTTTGCAGCGCACGAGGGGAGAGAGGAGGAACGTCCCCGAGCCGTGCAGCCCCCCGGGGTTGATCCCGGTGAATCTCTGCAAGGCACCGCGGTGCTGTGGGCGCAGCTCTGGCCCCCCCAGCCCCCACCGCAGCCCCCTGCCAAGATCAGACTCGGGGAGAGGCCACACTCAGCAGCAGCACCCCCAAAACTGATCAGGAGCCCCTGGGCTGTGCCTAAACCTGGCTGTGCCCTATCCAGGTGCACCCCACTCGTGTGTGCCCCGTGTGCACCTCACCCGTGTGCATGCAGCCTGTGTGTCTCACATGTGGCACATGGAAGGTGCAGGCGGGGTGGGAGCACAGCGGGGTTTCCATCCAGCTGCACACAGACACCAACCCCATCCGCCCCAGCAGCTCCCGGCTCCCTCCACCAAGGGCACCTGTAGGGAGATGCTCTCCGTGCCCCTGTGCATGCAGAGGGGCAAAATATCCTCTGCAAAAGACCCTGCCTCCAGCCCTTCCCCACCTGGGGAAAAGCGGTGGGTGCTCCCTCTTCTCACTGGTGGGTGCTGGGCACTGGTGAGTACGTCCGAGGCCATACAGGGTGCAGGGGTGGAGCAGCCTGCAGCTTCCCTGCTGGATATTTTTAAGGAAATTCCCTCCTTTTTTTGCCTGCCAGCTCAGAGAGGCTCTGTGTGGGAGATGTATGAGCTCTGTAAGAAATGCCACATGCGGGTCAAAGAGGATTTTTGGCTTTTTAAGTATTTGCACTGGGATGTCCACACGGATGCCTGACTTTAGACAAGCCATGGGTTATTTTCTGTAGGTAATGTTCACACGACTGGCCCTGCCTCTGAGTGTGTGTGGCTGCTGCCCTGGGATGTTCAGTTACAGGTTTTTGTTTGAGATTCTCCCAGCAGTCCCAGTCACCTCAAAATCTGGGGTACAGCTGCCTGAGCAGATTAATGGCTTGTAGGTTTGGGGGAAGGGGAAAGGGTCTGGAGTTGGGTGGTTTCTAAATAAATGTCTTTGTCTTGGTCCCAACCTCCTCTCCATGGAGGGCATTTTTCTGCCTTTGCTGGGCACTTTTGCTGCTGCCTGGGACATGCGGTGCCACCGCTTCAGTGTCCTCCAGACAAAGAAAATGCCAACAAAAGCTGCATTTTGAAGCAAGTGGGTGCACACTGAAGAACAGTGGCAGAGAAGCTCCAAAGCCGTCCCCAGGCCTGCAGGGCTGTGCCAGCAGTGTTCTGGTAACTCCTGTTGTCCACAGCCTCTGTCCTGGGCACCTGCAGCCTCTGTCCTGGGTATGAGCACCCTTTGCTCCATCCTTGATGGAAAACCCCACAGTGAGACAAATCCTTCTTGCCTCAGGGCTGAAAAGCCTCACGGCTTCCTCCTGGCTCTCCCCAGCAAGTGCTTTCCTACCTCAAGTGGAGGCTTTAGTAATTCAGGGTATTTTAATAGTTCACCCCAAAGGCTGAACAGCTCGATGCCTTCAAAGGCACCATGTAACCCACTAGCTTCAGAGGGGAAGGGGGCTGAAGCCTGAAAACAAGCAAATTCATTTATATCAGACCATCTCGGCCTCAGATGTGACGTTACCCTCAGCTTCAGCTCACCTCCAAACCAACATGAAACAAAAACCCAAACAAACCAGGAAAAACCCACAAACCCCAAACCTAAACTGAATACCGAAATCTCCTCTTTCTGTACTGGCAGGGAGCTCTGTTTTGTCTTGGTAAAATTGGGTGAAGTGTCCCCCCAGCACCTACTCCAGCTCAGCTGCCTGGAGCCCTCTGTCCAGCAGGTGCCTTTTCTTCTGCCTCAAAGGGCTTGGATCTGGACAGCTCTTTTGGAGCACGGCTGTTGTAAGGGATGCCTGGCACAAACACGGCCTGATTACAGCCCAGCTCGTTAAAAAAATGTTCCCTAGGTATTGAAGGGGATAACAAGGATATTTAAACATTCCCAGCGTGCACCTTTAAGCGGCAGAAAATAAGGGAAATTGCTATCGTTTAATTCAGTATTGCTCCTTTTGAACTCCTACTGGCTCTGCCTGCAATTGTTCCCTTCGCCCGAGCTGTGAGCCGAGCCTGGATGATGGCAGCACCACGGCTGCAGGTCCAGAGGGCTGGGAGGGCTGAGCACAGCGGGATCAGCTTCCCCACATGGCAAAAGGTTGATGGGGCTGGTTTCCATTTGGATTTTGAAAGATTTCCCTCAATAGCCCAGAGCAGGGTCTGGGTTTGAGGCCCAGTTTGTAATGACTCTCATATTTTGTGTGCACCAGGGAGAGGGTGGAGCAGCATTTCTTTTTTGTCTGTATCTCTGAGGAAGCTTTTTCCAAAGCGATAGCAAAAAAAAAATCCACAGCTGGTGTTGATGGATGAGACACTCAGCCATGTTCTGGTAGGGGGAAAAAAGACAAAGTCTAATTTTAGATGTTCTGAAATGCTTACAACATGCATGCCTCCAATGGCCTGGCACGAGCGCCAGTGGTTATTTCCAACCTGGCAGAAGGAGAGAACAGGGACCTGGGATCTGCTGTGCCTTGCACCAGGCTCTCCCCAGGTGACCCAGAGGGATCTCCCCTCTGGGGGCCTTTCTGCCCTGGGCAGTGCCAGTCATCAATATTTACAGAGAGCAGCTGCTGACCAGATGAAGAGAGAGGGCTCCTCTCATTTGGGGCATTTTTCTCACATTTTGGCTTAGTCACTCCTGGCCAGAACCCCTTTGGGAATGTCTCCATCCCCTCAAAAAGCAGCTTTGGGAGCCCCACTGATGAAAACCCAAGTCATACTCTGACAGGCCATTGTTTGACAAGTAGCTCACTGTTTCCAAGGACATTTTTCCTCAAGTCCTGTGTCACCCCCTTCCCCCAAAGTCCCCGTTCCTCTGCTGGCCCCATGGACCAAAGGAGCCCCAACCCCATTCAGCCCTCCCACATCCACCCATCTCCCAGAGTGTTCTTGCCAGCCCTGGGGATTTTGGACCCAGACCCAAACAGGTCCTCATTTGCCCATTTAATCCCAGAAGAGCTGATCTGAAGCAGCACCTAAGTGGAGGAGAGAGCAAAGCCTTGGCAGCCTCGCCCCAAACGGGGCATGTGCCACAGAGGCAGCACAAAGCAGCTCAAAGGGCTTGGCGGGCTGCAGCCCCCTGCCTGAGCCAAGCCTTAGGGGAGGGTGAGGGTCTTAGCTTACCCGGCCTCTCATAAAAGTTTTCTCCATTCTAGCAAATAACCTTTATGTCCAGGGACTCGCAAAGTTTGCTTTCTCCCTCCAGGGTTAGTCACAGCAGGAGCGACAGAGAAAGCGACCGCTTGTAGGAGGTTCCTCTGCATAATAACCTCAGAGGAGTTTAGGTCTAAAGACTAAAAGGCTCTATTTACTTTCACTGACAAGGAACAATCTAAGCAGATGTCCTTTGATGGGATTAGTTATTAATCCTTGAATCATGGGTAAATGGGAAAATGATCCATTATTTTCTGCAAAATCCTTCACTACTTTAGATTTCAAGGATGGGCTGGGGGATTGTTAGTAGAAAGGTCTCAACCTGTCTGTTTTGGCCATTTTAAAATGTGTTTTTACAGTTTGTGCCACGGAGCGTGACTCTGAAATAAAATTTTTTAAAAAACCTAAAAATTCAAGGAAAAGGGGTTTGATTCCAGTAACAGCTGAGAACAATACACTGTGTCAGACACACAGCAGTGACAGGCCCAGGCAGTCCTTGGATAAATACTGTGAGGTTAATAATAACAATAACAGTAATAATAATAATAATAATAATAATAATAATGATAATGATAATGCCACATCCAAAAGCCCATTCTCTAAACAGCTTTGCTAACTCTGGTTAAATGTTGAGATCCTCCCAACATCTCCGTGTCCTGTCGGTGGCAAACAGCAGCTTGGTGGGCAGGTGTGGTTGGGTGTCTGCTGGGCATTCCATAAATAGCCTGTGGAGGTGGCTGCACTGCCTGGGATGAGGGAGGGATGGGAAGAGCTGCTGAGATGCTGGCTTGGCTCAGGGGACTCGTTTTCCCGGGGGAAATACGTGCAGACACTTTCGGCTCTGAGGGGGGATGCAGCCACGCAGGTGTCACCCCACGGGCTGGGTGGGAGAAACAGTCCTGCAGGAAGGGCTGGAGGAGGCAGCACTGGAGCTCCTGCCCCTGGGTCACCCCAGCCCATGGATCAACCCCCATGAATGGCAGAGAGAAACCAGGAGCTGGGGTTTGCCCATCCCTCAGCACTGTGGCCGCAGCTCAACTTACTGGAGTGAATATTCACGTTCCCGAGACAGCCACACCCCCCGAATTCTGCCTGGGAGTCTCCCATGTAGGGAAAGCAGGAATAGATTCCCAATGAATAATTTACTCTGCTTTCTTTTGATTTGCCTTCCGATTGTGCACAGCAATGCAGGCTCGGAGGGGGAAACGTTCTGATTAAAGATTTATACTGGGCCTATAATTTTGTTGTTGTTGCTTAAATCTACTTCAAAGTGTGAATAGGGTGGGTGTAAAATAAACGCTCTGGAGCAGCCAGGAGCTTTGGGACTGTCTCGGGGTGCAAGTGCACACACCAGTGCAAAGCATGTGATTCCACAGATGGAAACTCTGCACTCTGGAAAGGTGCTCTCCCAGGCATCCTCCTCACACAAAAATGCAGTCAAAAAGAGATTGAAGTGACCTCTATTCCCTCAAACTACTGATTCCAGATTCCTTCTCCTGAGCTGAGACCACACCTCAAAAATTGAAAAATATAAATTTGGGCTTTATTCTTTTACTACTCTTTTGCTATTCTCTTACTACGGTTTTTCTATTCTTCTACTGTTCTTTGACCACACAGAGAACAGTTTGTGGCTGCAGGGAGCGATTAGACTTGGAGCTGGAAGAGGCTCTAACCAAGGGTCATCCCATACATAGCGAGGAAACAAACTTCAGCTTCCACCCTCCTCTGTTACTGAAACTTGGAAATATAGGCAAAAACCTCCAGGTCCTTCCCAGGCTGGCAGCTGAGTGAGCAGGGTAAAGGATTTTCTCTTTCTTTCCTCCCTTTTCCCCTGGCTGCCACATCCCTGGCGAGCAGAGCCACCTCCCAGTGCAGCCAGAGAGCACCTCCAGCACAAAGGGAGTGTGAGACAAACAGAATCATCCACCATTCCCAAAACTGTCTTTTGATAAACCCTCAGTGTTGCCATTCCCAGCTCCAGTTGGCCAGGGAAGAGAGAGAGCTTTGTCCAAGGGGCCTGGCTCCCGCAGCTCCCAGCTTGCTCCTTGGAAAAAGCAGATTGCCTGAAATGGTGTTTTCAGCAAAAATGTTTCGTGGGGTATTTTGGGGCTGGCTGGCAGAATTCAGCCAACAGAATATGTCAATACAAAGCCCTGCAAGGAGAAGCCCCTCAGAGCTGGATGGCTTTGATCCCACTCTTGAAACCATCTTTTCCCATGACTGGGAAACGAATCTCAGGGAGTGCTGTCAGCCCCGTGGTTTCTCCAAATGCAGCCTCAGGAGGGGAGGCAGGGATGGTCCAGGTCCTTGCCTCATTTGTGCAGGTTGGAAATCTTGCAGGCTGCTGTCATTGTCTTGGCCAGCAAAGAGTGAGGGGATGGTTTGGGTAGTGAGGGAACATAAAGCTCACCTTGTCCCACCCCTTGCCATGGGCAGGGACACCTTCCACAATCCCAGGTGGCTCCAAGCTCAAGTGTCCAACCTGGACTTGAACACTTTCGGGGATGGGGCTTCCACAGCTTCTCTGGGCAACGTGTGCGGGGTCTCACCATCCTTACAGTCAAGAATTCCTTCCCAATATCCCATCTAAACCTTCCCTCTGGCAGTGGGAAGCCATTCTCCCTTGTCCTGTCCTTTCAGGCCCTTGTCCAAAGCCCAGAGCCCCTTTAGGACCTGGAAGGGGCTCGAAGGTCTCCCCAGAGCCTTCTCTGTTCAAAGCTGAACACCTCCAGCTCTCCCAGCCTGTCTCCAGAACAGAAAGGCTCCAGCCCCCGGAGCACAGCCCCCTGTGGAGCTGGAGGCAGCTCTGCTGGGGTGTCTCACCAGAGTAGAGCAGAGGGCCAGATTCCCCCTTCACCTGCTGCCCACACTGCTGTGGAAGTGCTGGGCACAGCGCTGGCTTTCTGAGCTGCCGATGCACGTGGTCAGTTCACATCAAGCACATCTCTGGTTTTGTTCATTCCCAAGGAATTCATTCCAGACTCAGGAACTCCCCAGCCACGCAGCACAGGAGACGATGGAAAAGGGAGACAGCCCACGGGGACCCAAATGGCCCCCCGCTGCAGCTCCGGGGTGGCCCAAAGCCTGGCACCCCCTCGAACCCCCATTTCCAGCCGGCCCGGCCGCGGTGATTGACAGCTGTCAATCAGCGCCGCGGCACGCTGCGCTCTGGCGCCACCTGGCGGCCGCTGCGGCGAAAGGCGCCCACCCCCCCAAACCGCCCCCCGCTCCCCCGAACCCGGAGCGGGCGCGGGCAGCGGGAGTAACTCGGCTTTGAGAGCGTTAAAGGAAATAAAGCATCGCGGCTGAACCCGGGGGGAAGGGGATCTCCCCCTCCCCTGCACTAATTTTGGGGTGAAAAGGTGATTTTTGCTGGGAGTAACCTCTTGGCCTGGTTTAGTTGAAATCACAGAACCGTGGTATATTTAAGGCTTGGAAGAGGCCTCTGAGGTCATTGAGTCCAGCTGTTCCCCCAGCACTGCCAAGGCCACCACTGATGCAAGTCCTCAGGTGCCACATCCAAAGGTCTGTTAAATCCCTCCAGGAACAGGGACACCACCACAGCACTGAGAATTCTGTGCCAGTGCCTGACCGCCCTCTCCATGGAGGAATTTTCCAATATCCCACCTAAAACTCCCCTGGCACAACCTGAGGCCATTTCCTCTGGTCCTGTCCCTGTTCCCCGGGAGCAGAGCCCAAGGAAGTTGTGCAGAGCCAGAAGGTCCCCCCTGAGCCTCCTCTTCTCCAGGATGAGCACCTCCAGCTCTTTCAGGCACTCCTGGTGCTCCAGCCCCTTTCCCAGCTCCGTTCCCTTCTCTGGACACGCTCCAGGCCCTCAATGTCACGAGGGGCCCAAAGTGAATCCAGGACTTGGGGTGAGGGTCCCAGGATGCAGCCCTGCTGCCCTTCCTGCAGATACAGCCTCAGAGCATTCCTNTGGCTCCAAGCTCAAGTGTCCAACCTGGACTTGAACACTTTCGGGGATGGGGCTTCCACAGCTTCTCTGGGCAACGTGTGCGGGGTCTCACCATCCTTACAGTCAAGAATTCCTTCCCAATATCCCATCTAAACCTTCCCTCTGGCAGTGGGAAGCCATTCTCCCTTGTCCTGTCCTTTCAGGCCCTTGTCCAAAGCCCAGAGCCCCTTTAGGACCTGGAAGGGGCTCGAAGGTCTCCCCAGAGCCTTCTCTGTTCAAAGCTGAACACCTCCAGCTCTCCCAGCCTGTCTCCAGAACAGAAAGGCTCCAGCCCCCGGAGCACAGCCCCCTGTGGAGCTGGAGGCAGCTCTGCTGGGGTGTCTCACCAGAGTAGAGCAGAGGGCCAGATTCCCCCTTCACCTGCTGCCCACACTGCTGTGGAAGTGCTGGGCACAGCGCTGGCTTTCTGAGCTGCCGATGCACGTGGTCAGTTCACATCAAGCACATCTCTGGTTTTGTTCATTCCCAAGGAATTCATTCCAGACTCAGGAACTCCCCAGCCACGCAGCACAGGAGACGATGGAAAAGGGAGACAGCCCACGGGGACCCAAATGGCCCCCCGCTGCAGCTCCGGGGTGGCCCAAAGCCTGGCACCCCCTCGAACCCCCATTTCCAGCCGGCCCGGCCGCGGTGATTGACAGCTGTCAATCAGCGCCGCGGCACGCTGCGCTCTGGCGCCACCTGGCGGCCGCTGCGGCGAAAGGCGCCCACCCCCCCAAACCGCCCCCCGCTCCCCCGAACCCGGAGCGGGCGCGGGCAGCGGGAGTAACTCGGCTTTGAGAGCGTTAAAGGAAATAAAGCATCGCGGCTGAACCCGGGGGGAAGGGGATCTCCCCCTCCCCTGCACTAATTTTGGGGTGAAAAGGTGATTTTTGCTGGGAGTAACCTCTTGGCCTGGTTTAGTTGAAATCACAGAACCGTGGTATATTTAAGGCTTGGAAGAGGCCTCTGAGGTCATTGAGTCCAACTGTTCCCCCAGCACTGCCAAGGCCACCACTGATGCAAGTCCTCAGGTGCCACATCCAAAGGTCTGTTAAATCCCTCCAGGAACAGGGACACCACCACAGCACTGAGAATTCTGTGCCAGTGCCTGACCGCCCTCTCCATGGAGGAATTTTCCAATATCCCACCTAAAACTCCCCTGGCACAACCTGAGGCCATTTCCTCTGGTCCTGTCCCTGTTCCCCGGGAGCAGAGCCCAAGGAAGTTGTGCAGAGCCAGAAGGTCCCCCCTGAGCCTCCTCTTCTCCAGGATGAGCACCTCCAGCTCTTTCAGGCACTCCTGGTGCTCCAGCCCCTTTCCCAGCTCCGTTCCCTTCTCTGGACACGCTCCAGGCCCTCAATGTCACGAGGGGCCCAAAGTGAATCCAGGACTTGGGGTGAGGGTCCCAGGATGCAGCCCTGCTGCCCTTCCTGCAGATACAGCCTCAGAGCATTCCTGAGCATATCCTGAATCCAAAGGTTCCCAGCCAGGCTTGTGCAACACGGACCCCACCCCAAAGACGCCCTCAGATCACACTTGACATCCTCACTGGAATTCCCCCAGAAATCACCTCCAGCCGGAGGGAGGGCCCGGTCTAAAGTCTTGCCCACATGGTTCTCACTGGGCATCAGGGGGTTGATCTGGGGGTTGGTCTCTTTCTCCAAGCAACAACGGACAGAACAAGAGGACACAGTCTCAAGCTGTGTCAAAGGAGATATAGGCTGGATATTAGGAAAAAATTTTTCACAGTAAGAGTGATAAAGTACTGGAATGGTCTGCCCAGGGAGGTGGTGGAGTCACCATCCCTGGATGTGTTTAAAAAAAGACATCCCTGGATGTGGCACTTGGTGCCATGATCTAGTTGAGGTGTAAGAACATGGTTGGACTCGATGATCTTGAAGGTCTCTTCCAACCTAGAAATTCTGTGATTCTGTGATTCTGTGATGGTCCAACCCCCACCAGGAAAAGCTTTGGGTCGGAAAGGCAGTGCCGGATCTGTAGGGGACCTGTGGGAGCCACAGCATGGGGCGTCTTGGGGTACCTCAGGGTGTCCATCCCAGCCCAAGGACTGCAGGGAGGCACCAGAAACCGGGCGGTGGGAACCACCATCTCCACCAGGAGCATCCCAGGGGAGCCAAAAGCATCCCAGGACAGCCATCACTCTGCCTTGGGGCAGCCTCTTCACTGAGCCAGGGGTGTCCTGGTCCTCAGCCTGGCTGGATCCTTCACAGACATGGCCCAGGGACAGGAGACCGGGAAGCCCTGAGCAGGATAGCAGGGTCACGCCTGCTCCTGCATCCCTGCAGCTGCTCCAGGTGTGTCCCACTGCCATGTACCCACCTGAGTTCCGGCTGCCCACGTGGGAGTGGGGACAGCAGCGTCACCTGCAGCCACTGAGACCAGGTGACACCAGAGCATCCCCACCTCACCAGCACCTGGAGTGACACCCTGCTGCACCCTGCCATGTGGAGAGCAGGAAAGAAAGAGCCAGAGGCATGGAAAATTATCAGAAACGTGTATTTTTTTTCTTTTTAATAGTAAACCTCTTTACAACAAATATAGTGAAAGAGTTTCCAAACAAAACTCATAAGAATTTCTCATGGTAATTATTATTATTATCATCATTTTTTTAATATATTTTTTCTTATTGTGGAATATACAATAACGCATCACCATACAGCACAAAAAAAGGAATATTGAAAAAACGAAATAGACGTCTCAACCACGTGCTGCAGTCCCTGGGAAGGAGCCACTGATTGTCAAGGGAGAAAGGATGGGAGGGAATGGGGACAGGGAGCGGGGATGGCATCCCCAGGGCACGGGAGGTTCTCAGTCAGGCCAGACCCCGAGGGTGCAAACACTCCAGAGAAAGATGGAATTAGATCCCGGTTAAAACATTACAAGCTCTCGACATAAATCCTCCCTCCCCTCCCACTGCTGCTGCTGGGCTCCCACTGCATCACCCGGAGAGCTGGACACGGGGAAGGGAATGTCCTGGTCCCTGTGCCCTGGCCATGGGACGAGTGCAGCTGCCCCACGGCTGCCCCGAGCTGCCACCCATGGGCGCCGAATCCCTTGACTCGCACACACACACACACCCACACACACGGGTGGAGGAGCATCAGGGAAAAAAAGAGGTTAAAAATATATATATATATATATAATAGATACAGTTTCTCTCCTTTTTTTTTTTTTTTTCCCTTTTAAATTGCTTCTCAAAACAATAAATAAAACTCCTCGGGGGAAGTGCATGTCCTGTTTTGTTTCTACCTGTGCAGCACCCTGGGGGGAGGATGCAGAGCTGCCTGTGCCAGTACAGACGGGCTGAGCGGGGACATCCAACGAACCATCACACAGAGAAGCTGACGGGGGGCAATTATGTGTTTTTTTTTCTTTCTTTCTTTTAGTGCATTATTTAAATGGTCTATTCTATTTTACAAAGGTTTTTGCAGACACCCCAGAGTTTGCTAACACCTACCTGCTTAACTGAGCTATGAGGAGCCAGGGAAGCAAAGGGGATGGGGGAGAACGAGGACCGACCCGGAGGCCGTGGGGGACGGGAAGCGGGAGCAGCAGCTCGGCCACGATGGTCCCCACCTCTTCAGCATCTGATCTGCCTGCAAATGCTTGGAAAGAGCTGTGGGGAGGAGGGGAGTCGTGGCCCAAGGTGGGCTGCTTCACCCCTCGGCCTTGGAGACACCAGGAGCCCACAGGGACATCCCAGCACGATCTCACGAGAGCGTTTCCCTGGGGAGAGGATGGATGTCCCTACGGCTCTGCGGTGGGTTTACACCCGGGAAGTGAGGAGCTGGGCCAGTCTCTCCGTCTCAGTGGCACCAGCACGAAAATCTTGCTCTGAAAAGCCATGTGAATTGAAGAAATCCCTCACAGCATTGTGCTGGGGGTTCCCCACGACCCGTGGTGGATGCGGGCGGCTGCGGGGAGACAGCAGCTGCCCATCCCCACCCCGTGATGATCGGGCTGGGGATATCGGAAAAACCTCCGTTCCCGGAAAACCATCCTGGCCTGTTTGGAGACGGTCCTGGCGCAGCCTGAGCCACACCACCCTCTTCTGGCTTAAGTAAAGTACATTTCAAACAACCATCGCTCCAGAGAACGGAGCTCGGGGAAACGCGGAAATAACTGGGGTCTCCCCTCGCTAGGGAAAAGAGGGGAGTTGGATCCACCCTGTTTACTGCTCCAAGGTCCCCGATTCCCGCCTGGTGCGTAGCAGAGATCAGAGCGTCCCTGCACACCCGGGACCTCCCCATTTCCAAGGCTCACTAAAAGACACTCCTGGGTGTTGCTGACCTCTCTGGACCCACGGGGGACACGCCGGCGTGTCGTGAACCCTATGGAAAAGCAGCCCTGGTACGAAGCCTTTGCCTGGTACGAGGTGGCTGCTCCTGCCCAGGAGCCTGGCAGGGTCCAGGACTGGGACACAGAAACTTGGGGAGCAGGGAGGCCCAGGGAGGCGGTGCACGGGAAGAGCCAAGAGGGTTAAACAAGAAATTGCTGTACAACTCGGCCATGTCCAAAGTCAGTATTATTACAATATACTCTGACAAAAATATAATCTCATTTCATATCAATACAACAAAAAAAAAAACCCCAAAACCAGTTTTCTTTACTGTTACCATTGCTAACAGATTGAAACTCGCTATTTACAGTTACAGTAGCCAGGTAAAATACTACAGCTGAGAGACCAGAGAGAGGAGGGGCAGAGGGACAGAAGGGAGTTAAAATCACCAGGGAAAAGGGAAAAATAAAGGGGGAAAGGCCCTCTTACATCCCGAGCATGGTTTCCTGCATTGGACAAGGAACAGTGATGGATGGAGGTAGTGAAAACATAACACTTGGTTTATGGGTCTGGTTGGGGTTTTTTTTTGTGGAAAAGAAACAGAAGGAAGAAAAAAAAAAAAGAGAGAAAAGTGAAGTGAGAGGGGAAGGTGGAATAAAAGGATGAACATGGGAAAGGGAAACCAGAGCAAACCATCAGCTGAAGCCCAATGTTAGAGACTCTCCCATAGCCCAGGGAGAGGTGGATGGGGATGAATTGTCACTGCTTTGGGTGGTGAAAATCCCCAGAACATCACCAAATTGTGCCCTCAGCTGGAGGGCTGGGAGGCAGGATGTGGCACCCAGGATGGCAGAGCTAAGGAAGGAGTGGCTGGGAAGATGCTCCTTCCCCACCTGATGGATGCTCCCCCTAGGAGGGTGGAGAGGACCCCCACAGCACGAAGTGGCCCTCACCCCAGCTGAGCTCTGGGCAGCAGTTCACAGCCTCTTCCCCAGAACTGGTGACAAACATCCCAATTCCCACCCAAAGTGGTGGAGGGCATCCCCCAACCAAGGAACACAAGGGGAGAAAAAACTGCAGGAGTTGAAATTTTCAAGGAAAAGGTGGGGTTTCTTGTAAATTTGCTTTTTCCTGGGTTTGCTGAAATTATTCTGGAGAGGAAGAGGGAAGTGAAAAGGGGGAAGGAAAAGGAAACATGTTCTTCCTCTTTGCCCCGCTTTCCCCCAGGCCCACACACAGCCTGTTGCCACCAGCTCCGGATTTAACACTTCCACTGCCCTCAGCCCCAACGCTGGCAGTGGCCTCAAACACACGACAGCAACAAAGCCCTTCTCCAAGGGACCCCGAGAGACTCCCTGCCACCACCACAACCCCTGTGGGGGCTCGGCTGCCCCTCACACCACCACAACCCACTGCCAGACTCCCCTCAACACCAATCCCCTCATCCAAACATCCAGCACTCCCCTCAACACCAATCCCCTCACCCAAACATCCAGCACAGCCAGGCTCTTTGCTACCCCCCAGAACAACCCCTCGAGCAGGGAGTCACCCTTTCCCCTTGCTGACCACCCGATCCCAGCTGATAACTCCACAGCCCCCAGAGCAGGTGGGACCATCCCCATTGATCCATCACCATCCTCACTGCACCCCGGCAGCCCTTCCCAGTATTTTAGGCTCTATCCATCATTTAGGGTCCTGCTTCATCCCCAAATCTCCTCCAGGGGTGGGCAGGTGACTTCCCACCCCATCCTTGCTCCTACAGCTGCCAGCAGCAGCCACCTGAGCCACACCCTGTGCCCTCCTTCCTCCCATCCTCCTGCTCCTCTCTGCACCAAACCTCGGCCATCCCGGCACAGCTGAGCCTCGCCCACTCCCCGCTCCCGCAGGGGACGAACCCCCCGCTCTGCCTCTGCCCCCACAACGCTGCTCCTCAGCATCAGCCCACCCCAACAGGCACAGGCACCCCAAAAACCAGCTCTGCCAAGCCCTGGGAAAGACCAGCCTTCCCGGGCCGGGGGTCACAGCCCCCCACGTGTGCCAGCCCCCCGGCGCTGGGCACCCCCTGGCACTCCAGGGGAGGGGAGGGGGTGACGCCGCTGCCCCCACCCCGGCTTACCTGTGCTCAGGTGCAGGCTGGAGGATCCACAGAGAGTTTAGAAGGTAAAGATCAGAAACAGACTTTGGTAAGTAACCACACGTTTAGAAAGGAATATATCAGTTTGGAAACATCTCAGTGCATACTTCTTATATGAAAATATACACAAATGTATTTCATTCTCCAAAAAAGGAACAATTAAAAACAAAAGCAAACTAGCCCAAACACAATATATTAGCTGTTTTTTTTTTTCTTTTTTTTCTTGTTGTTGTCATCCTTTAAAATCTTTAACGCTACACTTTGTTCAGGTTACACTTTTTTGTCTTTTTTTTTTTGTAAATGTTTTTTTTTTCTTCATGCATTTTACACCTTTATAGCCTTTGAGAATAAATAAGCTCCATTTTGCTTCCACATCTCTAAAAACTGCAGCATTTTAACTATTGTCATTTAAATCGTGCAATTTTTTTTTGCAACACCCCTTTTTAAAAATGGAAAATATATATATTTTAAACCTAAACCCTATACAACGCAAAAATTCCAAATTAAAAAAAAAATTATACACAATTGTAACTGTCAACAGTACAGATGAGCACGAGAAATAAAATTAGATCAGAAACATATTTATAGAAGCACAAAGGAGGGTGTTGGTTTCTTAGATTGTCATTCTTCTTCTTGTCTTTTGAAAATTAGGAGGAGTTTACCAGATACTACAGTCTGGGGGGAAATAAAGGATAATGACCCGGACAAAAAAAAAAAAAGAAGAATATAATAATAACATAACCCCAAGCCCCCAACAAAATAAAGACCCCGACAAACAGCCCCCAAACCCCTTTCACTGCGATGTGAAGCCAAGGCCGTGTGTGGCCCAGGGCACCCCCGCCTCCCCACGAGCCATACTTGCCCGTGGCACCAGCCCAGGGATGGTCGAGTCCCGCAGCTGCAGATCCACCAGGCAGATCTAATCCTGCATCTACGTAACCCAGAGCGTTTGTGTCTTGGATTTTGTGTTTTCCAGGCTCTCAGCTTCCAGGCAGAAGTGTGAACGTGGGAGTCAGGGCGTGAAGTTCATGAGCAAAAATGGGTTTTTTTGGTTTTTTCCCCCTTCACGGTTGCTCTGCGCCGACGGCGTCGAGTGCCTGGGGGTCTGCGCTGCTGCCTCCCGGCCGGCGTCTCTGGAGCAAGCTGTGCCCTCCTGCCGCGCCGCTCCCGGTGGGGCAGACCCCGGTTCGTTGGGTTGAGGTGGTTTTTTTTTGTGAAGAAAAACAAAAAGTACAAAACGAGAGCGATGAGACGTCATTATACCGCCTAATTTCCAAAGCAAGGCCGTGCAAAGAGCTCAGGTGCGCGTCCGGTACATCGGCATCGCCGGGTCAGGGCGTCAGCGTGGGCGAGGAAGACCACGGTCCACAGCATCTCTCCCGCTTCCCAAGGGACTCGCAGAGATGGAGGGAGGGAGGGAGATCCGTTTCTGCCGCCGGGGCTGCACCAGCATTCTGGAGGGGAGAGCCGAGCGTGTCCCTGGCACACAGTGGGACCCACTGGGTTTGGCTCGGGGAGGGGAGATGGGGGGGTTTAACTGCACAAAACCTGCCGGGGTCCTTTCCACCACCACGGGGCTCCCCTTGCCTACTCCAGGCCTTTCCAGAGCATGGGAACAGGAGAGGGAATTAATCCAAATTTATCATTGGAAAAGAATAAACCCATCATTTGGAGAAGCCTTTGTGGCAGAAATTTGGTATTTCAAGGTCTGGAGGGGGGGGATTTTATCTGGCACGTCTCTCCAAGCCTTGATCCACAAGCAGAGATGATGGTGAGGAGCGGGTACCCAGAATGCCAGCACTGCTGAGCATCCACCACCCTGAACCCTCCACCAGGTTTCCACACACAAACAGCTACTAATTTTCACCCAATTTCTGAAGGATTTGCTTTCTTCCTCCAATCACTCCCTTTAGGCCACCCTATTCATTTCACAATAATCATCAGTCTTTTTTGTCTTGTTTTTCCAATTAGAAACTTTGTGATAAATGCTTGGTTGGGAAGAGTTTATAAAACCCCATAAATATGCTTCTGGTTCGCCCTCATCCTCGGACGTTTTTATGCCATCCACCTCATTCCAAGAGCTGGCTGCTGGCACCTGGCAGAGGGATCCAGGAGGGGGATAAACCCCACCATGATTCAGCTCCTCTCCCTTTGCTCTGTCTCAGGGTAGAGTCAAACCCCAGGTAGCTCCCAGCTCCTCCACAGCCCCGCAAGGCCGGCCAGACTCCAGCTGCCAAAGCTGGCATCCAGGCAGGTTTTGTGCCGGTTTGGGACCGTGAGCCCAGGGATGAGTGGGGCTGGGGTGTCCCTGCACAGGGTGACAGGGCAGCAGGCTGGGAGGGGGACAGGGGACCGGCATCCCCGAGGAGAGCGCCTGCAGGGAGAAAGCTCATTCCTAATGGCTATGCCAGCCAGGAACGGCCCATTCTCCTCCAAACCCTCCAACCATGGGCAGGCTGATGCATTTTGGGATCAGGGCACTGACACCCATTCCTGGGAAACTGCCTGAGCAAGTGGCAACATGAGGAAATTCCTTGGTTTTTCCTTTTTCCTTCCACTAAATCACTACTCAAGGCTCAAGCAGATTTTCTGCACAGCTCACTGTCACCTTTTGAGACCTAGAAACCTCCAGGCAAAATCTCATTAGGATCATTACTTCAGTTGCATCTTTCAGTAAAAAAATTGTTTCTTCCCATTTTCCTGATTTAAAGCTTTGGCCCATATGCAATGGGAACGCATTTTTAAAATGCTTTTATGGATGTTGTTTGCTAAAATCCGCAATTTGCTCTCAAAACCAGCACTAACGCATCCCCTCTCCACACACCTGCTGTGCCCAGGTGTAGGGGAGGCGTTCCTGGGAAATGGGAACTCCAGTGTTCCAATGACCCCGGTCAGAAACAGTGGAGTTCCCTGCTCTGGTAGGAAGGATGCTGCCTGCATCCACGTGTCATGCAAACAGGATTAAGCCTTAAAAATCTGCCTTACTCCCCTGACGCAGCTTTCCAGGATCCAGGAGCCTCAAGCAGGCTGTGGATGTGGCTGTGTCCTGTTTCATATCAAAGCTGGGCTCTCTGAGATGCCCCACCCTCCCTTCCCAGCTGGTTTAGGAAACCAGTACAGGAAAACCCTTCTGGAGGAAAACCTGTGCCTACCAAAGCCCTTCAAGCTTCCAGAGAGCTGGGTCATGTCTGAACTGCCCCTCCCTGCACACAGACCCAAGAACACCCGGGAATGGCCAGGAAAGTGCATTTTGGGGGTGCTCTGTGCCCCGTCTCCTCCCGGAGCCCACCCTGCCGCAGGCGCTCTGCCGGAGGGATACGGTCCCACTTCCCAGGGGGTCTCGCCATCCAGTGGGCACTGAGTGCCCAGCCCTCCCGCCCGCGGGGGAACATCACCAGGGGCTGCTGCTTTTGGTGAGGACACGGATATTCCATCCCAGCCCCCCATTCCCACACAGCCGGCCGTTCCCGAGCCCCCGGCCGAGGAGCGCCGTATGTACTGCATGCGTCGCCTGCTGCACTAGAATGAATGCCTACAAAATCCTAAAGCTATTTCTCAGGCAGTTTATGATCATTTCCCCCCCACCCCAGCCCATCCCCATCACCCGTTTCGCCCCCTCCCGCCCCTCCCAGCCCCTCCCCGTGGCCCTGCTGGAGCTCCCAGGGACGGCAGGGCCCCGTTATGTGACCCAGGTATCCAACCGCATGCGCTTTACGGAGGGGCTCTCCCCCTCGGGCTCGCTGGTGGGTCGCAGGAGGCCCAGGGAGGAGCCGAAATCGGGGCGGGCAGGATCGTCCCGCTCACTGCTGCCTTCGTAGGAGCTGGTGTTGCTGCTGAGGCTGTCGACGGGCGAGCGGCCGGTGGGCTCGTGCCGGGGCTGGTGGGGGAAGGTGCTGAGCGGGGTGGCAGTGTTCCTCTCCCGGTTGGGCGAGACAGGCTCCGACTTGATGCTGATGTTGGGGTTGGTGTTGACAGTCAAAGTGGTGGTGTGGGATAAGTGACTCCCTTGTCTGAGCATCCAAAAGGTGAGGGGAAGAGGTTGGGAGAGGAGGAGGAGGAGGAGAAGGAGGAGAGCAAAAGGGGAGGAAGAGAGAGAAAAAGGTGGAGGAGGAGATAATGGGAAATATCTCATTATTATCTTTTTGGTGGCCTTTTACCCTCCAGCGCACAGGATTCAGAACCTGCACACGCTACAGCCGAATGAACCCATGATTATAAAGCTGGATTGGATTATTATTCTGGATTCATAAGTAGCATTATGACTTCAGAATCAGAATTGTGACTGCAGAATTCATCATCTGTGCAGTCACCAGGAGGCATCACCACCGAGCTGGGATCAGACCCTGTGGGCAGCATCCCTCCTCCCCCAGCACCCCACGATGCAGCCCCAATCCCACCATCTGTCCCTCAGCAGTGACCCAAATGCATGGAGTAGAGGGACAGGTTGTGACACCCCTGTCCCATGGGTGTCCCTACAGCTCTGCCCCAGCATCCCTGTGGGCTGCGCAGACCCAGCTGGCTGCACAGGGCTCAGCCAGGTGGTTTTGCTCAAAACTGGGAACCTCCTCAACCTCTGCTATAACATAAAATTTTGTCCAGGCTTTCCACACATCCTATGGCCCCATTAGTGCAGGAGGTCCAGGCAGCTACTGAGGAATCTGCTGCCTGCCCTGCCTGGAAAACATGCACTAGGCAGTGAGGAAACACTAAACTCCTACACAAAAACCTGATCCATCTACCTACCCTTCTATCCATTCCTCCACCCATCCATCTATCCCACCCCTTCATCTGTCCATCTACGCTTCCAGTCCTCTATTCATCCCCCCCTCATCTCTCCATGCATCTCTCCATCCGTCCATCCGTCCATCTGTCCATCCGTCTGGCACTTCATGGTGGAAATGTCAGTGTCTTTGCCTCAGTGGCTGCAGCCGTCCTTGATCCACCCTCTTCAATTCCTGCCTCTCTTTGTGCCATGGTCTCAACGTGATCATGGGCAAGTGGCTTAAATCTTTATTTTGACTGTGTAATGCTGTGTGTGGATGCTTTCTTCCAGATTAAAGGCAGATCCACTTCAAAAATCCTGCTCTAAGATGCAAGTGCTTGTATTTTCTGCCCTAGAGAAAAGCAATCTCTTTGCAATACTAAAAGCCATCTTCTTCTATACCAGCGGGGCACAATTCCAGGCACCTTATCCTGCACTGTCCATCTAACACTGCCTCTGGCTGGTCCTCAGCTCCCCCCAGGTAAGTGCAGGGATCAATCTCACTGTGGACAGGCAGCAGGACAAGGCTCTCAGAGCATCCCCAAGTACCCTGATCTCAACTAGGAACTCCGGGTCACTCCTACAGCGACAGGGACAGGACTCCCCAAACTTCACAAGCCAGCTGTGGTGGGCTCTCCTGCAGCTGTGCACGGGCACACAGCTCCTGCCCCCCAGGAACACAGTGTGGACCCACCACAGCCTGATATTGGGAATCTGGAGAACCCAGGGAGTAGTCATGGCTGGGGCTCTGCAGGTTTGGCACCTTCAGAGGAATTCTCCATTTCCCTCTTGTGTCACTTACATTAAGTTTCCTAGTGACACCGGGACCAGGTGCTGCTGCTGCTGCTGCTGCGGCTGCTGCTGCGGCTGCTGCTGTGGCTGCTGCTGTTGTTGCTGCTGTTGTTGCTGTTGCTGCTGTTGTTGCTGCTGCTGCTGCTGCTGCTGTTGCTGCTGCTGCTGCTGCTGCCAGGCAGAGATGTTGCCAAGGGACAGCCCTCCAGGTGAGCTGAACGCCGGCAGAGAGGATAGCTCAGCGCTTGTCAGCTGATAATCTGCAAGGGAAGGAGTGCTGCAGTCATTTCAATGTCAAACCTGCCCCCGCAGCATCCCAAGCACTGAGAGGGGATGGAGACACACAACAGACACAAATACACAATGGATGGGGAGTGGGCTCAGGGAGCACAGGGATGCTGGCCAGAGGACAGAACTCATGTGAGTGGAATGGCTTGTGTTGGAGTCACAGAATCAATTAGGTTGGAAAAGACCTCTGAGATCCAGTCCAACCTATGACCAAACACTACATCAACTAAGTGCCACCAAAGGGACATTTAAAGGTCATCTAGTCCAACATGCAGGGACACTTTCCACTAACCCAGCTTGCTCCAAGCTCTGTTCAACCTGGCCTTGGACACTTCCAAGAATGGGACAACCACAGCTTCTCTGGGCAACGTGTGTCAGCACCTCACCACCCTCAGTGTAAACACTTTCTTCCTTATATCCAGTTGTCTCCCACCCTCAAGGCATGAGCTGCTGGCAGGACCTTCACCCTCCACCCTCCACAGCCCACAACACCCAGCAGTGTCCCTGCCCCCAGGCACAGCAGTGGCCAGGGCAGCCTCATGATGCAACAGTGTCTGGCTCCCCCCAGGAAGGGCCATGAGCATGTGAGACCCCCAGAGCCACCTCCACTGTGTACAGTGCACAGACACACTTCCTCCCCTCCCAGGGCAGTGAACCCTGGCAGCTGACACCCAGCTGTACCTGGGGCATCCTCACCAGTGCCTTGGGCACCTTCACCTGTGCCTTGGGCACCTTCACCTGTGCCTGGAGCATTCCCCACTTGTGCCTGAGGCATTCCCACCTGTGCCTGGGGCATTCCCACCTGTGCCTGGGGCATCTCCACCCGTACCTGGGGCATCTCCACCCGTACCTGGGGCATTCCCACCTGTGCCTGGGGCATTCCCACCTGTGCCTGGAGCATCCCCACCTGTGCCTGGAGCATTCCCACCTGTGCCTGGAGCATCTCCACCTGTGCCTGGGGCATACCTGGGACAGCCCCACCCATGCTGGGACAGCCCCACGCACAGTGTCCCGGGTGGCAGCAGGGGGCGCTCCCCGCCTGCCGTGGGGATATGTGACTGTCACCGTGTCCTCCCTCCACGGGCCGCCCATGCCCCGGTGCCCTCGCCCCCTCATTTGCAATGAGGGCAATGCCTTTCCCATGCAGAACCTCGGGAGCATTGAAAATCCCAGTGGGGCACCTCACGCCAGGTGGGAATTTTACGAAGGGTGTGAACGCTGGTGGAGAAAACCAGGGAGGAAAGTGCTGCTCCTTCGGGAGATGGTCAAACCGTGGCCAGCCATGTCAGCCTGACACAGACATCCATCAAAGCCTCCTCGCACCCTCTCCTCCCCCCTTCTCTCTCTAATTTTGGGTGTCTTGTGGTTTCGGCTGTCCCCACCCCAGCAGCACACACAGAGGTGGCTGTGCTGGTGCTGAACTGCTGCCAACACCCCCGGCAGATCCCCGGCACACCCCACCCAGTATCCTGACAGCAGGTTCCCTGCTCCACACCATCCACCACCCCCTGCACGGGCTGCTCTGGTTTGGGAGCTCCTGACACTCACTGGGGACAGTGGCTGCCCCTGCAGCCCCCATCAGGGCTTGAGCTGGAGCCGCTCCAGATCACAGAGCTGGCAATGGCCAGCTCTGACTGAATCCAGTGGTGGAGCCAGCGCAGGAAAGGGCACATAACTCTGGCCAGAGGGCAGCTCAGCACAACTGAACCAGCCTGAAACCCAGGCAATTTCCACCAATTAACAGGTGAGTCCTGAGGAGAACAAGTGGCACTGCTCCAGGCTGGGAGTTTGCTCAGGGTATCTGCACCCCTCCACCACCTATGGAACGATCACCTCTGCAGCATCACAGAATCACAGAATTATTTAGGTTGGAAAGGCTGTCCAAGACCATCAAGTCCAATTGTTTCCCCAGCACTGCCAAGGCCACCACTAGGCCATGTCCCCAGGTGTCACAGCCACATGTCTGTTAAATCCCTCCAGGCATGGTGACACCACCACTGCCCCAGACAGTCTGTTCCAAAGCCTGAACACCTTTTCCACATAGAAATTTTCCCTAATATCCCACCTAAACCTCCCCTGGCACAACCTGGGGCCATTTTCTCTTGTCCTGCCCTTTGTTCCCTGGGAGCAGAGTCCAACCCCCACCTGGCTGTCCCCTCCTGTCAGGGAGTTGTGGAGATTAAGAAAGTCCCTCCGAGCCTCCTTTTCTCCAGGCTGAACCTCCTCAGCTCCTTGTGCTCCAGACCCCTCACAAATCAAGACAATTTGTGTCCAGTTGACAAGGCAGCTCTGGTAGAGCTGCCAGGTTCAGAGTTTGCACCCTACAGCAGTGCTCCCCATGCTCACCCCACAGCAAACACCTCAGCACAGACGCCACTGGGACTTGGGCAGGAACACAGCTCTACCCATGGTCAGCTGTGAGAAAAAATAACTACAGAGAACTGAAATTCAGGCCCCTCCGCCCTGAGCAGCGGCACAGGGCTCAATTAAAACCTATTTTGGGGACCCTGGCTGTGCTCAGCCTGGCTGGTAAACCGCATGGTCATGCAGGGAGAGGAGCCTCATCACGCACAACCGGCATCTTTGGGGCTACACCTACTAATTAGGAGAGGGAGTTCCCAACCTGACAATTCTGGGTTCTTCCAGACAAGCAGCTTTTTACATTTTTTCAAACTTTTCTCTGAGCCAGAACAAGTTACACAGGCAGCCAGCAAGTCCTCAAAGTCTTGGTGGAGGTCTGACAGGTGGCAGATGAACAACCCTTCTGCTTGTGCAAGTGCACTGTCACTGTCGCCTCAGGCTGATTTCAATCCACCAGCCCAAATCAGATGTGCCTATGAGCAGGCTGGTTTGCATTCTTCCCAAGCTTTTGGGGGGCCTATGCTTGTTGTCATTATTACGACATCCCCTGAGCTCTGAGAGCCTGGGGATGGGTGTAGCTGTAATTAGCATCCACTTGCACAGTGCAATGGGCTACATCAGCCCTCACAGCCCTTCTGGCTATGACAATGAGTTCTCACCACTTATGAGTTTCCACTTGATTTTAATCCTGTGGAACCTTTGGGCTCAACCACATCTTGCAGCCGTGAGCTCCACGAGCATTCCTGCAGCTGCTCGGGGAGTACCAGGCACGTGCCTGCAGCAGCACATTTCCCTCCTGTGTTAACTGAACCACCTGAGAGCTCTGCCCTGGCCATGTCTCAGCTGTGTTACAGCTCTGCCCTGGCCATGTCTTACCTGTGTTGTATGCTGTGGGCATGGCTGAGAAGGGCAGCCCCTGCGTCAGCAAACTCGGAGTCGCCACAGAAACAACTGGTGTGGTCAGAGAGTGAGTTGCTTGAGAGACACCCAACCGCTGTGTGTTTTGCTGTGGGAGCAAACAGGGAGGGAGTTAAAGCCCAGGTGGTTGGACTCAGTCCTTTCTGTGGGTTCTGGCCCCTCAAGCCCCCTGGGCATGCACTGGAGCTGAGCATGGAGACCGTGAGACAAGCAGGATTGATCCTCTGGCCATTCCACACTGCAAAAAAGCAAAGTACAGACCACAGCAGCTACTGGCGCTCTGGACCTTGTGACACTCATCTGCAGGTCACAGCTTTGAGTCCCCTTCCTGCCCAGAGCTGGGCTTCACCCACCAGCACCAGCCATGTCCCTGTGTGCACGGACAGGGAATATCAGCAGGATGCCTCAGACAATTCCTCACTCTTTCCAGAGGTTGCATGTGAGGCTTGCTCAGCTTCCAAGGAGTGACAAAGGGACCAAAGCGAACCAAGATCGGCTGAGGAAGCACAGAGCTGACATCTCCCTGCAGCTCTGGTGGCCCAGAACAAGCCCCTGCCTCAAGGGAAGCTGAGGACGCTAAGCATCGGCCTCAGGATTTTGAAGGGACTCTGGCATCCCTAAACTTGAAGTCCAGGGCTCAGCAACCTGCCAGCTCGGTGCCCTCACAAGGTTTTGGTGACTCAGGTATTAGCAGGTCCACTGTGGAAAAATTCTGCCCTTGGACCAGAGCACACCAACCTGCCCCCATGGTCTTCCAGGCAGTTACGTGGGCAGATCTATAGGTCAGATTCAGCCCTGTTTACAAGGCAGATAATCTGGGCTGTCTCTGCTGATCTGATTTAAATCAGGCTCAAGAAGCTTGACTCTAATCCGAAGCACCCCAGCACACGTCACCCTGTGAAGACTGCAGCGGTGCCCAGCTTAAATCAAGCCTGGCACGTTGCTGCCTGGGACACAGTGAGCAGCCTTCCTGTGGAACTGAGGCCTCCCAGGGCCCTGCAGGGCTGGGCATAGACTCTGCAACGCTTCCCCATGGCCAGGGAGACTCTTCTGGGACAAGGCTGGAGGCTAAAACCCTGCCCTGGCCACCTCCAGAGGGTAACAGCACCTGGCTGTGCAGGATTTGCTCACCCTGCGCCCACACACTGCAGGTCCCTCCTGTGGCCTGGGGAAGGCGATTAGCAGGGCTCTAATTGCTAAAGCTGTGGGGGGCTGTAGGAGCAGGTTTTCCTGGCACACATCCTGCTGGCAGCCACTCTTGGCCGTGCCCACTGCTGTGGGTTAAGGACACAGCAAGAAATGTCTTCACAGGAGGCAAGACACAGCCCTGTCCCCATCCTGCCTGCACGAGACTCTGAGCCAGCCCAGTGGGATGCAGCTCCCACAGCCCCATCCCTTCTACCCCTCTCTACAGGGCTCTGTGGCTTTCCTGGGAGAGCACAGGCACAGGGACGAGTGTGGCTGTGCCACAGGGCTGGGCCGATGGGACACTGGCTGGGCAGGGTGTGCCAGCCCCAGGAACCTCCTTGACACCGCAAGGAGAGCGTGGGGATGCCAGCCCCAGCTGCGCTGAGGGAAGCACCCCGATGTTCACCACAACCCATGCAGGGAGGAGGTGTGCAAGCTGCCCCCCTCATCGTGCTCCTCACACCTCGTGCCCATAGACAACGCCCCCAGTTGCCATTCCAGTTGGTAACACACCATGCAGCATGCTTCCAGGGAATGGATCCAGTGAATGGACCCTGCTGCCCCTGGCATGTTAGGAGTGTGGAGAGGAATGGGGGGATGCCTCTCTGAACCCCCTAAGGGAGGAGAGCATGCTCAGAGCTGCAGGAGCAGCGCCAAGGGTGGCAGGGCTGGGGCTGCAGGCAGTGGGGGCACAGCAGAGGGGCTGCTGGCTCATCTTGCAGCTCCCTGGAAAGAGGTGCCATTTGGAGAGAGGATCTGGTGTGTAGGTTGAGCAATATGGAGGGAGCAGATCTGGGGAGGTTACTGGAGCAGGGGGGCATCTGCACCAGGCAGTAGGGATCTGCAGGGATAACACTCTGCAGTTCCCTTCCTGATCCAGCAGTGCTAAGGTCCCTGTCCCACCCTGCCCACATTTCATCTCCCTCCACGCCCCTGCTGCCACCTCGGCTGGGGCGAGGATGTTTTTCACTTCAGGCAAAAACCCACCAGTTTAATTCAGAGCAACAATTAAAACTGCAAATGCCACCCCAGTGGATTTTTACCTAATGCTGCTTCAGCGTGTAGCCAGGGAATGCCCCGGGCAGTGGGATTGGGAATGAGCAGATGGGGAGGTGGGGAGTGACTAGTCTCCCTTCACACATGGGGAAACTGAGGCACAGAGATGCTGGAAGGGGGCCACTAAGCACGAAGCGTTTGGGGACACAAAGAGCAACAGAACTGATGTCTGCCAAAGCTCTGGCCCATCCTTGCCCTTGCCAAGAGTGTCTCCGTGCAGGCTGCCAGAGGGATTGGCTTTCTCCTGTGTTTTTGGAGAGCTTTTCCCTGGCTGTGCGACCTGCATCCCCCAGCAGATCCTGCCCTTCCCTTGCTGTGCTGACCTGTCGTCCATCTGCCCTGCACCAGAATAGCAAGAGAACAGAGTGAATCCTTGCCACAAACAAGGTGGCATTCACTTTGCCGGCAGGGAGAGGAAAAAAAGCCATAAAAATAATATGGAAAACTGCCCCATGCACAAGGGAGGTTTAGGGAGTGCACTAGCCAGCCAGTGGATTTACACAGGCTTTAAATAATATCTTTAATATGGGAAGAGCCTGATTTACTCCCTGTCTCTCATGTGCTGGCAATGGGCCAGGTCTTCCTGTGCTGTAGCTGTGGTGGCTCCAGCAAAGCCCCATGGGCAGTTCCAGGGAAGTGGCTGTGCCCAGCCCAGCTCCACAGTCCCCAAAGGGACCCTGGTTGACCTCCCCAGGGGGACCAACACAGCAATTTTGGCCTTGGTGGAGAAACAGACGCTTTGCAGCTCATGTCAGCTCCTTCTTTTCCATAGGGAACCTGATTTTCCTAAAAGCAGGTTTTTCTTGGGACTTATTTTCTGCAGCAGGATTGGACGTAACGCTGGTGCCCACATCTCACGGCATTCCCAACACGGAGAGCCAGTGTCCACCCCCTCTGTGTGCCCCATGCCTCGCCAAGCCACGGCAGGACCAAGGAGACGAGCAGCCCATGTCCCAGTACCACCATGCATGCTCAGCAGGGAACTCACCAGAGCCAAGTGGTCCTCGGTCTGTCCGTGGGAGAACAGGGAGAGAACCAAGAGGCACGGTTAACTCAAGCACCCCATCCCCACCACGACTGCACCCGCTGGCACCACACCCTCCCCTCCACGGGGCACAGACAGCTTAGAGTGGTGCCTGCTACAGGGTTTGCACCATCCAGGACAGTGCAGGCAGGAATCCAAGCCTTCCTTCTCCAATCTCCCCCCACAGCACGGCCCCAGCCAGCTCCCACCACTACAGCACCCGATTCCCCTGCAGGCTGGCCACTGGCAGGGGACCCACTCCCAGGCCAGCTGGTGTCTGAGCAGAGCTGTGGGCACTCACCAGATGATGCATCAGCCCCTTCCCGCTCTGAGAGGTGATCACGCGCAGGTCTGGCTTGCGGCTGTTGGCGGCGAGCTGTGTGCCGTGCGAGGGCGGCGGTGGCGACTTGGCCGGGATGATCTTGCCCAGGCTGCTGCCATTGGACACAGGAAGGAGACCCGGAGAGGCTCTGGCACTCACGTAGCCATTTCCTGCAGGAACACGGGTGACAGAGAGGAAGGACGTGAAGGCACGGCGACAGTTGGATGCGTGGCAGTGGTGAATGCATGGTGGTGAACACGTGGTGATGGGGAACACGGGGCAGTGGTGAATGCATGGTGACGAATACAAGGCTATGGTGAATGCACAGCTGTGGTAAACATATGCATGGTGAGTGGTGCCGCAGTGGGGCTCTGTGAGTGCTCCATGAGCGCTCCTCCTTGTGGGAGAGCAGCATCACATCCCCACAGGCTCCCCAAAAGCCTCCTGCACCCCGGCAGGTTCACCCTGCGGGGTGAAGCCAGGACAGGCCGTAGCACTGAGCCCACAGTGTTCAGGGCAGCTCCTCAACCTGCAGGGACTCCCACGTGTTCCTGCAGTAACACCCAACAAATCTCAGAGCCTGATCTGAGCCAGGCTCTTTCCATGCTTTGGCTGGGCACCGCAGCCCTGCCAAGATGGGTAATTACTGGCACATTCACTTTTAAGGTTTCTTTATGGTACTGGGGCAGTGAAAAGGGGCTGTGGCAGAGTGAGGACTCAGTACACAGCTCCCACTGCCCCTTTGAAGATCTAAGGTTCCTTCCTTCTCCTCCTGCTGCCCCACTTAAGGATTTTATGTGCAAAGAGAGGGGGAAAAAAAGAAGAAAGGAAAGGAAGAAAAAAAAAATAAAAAGGAAAAGATTTGATGAACATCAGGAAAGGAATAAATTGGATCAGATTACTGTTCTGATGAGGGTTGGTTTTTTTTTCATGAATAGGCCCCAAAGATAGAAAGGCGTTCAGCAATCACCAGGATTCAGCCCTCATATTCATTGCACGTTAGACCGGGAAAATAGGTCGCTGATTGCATTATTAATCACATCCACCATTGCGCTGCATCTGCATTTCAGCAGGCGCCTGGTGGCAGCGACGCCGCAGCCGCAGCCCGTGGGGGCCGAGCGCCAGCCACTGCCTCCCCAGAGCTGGCCCAGGCTGGACACAGCAGGGATGGCCTGAACCAGGCACAGGGGCTGGCCACGCTCCCGAGGAGCTGCAGCCCTGATCCCACAGATGGCACTGGGGACGGGAGCTGCTGCCCCAGCGTGGCACAGCCTGGGAGCTGCCATCAGGGACACCCACGGTGGCCGGGCTGCTGCGGGCTGGCAACTATGGCATCCATGTCACTGATGGAGGGAGAGGACCAGCCTTCCTGTCCCCAGCAAGGTGTCCTCCCAGTCTCAAATGACCGTGAGCAGCCATGCATAAGGCATGTGCCTGGTGCATTAGGCCCTGGCACCTCCATGCACTGTGAAGTGCTGGAATTCTGCTCACAAAAAAGCCAGTGGCCACTGGCTTCTAGATTTATTAACAACCAAGGTGCAGAAACTCCTCAGTTGACCGTGGTTCCCTGCAGTGCTGGTGGCCATGGAAAAGCCAAAAGAAATGTCAAACCCTTTGATATTCTCCTTGCCAAACCATCACTGGCATGGATGCACATGAGGCTCTCATGGTGACTCCCTATTTGAGGCACACCATGTTATCTGTGCATGACCTGAGGTGTGGATTGGGGTGGCTCCGTGTGCTGGAGAGGAGCTGGTCTGGGTTCCAGTACTGCCACTCACCCCCAAAGATGGGTGGCCTTGGGCTGTCACTGCTGCTGTCACTGCCATGTCCACCCAGCACGGATCCAGCCACCCCTGTGAGCCAGAGAGAGAAGGGCTACACTCCCATCAGGACTTCCCAGCCAAGGGCCCCCACCAGAAAAAGTCTAGAAGAGGAGCACTCTGGCCTGCCTTTGCACCACCCTGGTGTGAATTTGAGCAGGGACAGTCAGGGCTCAGCATCCCCCCACGGGCCAGGCAGGGTGGACCAGGTGCTGCATCCTGAGGGTAGCACACGGCATGGGGCATGGGCAGGACGCAGGGATACAGCGACATCGCTGCAGGATCTGGCCAGAGGCACCCGCAGCTGATGACTCAGAGGCAGCAGGTGATCACTCAGTGCTGCAGAGACTGCAAGGGAGGAGAAGGAGGAGGAGGAGGAAGAGATGTACCAGGTATTTGAAAACTGCAAGTGCAGTGCCAGAGCCAGAGCCACAGTCCCCTCCTGCAGCCACGAGGAGAGCCCCAAGGAGGGCGAGTGTCTGGGGACAGCAGGGGTCCGGGGCTGGCCACAGCCGGGCTGTCCCTGCTCCTCACACCCATTTCCTGCAGTGGCAGCAGGAACGCAGGGAATGCTTGAGTGACGTCAATGCTGACATTCACGGGCCCTGCCAAGCTCTGCACCCGCCATGGCTGCTCCTGACAGCTGACATGGGGGCGGCTGCAGGGGAATGGGGGCTGCAGGGGTGCCCAGGGGCCACAGCACAACGGCCCCTTCCCTCTGTCCTCAAGAATCAGCAAAGCTCTGTGCTGGGTGCTGTGAGAACCCGGGGAGACACTGCCCCATCAACCACCCCAGCAAAACTATCAGGTTTTGCTCTGTGAAGAAATCCCTCTGGCACTGGCACGGCTGCTACCCAGCAGAGAGAAATGGCTGTTCCTGGCAGTAGCCAGAGTGCAGGGGATGAGGTCGGGCAGCCACGGTGCTGCAGAACCACAATTGGACCAACCCCACCCAAAAACCAGTGGGACCTGGCTCCAGTTTGGTTTTAACGGGGGCCATGTGGAATTCCACACTCCTCCTCCGTGCTGTTGGCTGGAGACCCACTGCAAAACAGCCCAGAAGGGGTGAGGAGTCAGGCTCCTGGAGCAAGGCTGCCTTTGCCCTGGGACGCATGGCATCTACCCTGCCAAGCCTGGCACCACTGCCAAGCCCAGTGCCGATAGCAGCAGCTGCTTCCCAGCAGGACCCAGGGCCATTGCTGGTTTTTGGGTTGTGCCTACACCAGCAGTGGCCCAACATCCTCAGCCTGCAGACAGCAGAGGCAGATGTAGGGATGGAGATATTGTTAGTGCATTTTACAGCTGAGGAGCTGAGCCATGAGGCCTGAGCCTCATTAGCACTGAGGCTCTCACAGTGGAAAAGGCCCTTAATGAGCTTTATTTCCTCGCAGTAAAGTTCCTTTATAGGCCCCAAGCACAAGGAAGAACTATGTGTTAATTGATCACCCGAGGACAGTGAAGAACTGGCTGCAGCACCAGGAGCTAAACCCAGAGCTACCCAAATCCTGGTCTTTGGGGGGGTCACCTCCCTGATCTGCAGCTCTCCCCGAGATCCTGGGTACATGGAGACTCCTGGATCACTGAAACCAACAAAGGCACCAGCCTGGAGCTCCACATGCCAACCCCTCCCACTGCCAAGAGCAGCAAAATCTTCCCCGGAGCTTCCCTAGGGATCAGCAGGGCTCAACAGCAAAGCAAAACCCTACGGGACATGTGGGGAAACCGAGGGCAGGACTGTCAGGGAGCCAGGGGCACGGGGCTGAAGGGCTCCTTACTTACCCACAGGGCTTGGGCAGGCTCCGTTCGTGTTGTTCAGGTCTCCCCCAAGCATCGCTCCTGCAAAGCAAGTGGAGAGATGGGATCACCATCAATGCAGAAACAGGGTGAGCATCCCTGCTTTTGGAGGGCAGGAGGGCAGGGAGCACAGTGGAGGAAGGCATAGGGAAAAAAGCGGGACTGCCTTCCTGGGGAGAAAGTCCTGGGCAAAAGGACCAGCTTTCCTGGTGATCAGGTTGGGAAATGTTATCCAGGCAGATCCGTTTCCTTTGGGAAGGAGCCAGGTGCACAGGAGCCTGTTCCAAAGGAGGCAGCTTGGAAAACACTGCAGCTATTTTATTCCAAGCCCCCCTTTGGGGGACACAGGGCTGGTGCTGCCGGGGGAGAGAGAGCCCCAGCAGCATGACGGGAAACACAACCCCCCCTGTAACGTTCACACCGAATGGAAACCATCCCACACTGCCAGGATGCCACAGCGATCCAGACTCCCGTGGTCCCAACACTTGCAGCAAAGTGCCGACGCTCCCCACCAGGCTGGGAAAAACTAGACCTTTTTATTCCCAAAAACCAGAACGTTTTGCCTCGCCTGGAAGAAGACTTGATCTTTTTTTCTGCCTTGTTATGAAGTTATTTCTGAAAGGCACCTATTCTCCAGCCGGGGCTGCCTGACCACGCCGCGGGCGGCAACTGCAGCCAAGAGCCGGCGTGGAGGCTCCGGAGCTGCGACCGCAGTCAACCCGGAGCCCTGGGCTGGTGAACGAGGGGCTTTCCATGCCAAACCCCACCTCTAACCACTGCCCAGACCTTCTCAACCCAGATGGGGAAACCTGAGACACAAACTTTTATCCAGCCCACGGCTCTCAGCTTTGGGCTTGCAGCGAGCCCCTGAAAGCTGGAGAAAGGTGGGAGGGCTGAAGCGCTGCCGTGCAGGGAAGCACGGTTGCTCCTCATATGGGAGCAGGATTGGGAACGGCAGGGTTCCCAAAAATTGTAGAGCCTGAGAAAGGGTGAATTGATGCACTACATGGCAAATGTGACACACCAGCACCCTCCCCTCAAGAGATGGGGATGCAAAACCAGAGGTCCCTGTGCCTCCAAAGTCCCAGGGAAGGGGCTCCATCAGGATTTTGCGGCTGTGCCCTGCTGTGGGACCCCACTTGCACCTCAGGCACTGGTGCCTATGCTGCCACAGAGGGCTCACCTCCTTGGGTGAGTGATGCCAACCCCTCCCCCAGCCCCACACACCCCCCCTTGGCTGCCCTTCTCCCACACCATCCCCGAGCCAACAGCACCAGGCACTGTCAAGGCACCCACCCAGCACTTGCTGTGCATTTGCTCTGGAAACAACACACCAGCTCTGGTGCAATGCTAAAAAAAATTTAGGGAAAAAAGGAGTTTTTCTAACACGCAAGGCCCTGGCTCCTATAAACAGGATTTCTTCCATGTCCCAGGCAGCGAGTGAATGAGACACAGATGGCTGGACTTGGAACACCTCTGTGCTCACAACCACAAAATGATCCCCCTCAAATGAGCAGTGAGTGAGCTGGAAACAGCGAGCCCCCAGAGGGGTCTGCTTTACCAGGAAGTCTCTTCTGTTCTCAGCTGAGGGGCCTACGAGGGGGCAGGAGATCCCTGCAGCCAGACCGATGGCTGCCTGTGCCCAAGGAGGGCTCTGCCACCCTGCCTGGAGTGAGATGCTGCTCCCTAGGACCAGTCCTAGAGCAGAATGACCCCTGTCCTGCAGGTCTGGGGCCTGATCCTGACACCTGAGTAGCTCGAGGCAGCTTGGAGCCTCTGTGGTGAGAGCAGTGAGCAAACAAGCTGTCTCAGAACCACGGTTCCTGCTGCATCCCAGCCAGGCCATTCCTCCTGCTCACCCTGACCCACCACACCACCTGTTTCTGCAGGCACCTCCCAGCCCTTCTCTCCAAATCCATCCCCTTTGCAAAGCCCCCCGGAGCTCTCAAAGCCCCAGGGGCCACAGCTGAGGGCCCAGATGTCTGGGTGGTCACTGGCACCAGCTCTGCCATTTGCAGCCCGAGCGACTTTTACAGACCATCTGTGACATCCAAAATAGCACAAAGGGGCTTTCTGCACACTATTATTATTTATGATCACACTGCAGGAGAGCTGGGCTGTGGTCACACGTTGTCCCTGTCCCCTCCTGCCACTGCAGCAGATGTGGGTGACAACTCCTCTCCCTCACCCTGCCTCTGCCACCCATGGCTGGTCCCCGCTGGAAATGACTGGTCCTGGGATCTGTCAGCAGAGCCACATGAGGAATCGCCCACGGCCAACTGCGACCAGCATGGCCCGACTCAGAAGAGCCCTTTTTAGGCAGCCATGTCACCGGAGTGCCACTGGTGAGCAGGGTGCCAGCAGCCACCCCCAAGCCCGGGAACGGTGCCGGGTGACTCATCCTGCACTGTCCAACCCCAACCAGGTCCCTGCAGGGATCCAGCTCTCAAAGAGACCGAAGTAAGGTGGGGAGGTTGCCCTGAGTTTGGGGCCAGGGCACAAACAGAGGGCATCCATGCCTGGCAGGAGCATATACCAAGGGGCAACAACCCTTCCAGGATGCTCATGCCACACACAGGTGCTGGAATGTGGATCCCTGGACAGGGGATGGAAGCAGCAAGGGTGTCCCCTCCCTCAGGGATGCCCTATGCTCAGTGCTACAAGCCCAGTCAGGCAGGAAGGATGAGGAGGTGAGTGTGCGGAAGGGCACAGGGTGGCTCACCTGCACTGGCTGGCCGCTGTGGCAGCCCTGGGGACACCGTGTTCCTCTGCAACGCTGGCTGCTGTGGTGACAGGAGCCGGGGGTCTGTCAGCGAGGAGGTCACCAGGGACTGGGTCACCAGCGAGCTGCCCGGGTTGCTGAACTGCAGCGTGTTTTGGTTGGTCACCGGCACCGTCACGGGCATGGCGAAGTTTGGAGCGGGCACTGTGGACTGAACAGAGAGCAGGGGGTAAAGGGGAGCCGGAGCCAAGTTCCTGCAGCACAGCACAGCTGCTGACCTAGGGGGGACAGTCAGGTCTCCTCAGACTTCCACTGCTGACCTGCAGTGCTGTGCTCGAACCCAGGGATACACCAGAGCCCAATTCCCCACCAGGGAACACCAGGAAGAGCAATGGGCTATCCTCTTGGACACACCAGAGCTCTGCAAACAACTGTTTTGGCCTCATTTTCAGGCTGTATTTATTTATCCCCTGTGTTTTCAGGGCAGGCATGAAGGAGAGGCTGGGAGCAGCCCAGAGCACGAAGGTGGGCACCAGCTTGGTGGTCTGCCCCCACCAGCACTGACAGTAGCCAAGCTTGGCACTACCTTTCACCCCAGGCAGGGTTCTACGAGGCCATTTCTCAGCCAGCAGGAAGCCAGCAGTGAATCCCCATTCTGGGCTGGCACTGCTGCTGGTGGCCGAGCACCACGGAAAGACTAATTTTGCACAGAGCCCCTGGGTGACTCTGGGATCCATCCTGTCTCCTCTGAGACCTGCTGGGAAGGAGGAGCTGACCCCAGGGATGCAGGAGCATGGCTAAAGCCCTATCCTTGGCTGCAGGTTGAGGACCAGCTTCACCTACCAGCATCCCGTGGGAGCCAGACCTGCTGCGATTATCCCAGCCGTTTGTCTTATGTCACTGATTTGCTCTTCATTAACAGGAGCTGGCACCTGCTTAGAGGCTTTAGCACGAGCTTTGCTAAAGTCCCACTTTAATTTGCTCCAGGATGGAGAGGGAGAGTAGCCCAGCACTGAATGGGACCATCCCAGGGCCAGAGGTGGAATCCCACAGGCTGCACCAGCGAGGGAAGAGGCGGCTGAGGTCTGCACTGCACCCACTGCAGCTGGTGCATCTCCCCGCTGCCTTGCAGCCCCCTCTCCTCCAGAAATCTGCTCCTGGATAGGTCCTGGTCCTTAGGTGAGAGAGGGGGATGGGAGGAAGGAGTAGGACAGTGCTCACCCATGCCTCGCTGCCAGGAACTCTCCCCACCTGCCTCCCAAGGGCATCCTGTCCTTCAGAGATATCCCGCGGCCGCAGCCAAGCCACAAGGACAGCGGCTCTGAGCCTGCGCTGTGGCACCGCTCCTGGGGCTGCCGTTCACAGGGACAGGCTCAGCAATTCCTACACCACCAGGGAGAGCTGGAACACGGAGCCCTCCCTCTCCTCAGCCCGGGAGCTCATCCTGCACAGCAGCAGAATCGGAGGAGGAGGAGGAAGGTTTCTTGGGCGTTGCACGAACACCAGAGCAGCGTTGTGTAATAAATCACTGCCAACGCGTCCATGTGTGTGCAACGTTCCAAGGGAGGGAGAGGAAGAGCTAAAGCTCCTCCACATCACAGCATGAGCAAGGCCGTGGTAGAGCCACGAGCTGGACACACCGGCCCAAGGGCCGAGGTTTGTCTTAACCCAGCTCCACCCCACTGCACCTGCAGACAAGCGTCAGGTGGACACTGCCCCGGCACACCCAGGCCACCTGTCCCAGCGAGGGAGTAACGAGGGACATGGCAGTTTGCACATCAGTCCAAAGTCTGGGGGAGAAGATGCACACATCAGCCAAAATCCACGGTTCCTGCTCTGGTTAGAAGTGAGGGCAAACACCAGAGGCAGAAGCCCCGCCAAGGCCTTTCGTTAGCAGACACGGCTGTCGTTAAGCTGTCCCGGCCACCCCGCTGGGTTAGTTCTGGTCACACACAAAACCAACCCAGCGGTTAAAATGGAAAAGCGTCTTCTTCAACCGCACACGCTCCACCTGCACTGCTCGGCCCCTTACTGCCAGGGAGGTTTAGTGGGGGAGCCAGATGCTATGCCCTGATGAGGAGACACGCAGCACTTGAATGCCACCTGCTGAAAGGACTTCTGGGCATGGATTGTCCCTTTGGATTGGCACGTCTGGATGATGGGGGGCCTGCTTGGGGCCCTCCCTTTGCAGCAGACACATTTGGATGCTGAGCAGCCCCTGCTCACGAGAGTATTCTGCACTAAGGACAAAGCTCAGGTGGCTTTTGAGCCTATTTTCCACCAGTGGCAGGGCTTGTGCCAGGTGCTGGGGACATGTCCTGCTGGGGACATGTCCTACTCCCACTCCACACACCCTGGCAGGGTGAGAACCTGCACCCCCCTAGTGAAACCAGGGAGGCTGAGATAGATCCGTGTCCTGACAGAGCTAATCCTGCCCTGAACCCCTGTCCTGGGGCTGAGCTCATTGTCACAGCAGAGTTGCCAGAGATCATCACCACCTGCACTCCACTTTCCTCCACCTCCTCAGCCTTCCCAGGTCCCAGGGCAGCAGCCCCACCCCCGCCACCCTGGGATCCAGGGGATGGAAATGCAGATTTTGGGATTCTTGCGAGGCTCGTGGAGCAACACAGCGCTGAGTCAGCAAAATAAAACCTGGGGATTTCATAAGGCCCAGTTCTCGAGAAAAGCCAGAATTTTAACTTGTGGGGGCTTGCAAATCACAGAAGGGCAGATTATTTTGGCTGGGGCTGTGTGTGTCATTTTTGCTGTGCTGCATCCATCCCTGGAAAAGGAGCCTCCCCCCTCCTCCCGCAACATTAATTATGGCTGCAGCGACTCAGGGCTAATCCCCCGAAGAGCCGTTGCCTGCTTGCCCGCATCAATAGTCTCTGCTCCCTTGAACTAACAACTAATTTGAAACGTGTCCCCCTCCTCCTCCCGTCTCCTGACACAAATCCCTTTCAGCACTGTCCTGATGCCACCCCAGTGCCAGTGCCAGCTCCAGGATCACAAGCTAAAACCTCCCTGGATTTCTGCCACGGCCACCAGTTGTCCTGAGGGCTTGGTGGATTTGGGGGGAATTAATGTGGAATAGCCCAAACCTGGCTGAGTTTTGCAAGGATGTGAGGGGTCAGCACCTGCCACCAGCTCACATGAACACTGGGATCTTAACCCAGACTAAAATCTGGTTTTTTGAGGAAAAGAGGGTGAAAAAGGAGGCCCTAATCCAATACTTGCAGAAGAGGAGAGGAGACAAGCAATACCCTCCTGAACTGCCTGGCCAGAGACAAGGAGGGTCAGGAATGCCAGAGCTAGTAGGAATGATTTTCCTAAGGATGGGAAACAGGAAGGCCCCTCAAGAGCCAGGTGCATTCAGGGCTGCAGGGGCTGTTGGCATTGGCTCCCAAGGCATGGCACGGCTCCAAAGCAAAGCCATGCAAAATCCACCCTCTCATCACCTGGAGGCACCGGGGAGGGGACCAGGGGGCTGCAGGCCACCAGCTACTCACTGCGAGCCGGTAACTCTGCATCATTTTATCAAACTCCTCATCAATCTTTTTATATTTCTCTTCTGTCTGCGGGGTCAGCGCAAACACTTCATCCCCTTCCGGGCTCTCGCAGTCCCTGTGCTTCTTGTTCAGCGCCTGTTACGTGTGGGGGGACACAGGGGTGTCGGGGAGGGAGCGGGGGACAAGGTTGAGGGGAAGTCGAACAGAAGAGAAACAAAACAGAGAAGAACATATAATGAAGGTTTTCCAGGCACGGGCAGGTACTTACACCGTATCGCTTAAACAGGATATCCAGATCCTCGCTGCCTTTGCGGTATTTATCCTCCATCAAGGGGCTCTGGTCTATGGAGTCATCGCCGTCGGGCTCTGGGCTGTCACAGCCGTTAAAACCTTTCTTTCTTAACGTCTGAAAACACAACCGGAACAGTCTGAGGTGGGGGAGTGGAGATGTGGAACACGGGCGGGTTCATGAACATCCCCTGGCCTGGCTGGACCAGGATTGCCCCTGTACAAATCAACACCATCACGCTAAGATGTCGCTGACCTCAAAGGGGTTAAAAAGTCAGGATACAGCCCCTGGGTTTTGATGCCAGGGTGTCTCTAATTTAGGAATTAACAGCATGGGGAGCGACGGAGAGAAACTTCCTTGTTTTCAAAGGTTCTGTTTACACCAGGACAGAATTTGGCCCTGCATGAGCTCAGGCATCTTCGGCACTCTCAGGTGCCACAACATGACGAAGGGGAAAAAAAATGTAATGCTCTTTGCTGTCCAGCAAAAACCAGGGAAAACCTGCTTACAAAAAGCCACATAAGAAAATAAACCCCAAAATTATAGGCAAATTGTCAAATCTGTCAGAATTTCCTGACGAAACCAGACAAGTGGCATTTGCCAAACGCAAAGGTGCCACACAAAGAGCATCACATGACAGCGCATGTGGCACGGTGACAGCTGGGAGCCCTGCTGGGGGTGACACAGGGGGTGACGGTGACAACACCGGGCAGCAAATCTCATGCCAAGACTGGGCTCACAAAGAGGAAAGGTCCTGGGCGCTGCTGCATTGAGGTAATGAGGTGAGAACCACTCCTCACTAGGAGGAGCTCCAAAGTCCCTCAGTCATATTCAGCAGCCAATTGAGATCCACTTTGAATCCCCCTATTTTCAACATACCAAAAGCAATTAGGCATTATGACAGAACCAGCCCTTGTCAACTCTTTTTCTTTTTAGAAGTCAAAGCTACAGAATTTCCTGGAAGTCTTGATCCCTTTTCATGCCAAATTTAGCAGGGGGGAAAAAAAAAAGTCTTGATAATTCTCTGTCTTCCTAAACAGCAACAAACATCTCCGTTCTGAGGCCCAAGTGTGTTTGGGAGTGGCTCTCCAACTACCTGTGAGCTCCAGGAAACGCAGGGCTTCTGGGGGAAATGCTGCTGGAGCAAATAAAACCCAGGATGTCTCCAGCAGGGTCGGGAACACCGCGGGCGGGGTTTGCTCTGCACACCGCAGGACCGACTCCATGGACACTTGTGCCAGGTAGCCACGGCCAAGCAATGGGCACCACACCCACCCCAGCCTCTTCTCCATCCAGCTGAAGCTTTTCACAATATTTTCCACTAAAATTACTCCTTCCTGGGCCTTCCCAGGCACCATTTTCACTCTCGTTCCTGGATGCAGTTGCAGAGGGGAAACGGCCTCATTCACACACAGCTCCACAAGAGAAGGACCTGACTCACTCCTGACCATGGTGGCTCCTGATGCTCTGTCTAGTGTCTCCAGTAATTCCTAATAATTATTACCTAATTATCTAATAACGATTATGAATTATTCTTGTACCTAATATTAATATTAGACCTAATAATGCTTAATAATTCCTTGTGGCCCTAATTCCTGTATAGACTTTCTATAGAAAAAAGCAGTGGGAATCACTCACTGCCATGAATGGGAGATTCCCAGGGCTTTTTCTGCAGCTTCACGAGGACTTTTCCCTATTATTTTTCTATTTTTGTGCGTGTCCTTGTTTGTTCTCAGAACGGCCCAAAAGAGGAAGAGGTGCTGCTGGTGGGGAAGGAACAGCTTTGCCTTTTTTTTTGTGTTGAAACTGCTTTTTGTGGATTTTTTTTTCCAAAATCTTTTGTTTCACCGACACAGCCAAAACACGGAAAGCTGAGCTTTTCTCTAAAAAAGAGTAAGTTTTTTCCTTTTTCTCTTTCAGAGGCAAAATGGAAAAAGTTGTTCCATGAGCAGTGAAGGAATGAAGCCGGGTTTCCTTCAGACACTGTGGTGTCTAACATGGGGCTGTGCCCATCTCGGTAAGATTCCACTTGCAGGGACAGGAGCTGGACCTCTCATCTCTGCCCCCCTATCCCTCCCTGGGAATTGGGAAGGTAATCCCTCACATCCCTGAAAACTCCTCTCCTTCAGCAACAGCTGTTGGCAGGTTCAGAAGTTGTGGGGATGGACGAGCAATCTCCATCCCCCAGGACCCTCAAAGGAGGGAACCTCACCACAGGATTTTTCAGGAGGTTTCAGCCAAGCAACAAAATTCTTCTTTCTAAAAGCTGCAGCAATGCTGCCACCAGGGAGGTTTTTACTCAGCTCTGAGTGCCCTCAGCTCTGCCCATATCTGACACCTGAACCAAGCACAGGCATGAGCGAGGGGCTGCCACCACCAGCCACAGCATTTCGCCATTTCTAAGTCCATACAAAATCATCCTGGGGGTTGTTCCCTCAACAAGTCTGTCAAGGAAAGCAGTGGAACAGGGTGGATGTGGCTCTGCTCACCCAGACCCTGAAACAGGTCACAGCATCACCCCTTCATCTTTCCCAAGGTCTTTCCCTGTGGGCCTAACACATTTGGTTTCCCGTCTCTGCCTTGGTCTCTTTGCTCTCCTCAGCCACCAACTTTGTAAATCAGTCATAACTTCATTGTCTATGAGACCCACGGCTCCTCGCAGGGGTGGGTCCTCAGCAGCTGAGCTCTGAGGGGCAGCTGTGCTGCTGCCATCCCTGTTCCTGCAGGAAAGCTGCCAGCAGCCCCACAAAGTGTCAAGCCAGTTGTGCATGGGGAAAAAAATCCTCCATTGATGCTACAGGCAGCAGTGTGAGCTGTGACTGTAAACCTACGAGCCGGGACTGTGACCCCCAAACTGGGATTGTGACCTTGGAGCTGGGATTGTAACCTGTAACGCTGCGAGGGGCTGCCAGAGCTGCAGGGAAGGGGATGGGGAGATGCTCCAGAGCTGGCAGGGCTGAGCACGGGGCTGATCTGCAGCACAGTGGGACGGGAAGCACCGGCGGCGGGGAGCGACCGGGCCGGAGTCGCAGCAGGACATGAGCCAAGGCAGCGTGGCTTGCAGCAATCTGCTGCTCAACAAGAGCTCTGGGACAACAAAATGCCATTTCCAGCCATACAGGCGTTGGCTGCTGGTTCTTTCGGGATTTTTTTACTAAAAAAAAATGTGTGTACCACATTTTTAGCTTTTTGTCAAGATGATGTAAAAGGAAAACAATTCTGCTGGAGCGGGAATCAAACCCAAAGATTCCTGGTTTTGGGATCTCTGCAAGGTCTTTTAGAAAAGAACTTTCCTTCTCATTCCTCCTCTTTCTTTTTGCCAGGGAAAAAACAGAAGACGCAAAGAGGTTTTCAGGAAACCTTTCTGTCACTGGGCTGTAGCCAGTGGAACACAACAATTTTTCATATGGAAGAGATTTAAAAGTAATTCCTTTCCAGCAGAAAATTTTCAGAGAAAACCAGGGTGTGAACTTCCCATAGCAAAAACCCACCTTGGTCATCACCTGCCCCTCTCCCTGACACGCTCAGGTCCACCCATTCTATCAGGACTCACTGCACATCCTGCTTTTCCAGGCAATATTTTCACTTCCACGATCCCAGCTCACATGGGAGCAGATTTCCAACCTGAAGAGGGTAAGAGAGCAGCAGGAAATGCAGAACATGTGAGAGGAAACGATTCTCAACCAGGATGCAGTTAACTTCCCTTAGAGGAGGGAGGCTCAGCCACTCTGGGCTTTGGAGAAGTCTGGATGAGGATAAGAATGAGAATGAGGATGAAGACATGACACTGGCAGCTGCCTCTGCATTTTGCCACCTCCCCAGCACCCTGCAAAATGTCTGATTGAACACATCCTGGGGAACAACAACCCCGGGAAGGAGAATTAGGAGAAAATCAGCCCCTCCAGGACATTCAGCCAAGGAAAGGGCAGATACGGCTGTGTGGCTTTAACTGGCTGTGGAGCACCCTGGTGCCCTGCTCTGCCCAAGTCCCTTATCAGGAACTGGCACGTCAGCCAGGCTGTGAGGAAACAAGAAGCGACAGCAAGGACCAAAGCCGGCGTGATCCCAGGCTGGGCGTGCACGTGGCACCCAGCGTGCCTGTCTGGGGGCTCAGCTGTCCCCCGCCTGATTAAGGAAACCCCCCTCTCTGCATTAGAGAGATTTTCTCAGACTTAAAAGCCTGCAATATCCAGGACTTTGCTGGGCACAGAGAAGCCACAGGGGTGGCGTGGCTGAATCCCACTCCTGACAGCGGCTGCCGAGCCCTGGCACAGCTGAAACACGGGGGTGTCCCCGCAGGGAATGGGACCCCAAAAGGCAGCCAGGGCGTGGAACTTCTCTTGAACTAGGGCTGTGTATGCTCAGCACGGAGCAGCTCTGCCTCTCATTAAATATCCAGGGGATAAACCCATCAAGGACATTCCTGTGCAGCATGGGATGGGGTGCCCCCAGTCCCACCCTCAGATGCACCTCCCCAGGACCAACACCCAGGAGATTTCATGTTGTTTTAAAATGTAATTTGGACAGAGCAACTCATCCTGCCTTGAGCTGTGGTACCAGTGCTTTTGGCCCCAGTAGTTCCCAGCCTGGCAGTGCTTGGCTTAGCCTTCCGGAGCCAATGCTCACTCCCCTTCCACCAGAAAAATAAAATCAAGAGGCTTCTGCCTCAATTCCTCCACGTCCTGGCTGCTCCTCATCCTTCCTGAGATACTGCCAGAGCCAGTCAGGGCTGAATCCCTCAGCAGGAAGGGGCTGTGGGCGTCACAGGGAAGGTGGGTTGATGCAGCACCCCCTTGAAATCCACCTAAAATCGTATTTGCTGGCAAATTCCCAGCCTGGGTTTTCAGGGTCTCTAAATGCTCAGTGTGGGGAAGCTTCCAGAATGAGAAGATACTTTTTGTGAGTCAGGTTCAACTAGGAGCCAGATTTGTGTGCAGTGGGGACACAGCTGGGCTGTTGGAACCTGACCGGGGCAACGGGAAATGGCAATCAGCACCAAGAGCAGGAACGGTCTCCTGGGAGCACGGATTCAGACAACAGTAAAAATCTTAGAGCAGCCCCAACCCTGCTCCCAGACAAGACAAGGAGGAGGAGGGATGCTTGAGCAGCCCAGCAGGTTTTGCTCCATGACAGCTCTGCCAGCAAGACACGCCGAGCCCGGCGCATTTGGGCTCTTCTTCTTGCCATCCACCAATATCCTTCCGCTCCCGATGTTCCTCTCCTTGGCTTTGGATGCAGATCCAGCTTTTCATGTGGTGCAAACACAGTGTTTCTTTGGGTGCCAAGGACTGTGTGTAACTCGTCGGCTTGGGAGTGTTTGCATCTTGGACCATAAGGGAACAGAGAACGCTGCCCAAAATGTTTACGGTATTTTTAGGTCAAGACAAATCTGTTCGATGCTGTGAGCGCCGCAGTCTGAGCATTCTGGAGAGGCTGCGCCTCCAAGCGCGGCAGGGAACCGCTGGCATTTGCACAGTGAAGGGGCATTACCTGACTCCAACAGGCCAAAAAGGACGTTTTTGAACCATTTTGAAGGCCCCTACAAAACTGTGCTGTGGCAGAAGAGTTTCCAAACCCCAGCGAAGGAAGGCAGATGCTGTGAGAGGCTTGGCTACGGCTCAGCCATCGGGTGAAACCTCGAGTCCAAATCTCTCAAAAGGACACATTTTGCAGAGCATAAAAAAGAAAAAGAAAGCAAGATTTTGGGGGGCAGAGGCAGGCTGGGATTTTTCCCTTCTCCTTAATGAAAACAAAGCCCGAGCACACTGGCCAAGGGGCACCAAAGGGATTCAAAGGCAGAAGCAGAAACCCAATTCCTCCAGTGGTGCAGGCCGTGCTGCTCCACTCTGCCACCAGTGGCTCTGAGGGCATTAACTGATGCCCATAAGGCCACTAATTGCAAAGCCAAGCCCTTAATTTGCCTGCCTGTCCAGGTTTAATGGCAGCTGCCCCCATGCTGAGGACCCCTGCACAGCTACTGCTGAGGGAGAGGATGTGACTGATGACACAGGCACCGCTGGCACTCTCCTGCGAGCCAAATGTGCCCTGTGCTCCAGCCCAGTGATGCTCTGCCAGCACCAGGGACAAGGACAAGGCTGTGGAGAAGGCCAGCATGGGGGCACCACCAGCACATGGCATCTGAGCATCTCCTTAGATGCCAGCAGTCTGGAGGAGAGCAGCCTTGAAGTGAGCACAGTTTGGGCATGGTGCCAGTGGCAGTGCTGGGGATGGGTCACACTGGATGTGGTTGGGCCATCCCTGGAGACCCACAAAATGCAGCCAGACAAGCCCTGAGCAAACCCACCAACCCATGAGCTTGGTTGTGCCTTGAGCAGGCACTGGACCAGAGGCACAAGGTCCATCCCACCTGAATTCCCCTGCGATTCAGTGCCCTCCCACAACCCCACTGTGCCTGTCTGAACACCCAGGCTGGGGCAATGCCACCAGCTGTACCAAGCACTTCAGAACAATGTCACCAGTTGCACCAGGCACTCCAGTGCAGCAGTCCCAGGAGCTGCCTCCAAATCCATCTCATTGTGGTTTGCCTGGATTCCACAGTGGAGTCCCACAAAGCAAACCTGCACCTCAAGTTTCAAGGCAGTAGGTCAACACACAACTGGAGACAGCTTCAACTCCACTACCCAGAATGGAGTATTTCTGTAGGTTGAAACAAAACCATGCAAAATCCATCTGGCACTGAGTGTGGGAGCTCTGCTTGCTGCATCCTCACCCCGCACCAACCTCCTGCATGCAGTGAGGTTCCAGACTCAGCCCTGGCTCTATCACAATGGCAAAGCTTGGAGTGGATGGGCAACCTCACCTCGATGATGTCTGCGTTGGTCCGGCTCTCATGGGGCTCGTTGTACTCCGTGTATTTGAGCAGCACCTTGTCCATGTCGGTGCTGGCATACTGGAACAGCTTGTTGGAGTGGTTGAAGATGATGAGGGCAATCTCACAGTCACACAGGACACTCAGCTCGTAGGCTTTCTTCATCAAGCCGAACTTGCGTTTGGTGAAGGTCACCTGAAAGCAAGGACAGCCATGGTGAGAAGCTGTGTCCATGCTGCCACACACCCAACACCTCCCAGAGAAAAATGGAATGACTACTGGAGAAAGAGCAAAAGGAAGGGGAATGCAGAGGGAATATTCTGTCTCAGTTTCCCCAGTTGGACCCAACCCCAAGCTCTCCTTTCTCGCCTCTCTCTTCCAAACGGTTCATATTGCTGCCTATTTTGGGATCCTCCAAAGGCAGACACTTCACAAGCACAAAGATGATTATCAGCGTTGGAAATCACATATTGCCAAATCAAGAGAAAATAAATTTCAGCAAAATCCCCAGCAGAGCTGCCATCTGTCTGGGGGCTGTGGGTTTTTAAGTGGAATATTCAAGCGATGGAGATCTTGTCCTCGCTTGCTGCAGCTGCAATGCCCAACCCTGGGGGCCACAGTGCTGGGGCTCCGCACCCCAAAACTGCCCAGGGGTGCCCACCCCAGCCCTGACCCACTCTTCTGCTCACCAGCCCCCACTTATCTCGGTAGGCTATGCTTCCCCAAGGGCACCATGAGATGCCCTGTGCCAGGGGCTGCCACTTTCACCTTGCTGTCACTCTGTGTAACCTTGCTGGGGTGTTTTTTCCTCGTTGCCTGCCCAACTGGGGTCCCTGTCCCCCCAGCCTGCCCTGCCCTGAGCCCTAACGAGAGCTGTTGGCTGACGAGGCAGCTCCTGCAGGACTGATCCTGCAGAGCTGGCTGGGGGCTGGGGGCTGGGGCCAGGACTGGGGCTGGGTGCTGGCTCCAACAGCAGCTCCAGCTGCCGGGCAGACGTTGGGCTGTGATTCCCAGCCCACGCTCAGCTCTCACCACCACGCTCCTAACAGGACCCAGCTGGTGGAGAGGGAGCTGGTTTGGGGCTCCCTGTCCCGGCTGCAGTGCAGGCAGCTGCCGAGGGACCCCCATCCCCCAAAACACGCCACACACTGACAGGGAAGGTGCAATGCTTGGCCAACGCCCTCTCAGCAAATAAAAAGCAGAAAAAGAAAATAAGAGGCGGGAGGTCACTGCTTTGTGCTAAGCATTGCTCTGGGGGTGAAGCAGCCTCCAGGGGAAGGGCTGGAGATGAGCTGAGATGCCCTTGGGTGCCAAAACCTGCTCCCTCTCCACATGGGAGGGCTTGACTCCGCTCTGGGCCTCCACCACAGCATCAATTTTGCAAATAAACAGCTTTAATTCACAGAGCTGAGGGAGGAGAGTGAATGAGGCTGCTGCCTTTGCTCAGCCTGTCAGTGGTGTCACAGCCATGGTCCAAAGAGCTCAACATGGAGCTTCCCAGTTCAGAGGGATGGTGAGGAGCAGTGCCACCATGATACCACCAGCAGCACCCAGCATGCACCCTCAGGGTCCTGCACCCCTCTAGACAGAACCATGTCCCTGCTTGTGGCGGGAGGGCAGAGCAGGGGCAGCTCTGGGCACACTTGGCAAGGGGAGCTGCTGCCCCTCCCCACCATCTCCCAGAGATGATTAAGCAGTAATGAGATTCAGCTCTAATCGCCTCATCCCCTGGAAAGTGTAGGGTTGGTACCCTGTGCTGCTGTGGCCACCACGTGTGCCTGCTTTGGCCACGGCCAGGCCACTCACACTGCCAGTGCTGCCCCAGCCCCGGCACACTCTGGTGTAAATTAAATTCCTTGAGGGCCAGCTCCCGTGTCACCAGTAACTCCCTCTCCCCAGCAGCATTCCGGACTTCTCAGCCACCCAAAACCTCTGCTGCTGGGCGCTGTGCGGGGCTGCTCCCAGGACCAGGAGCCGGCAGTGCCACGGCACAGCTGTGGCCACACTGCCACTTCAGGTGGGACCCAGCTGCTGTTCTGCTCCTGCAGCTGTGGCAGGGCAGGCTCTAAAACCATGGCCTGCCTCTCTGCCCCCTTCCCCAGCATGACCTGTCTCGCTGTCCCTGCCAGGGCAGCCTTGACTCACCCTCCAAGCAGCTCAAGGAGTCCCTGGGAGGAAAACACATGGTCTCTACCAGAACAGCGGGACCAGCCCAGGGTGGTTCTTTCTGCAGCCACTGTGTCAGGGACACTTTGCCAAAACACACCTTGCCAGGCACCACGACAGGCTCAGCCATGAAAATTGGAGGCAATTGGGTGAGGCCAAGACACGGGGACCAAACAACAGGGCAGGTCTTGGCTTTGAACACCAGTGACAAGCATGGTTTGGGTTTTGCCTTGAGTAGTGAAGAGTGTGGGGTCATCTTCCCCAAATCAACCAGCAACCTAGGCAGAGCTGAGCAGAACACAGAACACCAAATTATCCCTCTAGAGATGAGGGGATATTCCCTCTGCAGAGAGGGCACAAGATCAACCCTCTCTATTGGCACCCCTGCATCTTGCAGAGAAAAGAAAAGATTTGCCATTTAGCCACCATATCACACAAAAGCATCACCTAACACTGCCTTGTGCATCCACTCAAGACCCAGGATAGAAACCTCAAACCTTACCCTCACGAGCCTCATCTAGAAGAATTAACCTTGTAAGTCTAAGAGGGTAATCAAATCTCATGCTTCAGGGCATAAGCCGATCACCAAAGGGGTCAGGCAGGAATTACTGCCCCACACTAGCAGGGGATTTTTTGCCTTTCCCCTGATGCAAACCATATTGGCAGTTGCTAGAGTCAGTGGCCTGGCTCTGAAGGACTGATGGCCTGATCTGTTGTGGCAAATCCTCTCCAGTAATTCCTCTAATGACATTAGTGACTCTTACTTGCTCTCCTCCCTTGGTTTTGGCTGCTACTGTAATTCACAGAATCACACACTGGTTTGGGTTGGAAGGGATCTTGAAAGTCCATCTCGTCCCACCCCCTGCCATGGGCAGGGACACCTTCCACTAGACCAGGTTACTCCAACCCCCTTCCAACCTGACCTTGGACACCTCCAGAAATGCAGCAGGCAGTTTCTCTAGGCACCCTGTGCCAGGGCCTCCCCACCCTCACAGGGAAGAATTTCCTTCTAATATCCCATCTAAAACTCCCTCTGTTCAGTTTAAACCCATACCCCCTAGTCCTGTCTTTCCAGGTCCTTGTCCAAAGTCCCTCTCCAGCTTTCCCGGAGCCCCTTTAGATCACCATGGAGCTTTCTCTTCTCCAGGCTGAACACCCCCAGCTCTCCCAGCCTGGCTCCAGAGTAGAGTAGAGATGCTCCAGGCCCTCAGAGTATATCCGTGGCCTCCTCTGGACCCACTCCAGCAGCTCCACATCCTGCTGGAGCCTCCATGTGGCCTTGTGGTCTGTGCCACCATGGAAGGCAAAACCGGGGACACGGGCAAGGGCCAGCTGATGCCAAAAGCTCATTGTGAGATGCAGGAAAAGAGCTTCACGTCACAGCAAAGGCTCTGGAGAGCCCCTGTTCAGCCTCAGCTCCTCCTGAGGGTCACAATGCCTCAGCAGCCCCGAGGCACTGCTCGGGATGAACTCGGCAGCAGGTGTGCAAAGCAGCTCAGCCTCCACCTCCTTGCATCACCACTGGTGAATCCCTCATTCTCCAGGGCATCCCTGCACTATTCCCATTCCTCTCCCAGCAGGTGCAGGTGCCCTTGGAGCCAGGCGGGCACACCAAGGCCGGCCAGCCCTGCATTCCTGGAACGAGCCCCATGCATAATTCATCAGCACGGCAGAGCAGAGCTGAGCCGTGCCCTCTGCCCCCAGCCGGAGAGGGAGGGCTGCCCCGGGGGCAGGGGTGGGCTGACGAGGCTCCCAGACGCTGGGCTGAAGCCAGCTTAGCCCACAGCCTGCAGCCACGGCGGGCATGCACACATGCATGCTCCTTGTGGCTGACCCGCAGCAACAGCGGCACAGGGAGGGAAGGAAAGGGAGAAGCCAGAGGCGGCTCCGGGGAGACCTCACTGCAGCCAACCACCACATAAAGGGGCTCATCAAACAGCCACAGAGGGACTTTTTACATGGGCAGATAGTGATGGGACGAGGGGCATGGTTTAAACTGAAAAAGGGGAGATTTAGAAGGAAAATTTTCCTGTGAGGGTGGGGAGGCCCAGGCACAGGTTGCTCAGAGAAGCTGTGGCTGTCCCATCCCTGGAAGTGTTCAAGGCCAGGTTGGACAGGGCTTGGAGCAATCTGGGATAGTGGAAGGTGTCCCTGCCCATGGCAGGAGGGTGGGATGAGATGGACTTTCAAGATCCCTTCCAAGCCAAATCATTCCATGATTCTATGAGATAAAGCACTATGACACTTCTGACTCTGGGGAGTGGATCCTGGCACTGCACATGTACAGCACGGACCAGGAAAGTGGAGCAAGAGGGTTCTCACCCTCTTTACAGCTCCTACCACAGTGGACAGAGCAGATTCCACTGCCTGGAGCAGTCCTTTTTCATGAAATGTCCCATCTTCCTGGTATGTCCTTTTTTCCCAAAGAAAGGGAGCAATGAAAACTGATTGCAAAGCTGTGGTGGTGACCAATTAAACAGCTGCTGCTTTGCTGACACCCAATTTGATGGGGCTGGTTTCTGGGAAGCAAAGTAAGATGTGCTGCACTGGGGCGGGGAGCAACGGTCCCATGCTGGGTTTTGGAAGAACCAGCCCAGCCAGGGATGCAGCTACTGCCAGGGGAAAACCAGTGTCCCCCAGCCTGGGGGGACACCTGGCATTATAGATGTGCTAAAGCCACGACACCTGGCCATGCAAAGCAACTCCTGCTGCCAAATCCCACCCAATGCTGTGAGACCTCAGCAAGGGTCTTTATCTCCAGTCAGTGTCAAAGAGCAGCTCATCCTTCACAAACACTCCCCTCACTCAGCTTCTGCCTCTGCAGAGAAGTGCCTCTTTCCTTTCCTGAAGGTCTATCCAGCAGGGCCAGGCTGTGCCATCCCTCTCCAGCATTATCAATTATTTTCCATTTGTCTGAACTTCCAGCAGAGCTCCGGTCACCGCAGATCCCTCGCTCCCCTCTGCAGCACCGCCCCATAAAATACAGTCTGGATCCTTCAATAACCCCTAAGGCCCTGTTTCCTCCTCCTGATGGATATAAACAGCCCCAGGAGCAACTGGGACACCAGCAAAAACTATTTGATGCCCATCCTGGCCCTCACCAGCAAGTGAAGCTATAGTGAGTAAAGCCTGCCATTTCCTATTGTTTTGCTGCAGAGCAATAAAGTGGTTCATCCAGTTCTGTTCTTTGCCACTCTTTAAGGATTAGGAATACATCCACACAATTTTTTAACTGTTTTTTCTGTTTTTCTGGAGTGAAAGGGGCAGGAAAGAAGTGTGGCAAGTCATGCTGGAGTGCAGTAGTGGCTGGACTAAAGGCAGAGGCTTCGATCTGCTGAGCCAAACTCCATGAGCACAGAAAGCAAAGGGACCTGCCTGGAAGTCTTGTGGTTATGGGAAATACATCGACAGAGTCATCCCAGAGCAAACCTGGGCTGGCAAAGTGCTGCTGCTCCAACACTCCTGTTTAAGGAACATGGAAATTTGGGAAAAATTTGTTGTTTTTTTGTTTTTCCTCTGAGATACAAGAATGCATTCCCACACACATGCACATGCATGTGCATCTCGGGCTTGGCTTCAAGACAGCCCAAGGAAAAAGGCCCTGGAGTCATTTAAGTTTACAATTGAGGAAAAAAAAGGAATCATTTGAGTAGTTTGCATTCGGCAAAATGGATACTTGTTGTGGCTGTTTTTTATTGGAAAAACCACATGGAAAATGTCAGCCGAAATGTATTTTCTGCAGGACAAAAATAAAAAAAAAAAGGGGGAACTAAGAGGAGAAGATACTTTCTTCTGGAAAAGCACTTAGATGGAAAGGGCTCAAGGAGCTGGAAGGCGAGAAGCAGCGCCTGGATGGGGGCAGCACAAGGGGGTCGTTGGCCTGGTCCTGGATCCCCCCGGATCCGGCCTCAGCACCAAGTCTTATTCTATGGATTGGGAAAAACACAGCCCTGGCGGCCAAAAATGGGATGGAAATGGGTCATTTTGAAACATGATACATAAAATCCCCAGTGAGAGGAGGACAAGGTGAGAGAGCAGAGAGAAACAGCACTGACCTGCCGATTGCGCTCATCCGTGATCCGCTGGATCTGGATCTTTTTTCTCCCCATCTTCTCTGGAAATCTTCACCGCACCCGGGACAACTTCGGCTCAGGGGAGGGGAGAAGTGACCCCGCTTTAAAATGCTTTCATTAAAGAGAGTGGGGGGCTTTTGATCTCGGATGGAAAACAAACCCAAAAAAGCCAAAACAAAAAAAAAGAGGTTTGCGTGGCTCCGTGCTCAGTTCATGGTACCGCCGTGCACAGCCAGATCCGGTGGGGCTGAGATGTCAGCAGCTGCTCAGAAACCTGCACAGTGGGAGAGACAGCAGTGAGATGCTCTGTTCCCAAACCCCATCCAGGACCCAGCACCCCACCAGCATCCTCCTGCCACCAGTGCAGATCCCACCCCCAAGGCCAGGGTGCTCTCTGGTTCTTTTTCTCACCCAGCTCTGAGGGCAGGAGAGCTGCAGAGGGATTTATCCAAACTGGTCTCAAAGAAGGCCAAGGATGGAGGCCACAGGACACGTGTGGGCTGGGCACTGCGACGCTGGGCGAGGAGGAGATGGCAGCAATGTGCTCGTGAATCACTATTCCTTCGTCACACTCCAGACTTTTTTATTCTCTTAATAAAGTCATAAGCAGTCGAGTGGCTGGTGATTAGCTTGGGCAATTTAAATCCGTCTCCAGTTTCTGCACTAATCTTCAATTTGGAATTTTAAAATGTCTTTATTTGATTACTTGAAAGAAACCTTATAACTAGGCACAGAAACCTCATTCTTATGGGGAAGGACTCTGAAGGCAGCTGAGACAGCCTGGCCTTCCACTGGGCTCAGCCACAGCCGGACACCAGATGTTTCCATGGCTCTTGGGCACGCTGTTGACTCAGGGTTATCTTGTGCCCAAAACTCTCCCCAAAGAGCTGAGCGCTGCAGGTCTCCGGGGCTCCTTCTGCAGCCTCCCCATGGTAATCTGCATCCCCCAGAGGCTGCATCCAGATGTACCAGGGCACCTCCTGGCACAGCCGCCCAGCCCATCCCACCCTGTTTCCCAGCATGTGCTGCACTGCAGCGAGGGGACAAAGAGGGAACTTCAGCCAGTTCACTTCCCACAGGTATGTCTTTCTCCCTGCTCTCTCTCTCTGAGCAGCTGGATAACAGCAGTGATAACACTGCATTTAAGGCAAGGTGCCCTGTGCCAAGACCTAGGCAGAGGGAAAAACCAGTCCAAAAATAGCTTCCTATCTGCCTCAACTTGGCAGTCCCTAGCCCTCAGTCTTGTTACAAAAAGCATAAAAAAAAAAAAAAACCAAGACAAAAGCTTTTTCTCCCAAATCATCATCCCAAATTCAAAGCAGCAGCCACAGCCAACCTGACCAAGCTCCTCCTGCTCCTCTCCCACCCCTGAGCACCCACAGAGCCTGCTGAAGACCCTTGGCCCCATGCTTCACTTCCTCATCAGACCATGCTCCAACAACAAACAAGCCCTAATGGTCTCACTCCCACACTTGTTTTTGGGGTTCACTGAGTCATGTGAGTCACTTAATCTTTTTCTCTGCTTTTGTTTTGGGTGAGGTTATTCATGGTGTATCATGTTCTGTGGTTTCAGTGCAAGTCTGAGGAGCCCCGAGGAGAATGGGGAGTCTTTTCCCCATCCTGACATCCACAATTCGCCCTCCAGGGAGGATGAGGTTATGGGGAAGCCAGGAAGAAGACCAGCGAGAGAAAGGGCAGCAAAACCTGGCTTTTTTACACATAAATCCCACCAGTAAGACTCTTTGCAAGGACAGACCATACAGGGATGGCATTTAATTCTTGAATTTACCAAAATAGGTGTATGTTTCCCTCCCAGCAGCAAATAGGAGCAACCATCCAGCTTGGAGGAGCACTGTCCCCATGGGGAACACTGAGCCACTGCCAGACGCATTTCCTTTGGCTGCTGCTCCCCATCCCACCATGGGTAGCCCCAAAAAGATAGGTCCCAGAGCATCATCAGTCCCAGAGCATCGCCAGTTCTGGGCCATCAGCAGTCCAACAACCAGAGTATCACTGCTCTGGCTTGCACCATGTGAAGCACCCCTCGAAGGTCGGTGAGACAGGAAGAGCCAAAAGGAAAATAAGGATTTTTATTTCATCCACCTGGGGTGTCCGCTCAATATTTCCCTCACTGTGAGCCCACACAGGAGAGAACTCATAGCCCAAAGGTTTGGAACCAAGGCGAGGATTTTGCACACACAAAGACACTTTGGAAGTGAAGGAACTTTTTGTTGGGTTTGCTTTGCCACTTTTCCCTTTGGAGTGCCATTTCTCTAAAATGGCTGAAAAAGGTTCACCTTCAGCATCTTCAAAACCACCAGTGGCAGCACAAAGTAGCAACAGCTCTGCAACCAGACCCAGGGCAAGATGCTAATTCTTTCCACGTGCTGCAGCTCTTGGACAGAGAAACACTCTGAAAGACAGCGGATTTAGTGTCCAAACCAGAGAGGAACTCTCCAGAAGCAACAATACACACTGCAGAACAAGGGGCAGTAAATTTAAACGGAGTGAAAGGAAACATATTTTAACACAGTTTCAGTGCAGGACTTGTTCACAGGATGCTATGGCAGCCAAAAGCTCCACAGTGCTCAAAGAGATGGGATGTTTGTGGGGGCGAGGAAAAAACCCCAGTACTGCTCATCCCTGCCCTGAGCTTCACACCAGCTGGCACTTCTTGCATGGGAGCAGCGGGATTCAAACCACACTCCTCTCCCCAGGCCACAAATACACCCCAAGTGTTTCAAGCCAAATCCCCTTTTTCAACCACCAAACCAGGTTCCTCCTGCTGCTCTGAATCCTGACTCTGCACCCTCAGCACCTCAGCTGGATGGGGACCATTGTTGCAGCCTCAGGGTTTGCTCATGTCACTGGGTAAAGTTTTCCACAGGAAAAAGGTGACTTAACAGGTTTTTGCTCATCATCATGGGGAGAAAATGAGCTGCCATGTGATGCTCTTGACCCCTCTACCCTGCATGAGAAGGGAAACACCCCATGGGGAGGGCAGCCCTTACATGGGGTGAAGAGGAGGGATGGAGGAGAGCGCAGCATGTTTGCTGCCCTCCAAATGCACCTGACAGAGGGGATTTCAAACCCCTCCCTTTTCTCTTCATGGAATTGGGCTTTTGGGGTGACTGTATTTGTTTTTAGGTTGGGTTTTTTTCCCCACCATATTTTTAAACCCAGGTATTTTCATGTTTCCTGCCCAGGTGGCTGTTTCAGAAAGTCCAACCACTGGCTCAAGTTTCTGAATAGCAGCTGGAAGAGCAAGAAACCTGGAGAGCCACCTTCATCTCTCCTGTCCCTCTTGCTGGCACTGCTGCTGCAGCTCAGCCCCAACCCAGGAGGATCCCCTCTGCACCTGGAGCTCCCTCTCCTTCACCACCAAATTGCTTTGGCTCCCTGATTGCCCAGCCTGAGGCACCAAGACCACCCATGACCCTCCTCCACGATCCGGTGGAATTTAAGCACCTGAATGCATACATAGCCAAGTACCCAGTGCACAGGACTGCTACAAGGAGCTGAGCTCCTAAATAACTCCTAACTTTCGGGGTCTCAATTGATTTTATATACAATAACCCCACTCAATACATCATCATCTCCTCCTTCTCAGGCGGCAGCTTCTTTCTTTCTCCTGAGCCTCGTTTTCCAAGGAAACCACTGAGCATCCCAGCTACTACACCCCGAAAAGGAGGGTCCAAGGGCATGGAAAGGGACCTACAAATGGACTGGAAAGAAAATGACGAGTGGTGCGTTGAAAAAAAGCCACCCTGACCCTCTCCCACTGCCAGGAATCTCAGCAAGGATCAGGGAATTTGGCATCGCCCGGGGAGGCAGCGAGAAGCTCTGGGATGGAGGCAGCCGCCAGCGCCCGCTTCCCCCTCCCTGCTCTCTCGCACAAGTGTGACTATCACGGCAATTAGCACACATGCCAATTAACTCCAAGCAGGTGCTGGTTAACTCTGTGCTGAGTAATTCATCCCCGGCTTCCAGTAAATTGCTCCAAATTGGAGAGACAGGCGAGAGAGCAGAGTTAGCATTTTGCAAATGGGGGAAGAAAGAAAGAGCGCAGAGGAATCTCAGCTGGGAGATGTTTTTACAAGGAATTTGGGGGACTAAATCCCCAGCTCCAAGAGCTGGGGACACAGAGGAGCCGATATCTCTTTCAAGTCTTTATTTCTGGGGGTTTTTATCTACCTTACAAATTTCTGATCTATTTCACCTACTTCTAAGTGGTTTCACCTTTGCTTTGCACAAGCATCAGGATGCTCTGTACTGCTCCATACCTTGTCACTTTTCCATTCCTACTGAACAGCCCCACGTTTCTCTCAGCACAAGCAGGGACACTGAGAGTCTCACATCCACTTTCTACAGCCATTTGCTATTTTTAATATACTTTTATTGCATCCTTTTTTAGTTGCTCCTTACTAAAGTTAGCTTGAAACACCGCCCCTCTCCAGGGCGAAGGAATTCAGCTGCCCTTCCTTAACACCCGCACTGCAACGCCTTGTTGCTCTCAGCACAATGTCAGCTGAAAGAAACCAAACCTTGGCCACACAGCTGCAGAAGGAAGATCAAAAAGATTAATCTGAAAGCTTTAGGAAGTTAAATAAAGGCAAATAAATGCATCCTTTCCAAAAATGTCTTTTCCTTTGCAGCTCTTTGCTTTTCCCAGCGTGTGGCACCGTGCTCCCCAGTCCACTCGTGCCTGTGCAGAACACACAGCAGAGCCAGCGACAGGAGTGACAGCAGAACTGGGATGGGTTCAACACGGCACCAGTTCAAGGGATGTTTTCCTGATCTCCATCCCCAAAACAGGTCCGGGGCAATGGGGACATCCTTGGCTGCAAGGAAACCTACAAAAGGCGCTTCAAAGGACATTTGGAGGCTGGGAAAAGAAGAAATAATGTTGCCCTGTGAAGATGCAGCTCATCCTATGGAGGCACAGAAAGTCCCAGTTTGAAGGGAGAAATGCAGGGGACAGGGAAGGCAGATCACAGCCCATCCCAGCAACTGCTCCACCCAGGCACCAACCCATCTTTCACCCAAGATTTGCAGAATGCTCCCCGAGATGCGTTTTTTCCTTAACAAGCAGCTGGCTGAGAGTGAAGGGAGGGTCCTCTCTGCCACTATCCACCCCCAAGAAGAGGGCACTTGACACAACTGAATCCACTGACCCAAGCCCCAAAACATTTTGGGGGGGTGTCAGATTTATCCACATACAGAAATGACAGCAATAACATGTCCCAGTCTTGCAGCTTCTCTGTGGGAAAAAGGTCATTGCAAGGGAGCTTCAGCATACAACCAGTGGGCATGTGGGGTACAAGGTGCAAGGTGTTACAGAACAGTAGAATGGTCTGGACTGGACGGATTCTTAAAGCTCATCTCATCCCACCTCTCTGTCACCCGCTCAGGGAAAAATTTCTTCCCAGTATCCCATCTAACCCTGCCCTCTGGCAGTGGGAAGCCTTGTTCCATCACTCCAGGTCCTTGTCCAAAGTCACTTGGACTGGATTGGATGGATTCTTAAAGCTCATCTCATCCCACCTCTCTGTCACCCACTCAGGGAAAAATTTCTTCCCAGTATCCCATCTAACCCTGCCCTCTGGCAGTGGGAAGCCTTGTTCCATCACTCCAGGTCCTTGTCCCTCTCCAGCTCTCTTGGAGCTCATTTACACACTGGAAGGAGCTCTAAGGTCTCCCCAGACTCCTCTACAGGTGAAACAGCCTCAGCTCTCCCAGCCTGTCTGCAGAGCAGAGGGGATCCAGCCCTCAGAGCATCTGCATGATCTCCTCTGGACTCACTCCAGGAGATTCGTACTCCTCCTGCTCTGGGAACCCCAGAGCTGGAAGCAACACTGCAGGGGCATCTCACCAGAGTGGGACAGAGGGGCACAATCCCAGCCCCTCACAGGCTGCCCGTGCTGTGGGATCAGCTGGGCACAGCATTGGCTTTCTGGGCTGCCAGCACTGATAGCCAGGTCCTGTCCATCTTCTTGTCCACCAACAACTCATCCTGTCTGTCCACTCACGACAGGAGAGCCCAGGTGAGGAAATGCTGCTGTGCTGCAAACCAGCCCCTGAGCTCAGCCCGCAATGGAAAGTGGGTTACACCCACCACGCCGAGCCTCTCAGGAGCCCTTCACTGCTCGTGCTGGGTGGGGGTAATGGGCCAAGGGAGGGAGGGAGGGAGTAATGATGCTCTTGAGGTGGCAATGATGCTTTGGAGGTGGCAAAAGCAGCCCCTCGCTCTGCTGCATCGCTCCTGCCACAAACCTGCAGCTTTTACCACGAGAAGCAGCTGCGTTCAGCGGCGACGTGGCCGCACTGCCTCAGCAGCCCCCAGCACAGCTGTGACCCTCCGCCCGCTGCAAAGAGCTACAAAAGTAACTGCAAATAAAGAGCAACTGCAGCTGAGATCTCCCAGCCTCACCTTGAGGATACCAAGTCCTGCACTGACAAAGATCAAGTCGCTTCCCCACCCATGACCAGGGCTGGATCCCATCCCATAAGGACATGAATTTAGCTCAAGTCACCTCTTGAACCCGCCTGTTTAACTGCAGTTCTTGCCTTCCTGTTTCCTTTCTTGCTGCCTTTTGTGAGTTAATTGTTGTTTTTTTATCATATCCTCCATGCTGACACCAAGGACTTTTAGTTTCCTTCTGTGTGGTTTCTGGATCAGCAGGACTGACTTCCTTCTCTTTTGCAAGGCCCCCTTCCCTAAAACACAGTGCCAGTATTCATGTTCATGTTGCCCTTCCTCCCTGGCAAAGCCACTGGCATGGTGCTGGCCATCATTGCTGCTTTGCTATGGGATGGGGGGCAGCGCTGGCAGGGGAACGTGGCACCCAGGAGGGATGCAGAACACACATGGGGACGTCCTTGGCAGGACAGCAGGCAGCAAGGGCAGGTGCCAGCAAGTCCCCAGCCCCACTGCACGCACCGTGAGGGACTCCCACTCGCCAGCTTAGCATTGTTTAGCACCTCTTTATCTCCAAACCGAGATAAAAACCGCACAAACATGCTCAAGTCTCCTCCAAAGCTTCTATTCTGGTTTCAGGATGATGCTATCTGGGTTCCTGTGTCGAACCTCCAGAAGCAGGCAGGGGGAGGGGAGAGGAAGGTAGCCGAAACACAGCTCCAGAGCAAACCTCCTGCTCAGAAACACAGCTGCTTGACTCTGCCTTGGGCCAAATCCCACTGGCCAGGCAGGTGCCAACCCAGTGCTGAGCTGCCATCCCTCCTGCACACCTGACACCCACGTCAGGGCTCCGATTTCCCTGGGATGGGCAGCCAAACCAGCACTCAGCTCCTCCTGCCTGCGGAGGGAATCAGTCCCGCCAGCTGCGGGTGAAAACCTTGGGAGCTCAGGGGAGCAGGAGTAAGGCTGGACTCAGTCAGGCCCCCAAGGAATTTGAAAGAGACACATATATTCCTGACCCAGATTCAGGCACTCTCTGAAGAAAAGCAGATGCCAACCGTGCAACCAGCTCTGCTGAGCTGTAACAAAACCTCGCGCCGTGCCAAGCCTGGCAGAGGCTGAGGAAAAGCACAGCCCTGACACAATGCTGGAGAACTGGCATGTGCTGTGCAATGGTGGGTGAAAGAAAGGATTTAGGGGAAATTATTAAACTGGGGTTGATCTTCTGTTCCCCTGCAATTTGTGTGCTGGTGTGGAGTCAGACAACACGGTCAAGAAAGGATGACAGTCCCAACATCAGCACAAGAACTGGGTGCAGCACCCAAAACAGGAACCCTGGTCCCCTACACCCCAAATCACAGCTGCACCCCGCAGCACATGTAGCCAGGGATGCCATCACACCCAGCCCCACAGGAGCATGCACATCCCAGAGCGGGGATGTGTTCTGCAGAGGCAGGGTGACAGCAGGTACAGCCGGTGACCTTCTCTGCACTGCCAGCATGGCCAAAGACAGCAGAGGCTGCAGGGGAAAGGAGGCTGGGCAGGAGCTCCAGGCAAAGTCACTGGCAAACCCACAGCCCTGCTTGGTGCTGTCCAAAAGTCAGCCAGGGAACCCTTACCCAAAGTAAGGACGCAGTTTCAGGAAGCAAAAGCCTGCGGGACCAGGACAAGCAGGGACTTGCAGCCCCTCACATCACGTGGCATCCCAGAAAGGCAGCTGGTCCTCTCTCCTGGAGATGCTACAGGGAGGGACTGGCAGGGACAAGTCGCTGCACGCCTTGGTGTTAAACGGGAGGGCTTGGACAGTCCCCTGCTAAGGCGACCTTCAGAGCACCCCGAGAACAGCAACCAAAGGCTGATGCAGCTGCCAAAAAAGCCTCTTGACCTCAAGCAGTGGCCTTGGTGGTGGCATCCTCGCAGCAGGGGTCATCCACCACCCTGAGCCTGACTACAGTCTCCCAGGTGGCTCAGCAGCTTCCCCAGATATGCTTATCCAGGCTGGGAACCCTGCAAGACCCGGGGGCTCTGCAATATGCACACAGCATCCTCTTCCCCAGCTGGTACCAACTGCTTGCACAGGGCATCCCTGCACCATCTCCATCCCCATCCATCCTCCATCCCCATATATGCTCACTCCCAGCCACCCTCACCTCCTTCCACCTTTCATCCCCACCCATCCTTCATCCCCATTTACCCTCCATCCCCAACCACTCTAATCCCAATCCATCCTCCACGCCCAGAGAGGAGCAGCCAGACCTCCAAAGCTGTCCCCCTTCTCCCATGTTCTCTATCTATCACCAGCTCCAGAGTCGGAGACTGGGGGTAATTTTTCCCTCTGCACTAAGTAGGGTTTTCTAAATGATGGGAAGCAAGAGCCCATTATCCAGCTCCATTGCCCACCCCCACGGCTCCCTGCAGGGCATGAAATAACCACCTGCCAGCTGCCCGGAGCCCTGCGCCGTGGCAACAAGCTCACAGCTTCCCCTGTCACTATTGTCAGAGCAAAATTTAGATACCTGGTAATGAGGAGGTTTAATGTGACAGATGAGAGGTTGACTCATTAAAAAAAAAGAGCGAGAAGGAGAGGGAGCTGAATTTGGGGTCGGATCCTGCTCTCGGCAAGACCCGGAGGCTGTCACAGCCGACCTCACACTGGTGGGGAGCAGGAGCAGTTCTCAGCCCCAGACCAGCCCCACTCTAGGGACTTTCACTGGTGCTGAGGCCACAGGGAGGAAAGGGGAGGCATGCAGAGGGTGGACATGGCTATAGTTTTGGGGCCATCCAGTTCTGCTCCCTGTGGAGCTGCCTCCCTCTGTGGGGTGGGGGGATCTGAGCCCAGGAAAAACCTCAGTGCCCAATGGCAGCGATATTTCACTTTGAGGGCTTTTCTCTCTCAATGAACTGTACAGCAGCATCCCAGCATTACCTCTGTTCTCCTTGACACCCCCATCTCGAGGGTGCACCCATCCCCCAGTGCAGCCTGGCCAGGACCCCACCGCCAGCACCCTCACTGTGGGTCACCACCACCACTGTGATCACCAAGGACACTGATGACTGGCGTGTCCCAAAACACAACGTGCCCAAGGGGACAATCACTGCCTTCTGCTCCAGCACAGGGGGCAGGATCTCAGAACTGGGAGCCAATGGGGCATCAGGGCAAAGCCCTCCCTGATGGGGATTTAGGGGGTCTCCATGAAGGGGGCAGGATTTCCTCCAGTAGCAGAGGGGACAACTCTCTTCTCCTGGTGGGTTTTACCCAGGGGGAATTCCATGAGACACAACTGCTGCTCCAGGGCCATCAGTGAGAGCAATGGAAATCCACAGCAGCCCCACAGGACACGGCTGAGAGTGAAACTGTCCCAAGGGAAACTCTGCTCTTCCCTCCTGTGTCAGTGGGATGGGGATTGGGGATATGTCCTCTGCAGCCAGCCTGGGACATCCTACTACCCTTTGCTCAAGGGCACTGTGGCACAAATCATGAAATCCTAGAATGGTTTGGGTTGAAGGAAACTTAAAACTCATTCCAGCCTCTATCCCAGGTTGCTCCAAGCCCCATCCAACCTGGTCTTGAACACTTCCAGGGATGGGGCAGCCACAGCCTCTCTGGGCAGCTTGTGCCAGGGCCTCACCACCCTCACAGGGAAGAATTTTCTCTCAATATCCCATCTAAACCTGCCTGCTGGCAGTGGGAAGCCATTCCCCCTTGTCTTGTCATTCCAGGCCCTTGTTGCTCCCCATCCAGGTCCAAAGACCCTCTCCAGCTCTCTTGAAGCCCCTTTAGGCACTGGAAGGGGCTCTAAGGTCTCCCTGGAGCCTTCTCCTCTTCAGACTGAACAGCCCCAGCTCTTCTAGCCCCATCTCCATCTCATCTCCATCCCCAACCCAGACACATGTTCAGCGACTCTGTGCCCCATCCCCACCCAGGAAGGGACACCCCAGAGCAGGTTTGCAGACCCTCCAGCACTCAAAGCCCAGAGCAGGCTCAGCCTGGGAGCCAGGGCTACTGAGAGGCCAGAGGTCCCCAGTGCCACCCTGGAACTCAGCCCCTGAGCACAATCCTCTCTCTCAGTGCACGACCTCAGCAGTGCCATTCCCAAAGGCTCAGCTCTTTCCAAAGGGCCACCAAGACCTTTCAAACCAGCCTCCCACAATCATTTCTTTGTTGGTTTTGCACCCCCAAGCACTGGCAAGTAACAGCCGTGGTGTCCAAAGTCATGGGGCTGCTGATCTGATTTGCATCTACCAACTGCTCACTACGTCCATGGCCAAGGCAACCATCACTTCAGTCGGATCCAAAGCAGGCAATGTAGAAGCAGATGTTGCTCCTGCATTGTCCCATGCCACACTCTCCATCAGGGTTTATGGGTCTTGAGCTCCTGGGAAGGAAGCACCAGGTTCCCCAGGGGCTGCAGGGTCCAGCACTCATCTGGGGTGCAAAGGAGCTGGTGAAGTCAGGAGCTTCCCACTGCTGGGAAGGCCATGGTGGTCACCAGCTCCACTTGACCAGTCGAAGGATAAGACACAAAAGATCTTAATTTGGCACTCATATGGCAATGCTAATTACTGTGAGGGTGACGCCACAGCAGAGCTCACTAGAAGAGTCTCTTGGAGAGATGGATGGAAAAAGTCTGGCCAACATCAACAGGACCAGGCAGGATCACGCTCCTGCCTCCATCCCAGTGCTCAGACTCCATCATCACAGCTCCAGCCTGCCCACGGCACTTCCAGCCTGGAAACAAAGCCACAAAAATTGTCATCCTGGCCACCTACCTTTCTCAGAGGTGGACATGCCCACCCATCTTTACACATTCCCCAAAACCCACTTTGGTCCACAGCCACAGGCTCGTGCTCAGAGCACACTGCCATACTACAGCTGGAAGCTCACCACCAGACACTGTCATTTCATTTAATAAAGGAAACAAAGGCCCAAACCTAGCATTAGTTATTTGGGACTGTAAAAGCACCAAAAAACAGAGATCAAGGCCCTGGGCATGAGAACCTGTCCCTTGGCCCCAAGATCCACAGCTGAGGAGCCACCAAATCCCACCAGGAGGCGCAGACCATGGTCTGGCTGCCACTGAACCCCAACCCACCTCACTCTAAGCAAACAGGAGGAACCAGGACAAGATGCCACTTGGCAAAGACGGGTTTAACTTCCTCTTCCCCTGTGCTGCCTTGAAAACACGGTGTCTCCAGCCCAGCACATAAATCACATCAGCCACCACAAGCACTCCACTACCCAGAGCCCAAGCAGGGCATTGCTAGAGCACCCCAGGGTGCCCAGAGCTGCTGCAGCCAAAGCCAGGCTGGGGACAGAGACATGAACCAGTTCAAGGGTTCATGGTCCCTCATCCCCAGCATGGCTCAGGGCTGCTGGGACCAGGGGATGCCCCCTGTGCCACAAAGGCTTTGCCATCAGCCGAGACCTGACCTCGCTCCCTAGCTCAGCCACAGCTTGTACCCACATGCATGCTGAGCCACATGCCAATGAGCCAGAGGGGTGAGAATGCAGCCCCAGCTCATCAGGCAGCTCAAATCCACCAGGACAGCTGGTTCTCAGCTGTTGCTGCACACTCACAGGATGCACATTCTTGTCCCAGGCACACAAATCCTGTCCTCCTGCTCCCTGGCACCGGCTGGGCCACCGCAGTGAGGCCGTGATGTCTGCCGACCCCACGGCAGCTACTGCCAGACCTGGATGATGGTTCCCACTGAGACAGATTCATCCAGAGTCCATCCCAGCACACATCCTCCAGGAACAGCATTCTGACTTAAAAGGGGATTTTTTAAGGCCAAACTCTGTGTTTCAGCAAGGGGGATTTAGGTGGTGGTGGAAGGTCCCCAACCAGCTGTGCTCTTCTCTGTGGCTGCACAAAAGCCACATGCCAGAGAGTGATGATTTTGGTCAGCCCTAGGGATGTCCACATGCTCCTCAAGGACATTCCAGCAAAGCATGGGGATGACATTCAGGAGAGCAATGGGGATGCCCAGACACTGGGAAATGCCAACATTTGGCACTTTCCAGAAGCACTGTTACATCCTGGGTCTGGCACACTCCAAAATCCCGTGCTGGAGCATCACTGGCACATGGCCACAGCTCAGGCCAAGGGCTTGTCATGGTTCCCAGCCACATTACCAGAGGGATGGCAGAAAAGCCACTGGGATGCTCCTGCAATACAGAGGAGGTGGACCCCAAGGGCAGATAAGAGCCATTGTGAGTGCAGGAATGATAAACACCAGTCACAATTCCTCTTGGAAAAGGAAAAATATTGGGGAAGAAAATCAAATAGTTTTTTGAATCATAGTTTTTTTAAATCATAGTTTTTTGTCAATACTCCCCATGCAAAGGTGGGATGAGAAAAAGTGAGACATGAGTTTATAGAAAGAAATTAAAATATTTCAGTCACAACTTTTGCTGAAGAGTGGGGATGTAAAAATGTAATAATAAATAGTTGCCCAAATGGGTTGTTCACCCAAAAGATGAGGAGGAAGGGGAAAGGGCTCTGCAGCTGTTGTTGCCTAGGGCAGTACTGAGAGCAGCCACTCAGTTCCAAAAGAAGAAACCTTGGGACCCTGTAGTGGTTCTCATAACAAAGGAGATCACCTTGTGACAAGTCCCTCCAAGTCAAGCAGAAAGGAGAACCCACCTCACCCACCCCCAGCAATGGATAAAGGGCTGGGTTTAACCCAAGGCACACCCAAAGTTTATCCTCCAGCCTGATCCATGAGCATCAGAATTAGGGCAGCACACGCCTGGGAAGGGAAACACTTCTCCCTCCCTCCCTCTTGGGAGGGAAACACTAAAAGCACTTCTGAAAGATACCCCTCTTACAGGCTCTGCACCTCCATTTTCACAGACATGAAGATTATCAGCATTATTAACTGTTACCCCAAAGCAGCAACGGCATAAAAACCCTGAAAAAATCAAATGGAAAAATATTTTTCTAGGATGAGCCAAGCTCAGCACTGCTCCCAGCCCTACCACATCCATCCCCACTACATCCAGCCCAGCCAGGCTGGGCTTTAGAGCAAAACAAACGTTTTGGAAACAGTCAAGGGAGGAGAAGAAACTGCACAGACAGCCTCAGCGTGACACTTCGCCTGACATCCAGCGCCTGGTACCTGGCTCACCTCTGGTGTGGCCGCAAGCTCCTGCCGGGCATCCAGCCCTGCCCAAAAGGATCCAGCACCAAGCAGGAAGGTGTTAAAAGTCCCCAGTACCGACCTCCGAGGAACCACAATAAATAACCTCTGAGTAAATACAGCGGCTGCTCCCCATTCGCCTTCCTGTTTGCTTTCGCAGATCCGGGCTGGGACATCCACTTCCAGCTGCCGGCCCCATCCCGTCCTGGCCAGCAGAGCTCTGGCCGTGGCACTGTGCCAGCAGTGGCACCCTCCACCCACACGTCAGGCCTCGGAATCGTCCCTGCCACAGGGGACCACGGCCACAAGCTTCCCAAAGGGATTTATTCCCCGGGACAGGCACTGATCCTGCATCTGAGCCCGCGCCTGCTGCCTTTTCCTTCCTGGTCTATGTTTGTTTTGATTCTATACAGAGGAAATCCCAGCTCACCCACTCCCCATCAGGGAGCCATGACCCTCTCTGTGCCTCAGTTTCCCCCTCTCTCCGCATGGGAGCTCCACATCATTCCAACCCCACTCTCCCTCCCTGCCCACCCAGCCCTGGAAAGAAAAAGCAACGGGTCCTGATTTACGGGCACTTCTGTGCTTTACCACGAAAACAAAGGAGAGGAAAAAACAACAAGCGGCAAACTCACAGCGAGGATTTGTGTCAGGAGCAACAAGGGGGTCCAGGGCAACCCCCCCTGGCAGAGCAGCGCCGACCGCGGAGGGTGACAATAGATAAGGGTCTAAATTCGGCGCTGGGCTCCGGCCCCGGGCTCTGTAACGCGATCGGGGTGGGGGAGCGCCGGGCTGTTTATTTGGCTCCAAACTCCGCACCGACACTGCAGCGTCACCCGTATTTAAAATAGGAAGGAACGAAAAGAAAGAGGGGGAGAAATAAAAAAAAAAAATGAATAAAGAAATAAAAAGGGAGGAAAGTGCATGCACACGTTGAACAATAACAACAAAATTAAAAAAAAAAAATCAAGAGAAAATGAGCCGGAGGAGGGGGGAAATAAAAGGAAACCCAGTTGGGCTGGCGAGGTTTAAAGCGACGCCTGCTATAAAAAAAGAAGTTGCTAATTTTAACTCTCCAGTGGAAAGAGTGAGAGGTACTTACAGGAGACAGGGTGGCTGCGTCCTTCTCCACGGCTGCTGCGCGCTGGGGCCGGCAGGAAGCGCGGGACGGAGCCGCCGTCCCCGGCCGCCGCCACCGCAGCCCAGGCCACCGGCGGCCCCCGAGCCCCCCAAACCCCGAGCGGGGCCGCCGGCCTGCACGGCGGCAGCTGAAGGGCAGAGGCAGATGCGGAGGCAGGAGGGGGTGGTGAAGCCTGCGGGGGGAAGGGAGCGGCCGGAGCTTGCCAAAAGCAGCGCCCCGGCTCGCTTCCTCCAGCAGCCCAAAGCCGGGGCCGCGGCGGGACTGGGACGTGGGCAGTGGACGCCGCAGGACCCCCGGGGAGGCGTGAGCCAGCTGCTGGGTCAGATGACATTTCTGCGCGGACGTTTCTGACCAAGCTGGCTTTTCCCCAAGGGAAAAGGGCTTTGAAGACAGTTTTTTTTTTCCCCCGCCAGTGGCAAAATAGCGGATGAGCTCAGAACCCAAAGCGCAGGGCAGAGCCGTGACCAGAGAAGGCCACCCGGCTCCACGGGGACTGGAAAGGTGACCTCCAGCAGCTCAGCCACATTTCAGCTGCGGCAAACACAGCAGGAACCCACTGCTTTACCAAATTCAGTATTCCATATCCAAGAGGGTCAAGAGTGGGGATTTGGTTTCAGTGCACCCCCTGGCTGGATTTTACAAGCTCTGCTGGGAGCAGAGGATCTTGGAGATCGGGAGGATCTTGCCAGATGCAAAGAGCCAGGTGCCAGGTAAAGTGGCACACTCACACCTGGGGCACAGTGGGAGCCTGGAAGTTGCAAACTCCAGTTGCCAATGAACCTTCAAGAGAACACAGACAAGGACTCAGCAGACGAACAGACCCGGTGACCCAAGGGCTCTTCCCAAGCAGCTGGAAATCAGCCTCAGGCTGCAAAATCTCACCGAAGAGAAGCAGGGTGGCACAGACCCTGCATGCAGGGACGGACACATGATTTACTGAGCATGGCTGCAGCAAGATGATGTGACCGTCTTCAGGACATGAAAGATTCAAGTAAGGTCACAGGCCCCAGCAGAGTCTTCTGAGACAGAAGAAGGTTTGCCTGGTTTGCCTCAAACAAGGCTGGCCTCAGACAAAATGCCTATTGATCGCAGGCAGCAATGCTGCATGTCCAGGACGCGAGGACGTGGCTTCACTGGGATTAAATCGCCCGGTGCCGGCCGTCACACGCTTCCGAGGCTGGGTCAATATTGCTCCTCTAATTGCTCAGCTCCTGTCACTCGCAGAGCGAAGAGGACAAGTCTTAAAGCAGTCCCCAGAGATGCTTTACAAAATCCTCCTCCCCGAGTGCACCTTGGAGTGAGCAGTTCTGCAGCTGCAGAAATCACTAAACAGCTCCTCCCCACTCAAAACTCTGTGCTGGCACCAGGGTCAGTACGAGGGCTTTGCAGGAGGACACTGCCAACCCCAAACCCAAGAATTTACATGAAACTAAGAAACAAGGAGCTGTTGTCACTGGTCAGGATAGAGCTGGCGGGGCTGAGCGTTGTGTCTCCAGCAGCAAGGAGTGATGTGGGGGAGAACGCAGTTACCGAGAGATCCTGCCACTGCCCACCAGCATCCAGGCTGGGGAAAGGAATGTGCACGGTCCATTGGGAACACGGTGTGTGGGAGCCCAGGAGGCTCCACGCAAGCCAAGGTGTGCCCTCCATGCACACCCCATAGCAGACAGACCCAGCGCCCCAACACTCCCAAGTAATCATTCACCACACAGAAACACCTTAGCTAGTATTCATTTGTGCCCAGAGCGAGTGGATCAGAGCTGGTCCCACACCAGCCCCCAGAACACTCCCAGAGCACTCAGCTCAGCTGCAGTGGGACAGACCTGGCCGAGCCCTCGAACCCTCCTGTCCCCTGGCACACACCAAGCACCACTGAGACACTCACCCTGATCCTGCCCGAGGACCTGCTCTTGGTTTCTATCAGCAGATGAAGTCCTTGGTGTTGACCTTGCAGAGGACGCAGTGATGCTGCCCCCATCTCCCACCACCAGGCCTCCAAATAAATTATCTGCCCCCTCTCCAGCACTAAAAGCCATCATAACCCCACAGAACTGCTCACTAAGCAGTGGTGACAGAGCCCCGTCCGTTCAGGAGCTGGGCATATTATTTTTAAAAATCTTTCCTTTTATTGATTTCACTCTCAGGTACAGAAGATGCATTACATGAAACCATAGAGCCCTCATAAACCAGCCCGTGGTGGTGTCTGTACCACAACCTTACTGCAGACACAGGAGACACAGACATTTACTGTAAGAGAAATAAACAGGCCAAGAAGGTTGAAAAGGAAGAAAACCTGGACATGAGGCCTTCTCCCACCAGCACCTTATTTCAGAGGAATGCAAGGGACAAAATAACAGCAGGTTTGGCCACAAGTCTTGTCCACACCGGGAGAAAACAGGGCAGGAAAACCTTCCTTTGCACTGATACACGGGGCTGTGTTGCAAAACACCCAAAAAGCCCCAAATCAGTGCTGTGGCTACGGCTGGGAGCCATCAGAGCTGTGCCAGATGGGGAAGTGAAGGGGGAGATGGGCACTGGAAAACATCAGTGGCACCCGCTGTTGGGTGCCACCTCCCTGCCCTGCTCTGGGGGCTCTGCGCCCCATCCCACACACTAGGACGCCCGTGTGCAGAGCAGGTGAGGGATGCACAGTGGAGCAGGGTGCTCTCTGTGCCCTTCTGGAACTGCTCCTCCTGTCCCTGGAGCAGGGCTGCAGGGTCCGGTCAGCACCACTGTGGAAGCCTGAGACCCTTGAGCTGCATCCAGCTGCATCCACTGTGGGACCCTCTGCTCACTCCCAGCCTGCAGCAAGGCAGATACATGTGGCCAAGCAAACTCAAAGGGAAGGCAGGAACCCAGAGTTTGGGATTTCCCCCATACCTGCTACGCAGCCTCCTGCATCTTCTGCTCCTGGCAGGGATGAGCTGCAGCCACCGCTCCTCAGTCCAACTGCAAAGACAAAGCAAGCAGCTGTCAGTCTGAGGGGACAGAGGCAAGGACAGGACTCCCCACATGTCCCATCCAAGCACAGCCAGATGGAGGGAACAGTGAGGGGAGCCCAGCATTCCCTGCAGATCTGGCTGATGGGACAGGGGCTGCAGAGCCCCCCCCTGCACTGCCCTGATCCTTAGCATCACTGCAAGGACCATGCAGACTGGGTGGGACCTGGCCAGGCACCTGCAGGCATCCAGGGAACTAGGAGCCTGGGGGCTATGAAATGTGGAAAGCATCCCTGTGAGACCAGAGGAAAAGAAAAGAATTCAGGAATGAAACAAATCACAAACCGAGTTAACGTTAACGACGGATGTGGCCCAGGCCAACAGCGTGGCTGGCAGAGAGTTGCTCAACGTTTAGGTGAACTTTGTGTTTTCTGGGAAGATTCCCATGCACATCCCATAAGAAAAAGCACTGACCCACTTGCTCAGACACTCTCCCAGGGAATGCACACAGCACATGTGCTTGGCCCGAGGAGAAACTGCCATGGCCCAGAAGGAAATGCAGCTCCTAAACTCATCCCACTCACCACTGGGAGATGGGAGGAGACCCATGGGGCAAAGCCCAGTGGCTTCAGCCAGCCTTGTGCTGGTCATCTACTGGCGGTCACAACCATCTGGCACTTGTGCAGTGCCCGTCACCACAGCACACTCCCATGAGAGGAATGGTGCTGAACAAAAGGGAAACTGAGGCACAGAGGCCAGCACCCACTCTTCAAACACACCACGAGCTCCCAAGCTGCAGCCTCACCCCCAGCACCTGCAACAGAGCGAGGAATTGTACTCAGCTTTCCAGCGTCCTCATCCTCCGCTCCAACCACAAAACCAGCCTTCCTCCCCCAGCTGCCTCCCCTCCCACAGCCAGCTCATTTCCTGACATTACAAAATTCAGCCTGAACAAAGCCGGAGTGAGGAGCGTGTGGCTCCGTCCGGGGCTGCACCTTCCCCTGGCTCCCAAGGAGCCAAGCCGAGGGGACAGCCCTGAACAGCCGAGGTCAAACAGCTCCAACCTCACAGCACTGCAGTAACCAACACAGCACGTGGGCTGGGGTCCTGCAAACACACCAGTCACAGGGATTCCCTCATCAGGACAGACAGATGAGTCTGTCTTCTACAATGGGGGAGCAGCGGGGACAAGGATGGGGGGCTGCAGCTACTGCCACACTTGCACTCACTACGCCCAGACCAACCTGTCACTGCCCCAGGACCACTCCTTTATTTCCCTGAATAAAACAGAGTGTCCTACAGAATGACTGACCACTTGGGGACAGGGACACTCACAGAAGAAGCACCACCTTGCAAGTGCCACACTCCCAGGCAGGACGAGGGAAGTGGTGTTTAATGCAACGGGTCTCTTAACAGGTTCCTGAACCTCCTCTTGGTGCCCGAGCAGCTCTCACTGCTCTCAGCACTGCAGTGCCTTGCAGGGCTGGTGGCAGAGCCACGTGGGGACCGGGGACCACAGGCCAGGCTGGGTGGAGGATGTGGCTGAGGTCTGCGCCCAGGCTGGCTCTGCTTTGAGGGGCTTGGGGTCAGCTCTACAGCCCACTAGAATGCAATGGGGAACATGTGGCCAGGCAGGACCTCGTATGTCTGTACACAGAGTTGTCTCCTCTCCCTGGGAGGCACCGCTAGACAAGCCAGGAATGTCCATTTCCACAAGCTCCAGGATGCCCACGGTGCCACGGGACAGCTGGTACAGCCACACAGCCACCCCTCACAGACTCTTGTACTGACACAACTGCCCATGGCTGGTGGTTGGCAGCAGCCACATCCCACAGCCCACCAGGCCATCAGGACGATGACTCCTGGACAATACCTGACCCCACACAGCCCTTGGCTGTACCACAGTCCCCAGATGGTGACAACTAACAGCAGTGCCTTTGCTGCCCCAGTCTGGCAGATGAGCTGCCCCTCGTTGGGCCAAGGTGGGGAACTCCAGGGGGAGCAGGATTGCTCTTGGGGTGTTCAGCCTGCAGGCAGCTCTGACACTGCAGGGTTGCAGCCCAGTGTCATCTGAGACAGGGATGAACAGCACCCATGGGGTGACAGTCCTGAGGCCCTGACCCTCTCCAGCCCGACAGCTCCAGGGCTGCTTCACGCCCTGCCCAAGCTGCAGAAGCTTCTGCCCTTTGGACCTGGTGGTACATCCAACACCTGCAAACCCCAGTGAACCCCCAAGTCCCCATTTTGCAACATTTTGAGCTGGTACAAAGGAGCAAAGCCCCCACTCACTGGCACTGCCAGCTCCCTTGTCTGTCATGTATGTCCTTTGCCCTGCCAAGCGAGCATCCTGGCACTGCTCCCAGAAACTCTGGGTATTTCAAAGGGTGACCTGCAGAGTGGCAGCAGGCCCCCAGGAGAGGTGGGGGCTGGGTCAGGCCACTGGCCACCTGCAGGGCTCCTGGGCAGTTCCCAGCCTCACCACACCACATACATGCCTTCGAAGCCTTCTTGTTATAAACAGAGAAATGCTGCCCAGGGAAGAGGAAAAGTATCATGTTTTCAAAATGTTCTGTTATTTTATAAGCTGAGAAGAAGAAAACACATAGTGGAGGGATGGAGGTGGCAAAGGCAAGTGAATTCCCCTTTCTGAGTGAAAAAAGAAGGGGAGAGAAAGGGCTAAAGACAAGACAATTTTTATGGCCAGCTTTGGGGCAGAAATGCTGAGCAGCTGCTAACACTGTTCCTATTTGAAAACCAAGGCTTTGGTTTCACCAAGTAACAAACCAAAATTCCTGAGGGCAGGAGAATGAGGAGAACCTCCTAGGACTCCCATTTTTCACGGATGCAGTTAGGCTGGCACAACCTGCCATGCAAAGGCAGCAGATGCTGGGAGCTGCTCCAACCTGCCTGTAAGGATCCTGGAGGATGCGCAGGAATGGCTTTTGGTGACTTCACTGGATATCTGCTTAGCCGATGCTTAGCAGCCCCTATGCCACAGCTGGTCTTTGCTTTCACCCTCAAACACATATATATTCCCACATATGTAACTCCCCAAAATATATATATTCCCATACACATAGCCCTCTCAAAATACACATATTCCCATATATGTAACCCACCAAATATATATATATATATACACCCCTATGTATAGATAAACCCCAAAATATATATTTATTCCCAGGTATATAAACCCGAAATATATACAACCCCTGCCTACATCATATATACAAATAATAGCCACAAATAAATAATCCATGGCCACTGCCATGGGGACTCCCAAGCACACAGCTGGAAAGTCAACGGGAGATGGATGGGTAGAATAACCAGCTTTGGAGCTGGAGGGGCCAAGAGGGAGGCGCAGATTGCGGAGGGGAAGAGCCCTGACCGCAATCTCTCCTTCCTCTTTTTTCATGTTTCCTCTAGCAACGGGCTCAGGGCTGCAAACATTTGGATGCCAAACCCAAACTCCCCCACCTCAGGCTGCCAACCCAGCCCACCGCTCCTCTGCCAGGTGCTCATGGACTCCCACCCCAAAGCAGGGAGAGCCCAGAACCCATTTCCCAGAGCTGTGCCATGCCAGTCTCAGGGAGTCCCAACAACAGCAAGGAGCAGACAAAATTTAAAAAATTTAAAAAGTACTTTCTCCATTTTTCTTCATTTTTCTTCATTCTTCTCCATTTCCCCAGCCCATGAAACTAAAGCATCTCAGCCATGGCCCTCAGCTTGCCAAAGCCAAAGCCTTCAGTTTGCACCAGCCACTGGGAATATCCCAGGGTTTAATTTGACCTGTTGAGCCTTTTCCAGTTGGGTTTCCTCTGGCTTGACACCAAGAAGTGGGAATGAACAAACTGGGAGAAATCTCACTCCAAGCAGGAGCATGAGGCAGGACAGGCTGGCAGTTAAACACAGTGAGGAAGCCCAGCTTCCAACCATCCAGTGGTGCCAGAGTCCTAGCAGCACAGCACCAGGGGCTGTGGGAAGGGGGACCGGATGGGGGCCAGGAGGAGGAAATCCACCTCCAGCGGCACGGGATGCTCGGCTGCCCAGCACAACAGTACAGAAGGGAGCAATGACCAAGGATGATGGCACAAACCAGCTGTGCCAAGGGCACATGCAACGGGCAGCATGCAGATGTGACCACCACCACTAGAGCTCCTCCAAACCCCACACAGGGATGGGGTGAAGGTACCCCAGAACAAGGCAGGGTAGGACTTGTGGGGGCTCACACCCCTCCTGCTCCACCAGGTCACCTTGCAGAGGCGTTGCCTCCCAAGGGTCCCAGCATGAGACCAAATCCAGCCCCTGGATTTGGGCAGGGGAGCTAGAAGCCACTCTCCATGCTCCCTGAGCCACGCTCCAGGGAAGGTCAGAGCAGGCGAGCAGCACAGCTGTTGCTGCAAGTGTCGCAACAGCGGCTGCTGGCCCTGCCAGGACCTAGGGGACACGAGGGGGTGTCAGGGGGGCGGCACAAGTGCAACCGTTGGAGCCGCCAAGTTTCACTCTGGCTGGCTGAGTTCCCCTTGGGCAGCAGAGATGCAGAACTGAAACCTCCAGCTGTATGGACGTGGGGGCGGCTGGAGGTGCAGGAGGGCTGGGGACCAGCACGGCTTTCAGAGCAAAGCCACGCACCACCACACCAGTGACCAAGGGGTGCTGGGGGGACCAGGGGAAGCGTGAGATGAGGCAGACAGGGTTTCCTCTGGCTCACAGCGCCCATCTTGCTTCTGCTCTCTTTGCACAGCTGGCCACCCATCTCCTTGCACCCAGCACATCTGGTGGGAGCAGAAATAGCCCTGGGCATGCAGGTACCCACGCCTGGGCAGGCTCCAGCTGGCATGTCCCCACTCCACTAGCCTGTCCAGGGGCTGACACTGCTGCAGGACAGTGCAACCCCAGTCCATTGGGCAAGTGCTTGTCAGCAGGACCATGACTGCCTGCATGGAGTGGTCCCAGAACCAGCAGCACCACCTGCATCTCCTAGCACAGGGAAACTGAGGCACAGTGAGGGGAAGTGAACCAAAGAGCTGGACATACAAGCATTCCCCAAACCCCAATTTCCTTCCCCTGAGCAAGCCACTCACCTCCCTCACTCACCTCCTCCCTCTCACCTGCTGACACAGCAGCACAAGGAAGGCCCCAAAACTGACCCCAGAACCCCAAGGACATCGTGGGGGCTCCCATGAGAGCACAGGGATACCAAGATGTGAGTGCCCTGTACTTGAAGCACCTAGTGCTTTCCCTCACCCCGTGACAGTGACAATACTTCAGGCCACATTGCCACCTGCTGGCACCAGCCCTGGGGGCCAAGGGCACTGGCATATTCCTTGATTGGGACAGCAAGTGGGTCTGTGCTGGGTACCAGGTCTGGGTCCAGGTCCAGGTTCGGGTAAAAAGGGCCACTGCCACATCCAGCTGGAGCAGCCACTGCTCACTTTCCTGAACTAATTTTATCCAACTTCATGGCAACTTGGGATAGTGCATGTGCAACTGAAACCCATCCTAAAGGTGCCGAGAGGAGCTGCAGGTGCCCCCACCCTACTCACACCCCTCATACTCTCTGGAGCACCATGTGAAAGTGCTGCTCCAGGGGTGCAGGAGACTTCACAGCTGCTGGCATTTCCAAGGCAGAGGTAAAGCAGAGATGGCACCATCATCTGTTTTGCCCCTCCAGACACCCTGCAAGCCTTCCTGATGCCCCAACAACCTCTCCTGTCTACTGCTGCCTCTCCTCAGAGGCCACAGATCTAATTCCCACCTGTCTCTCAGGCCATGCTCTCCCTTCTGTCACATGGGGGGCCCAATCCTCTGCCACTGCTTTGCAGCCATCCATGCATTCAGCCATCCACATTTCCCATCCACACAAACCCCACATGAGGCATGGGCAAGTGGAAATCCCACCTGCACACATGCTGACATACACCAGCAATTCACCCCTGACACTGCACGGCCACTGACCAACACAACTACCCATGGGTTCCACAAGAGCCAGAGGAAAATCAACACAGAGCGTGGTTCTTCAACACACACACAAGAGCTGCCACTGTCCCCAGAGGACAGCAGGTCTGGGCAACAGGCACAAGGAGCAGGTGGGTGATGTTGGATCCACAATCCACTATCCACAATCTCATCCCAGCACAGCTGTACATGCATCAGCACCAGCCTGGCCACCACCAATGGCCTTGTCTCAGGCAGTGTTCAGGTTTGCAGCACTGACGTGGATCCACGTGAGCGGCTCACGGAAGGCATCAGGAGCTGCTCTGTGTGTGCCCAGCACGGGCAAAGCACACGGAGCCCTGGCAAGCAGGTGCCAGCTCCTCTCACCTCCAGCTTTGGGAAGGACCCTGCATTAGGCAGGTCTCCAAGGACCCCATGGGAGTTGCCCCAGGCAGGCAGAGCACTTCTCCCTCCCAGAGCCTGGGAACTCGGCTGGTCTGGGTGTCTCCACCCCTGCTGACATCGAGGCCAGCTCAGCCCCAGCCCCAGCTCTGGCTCTGCCTGACAGGTCCAAACTCCAGGGCCACAGGGCGAGGTGTGGCCAAGCAGCATGTGCCGAGCCAGGTGGGAGAGAGCACAGGAGATGATCACCATCACTAAGAGCAAAGCCCAGGTCCCTCATGGCCTTGCTCTGCCATCACCTGAGTCAGGAACCGCCAACTACAGGGACCTTCTTCATGGCCGCAGCCTCGCGGGTGGCTCAGGCTACCACCGGTCACTCAGCCTGGCCTCTCCCCATGGAAACCAAACAAACATGAACACTCGTGTCCAAAACTTCCAGCCCATCCACCTCCCCGCTCTGACAGATGCTAGCAGGTCCTAAGACACCTCTCAGCTGCAGCTGGGCGACATGCTGGGCTGGCAGAGGGCTTTCCCAGCCTGGGCTGCCAGATGATCCCCCAAAATCCCTTCCAACACCACTGCAAAGGCAGAAGGAGGAGGTGGACACATGTGACATAGGGGGACCAGGCAAACCTCCCCCTGCCCCTTGCTGCTGTCCCCCACTCCAGGGAACAGGGACAGATCCTGCGGCCCTTGCTGGAAGCTGAGAGCTTTTTTTAAAGCTGTTTGTAAGGGCAACTCACAAACAAGAAAAGAGAGCTCCTTGTGGGGAGGAGAGGGGCTCCATGGTCAAATACCAGCACCTGGGAGACTCACACTTAATTCTGGGTTGTGCTACGGCTCCTCCGGTGTGCCCAGCGTGGAGCCAGCCATGGCCAGGGCTGCTGCCTCCAGCACCCTTCAAGCCCTCCTGGCCCTGCTCCAGCACCCAGCCAAGCAGTGCCCGCCACCCACAGCAGCACCATCACACAAACCCCTGCAAGCAGCTGGAAAATCACCTGGCACTGACAGATCTGAGCCAGAGCCAGGGCTGCTTGGCCTTGGAAAGCAAAAGGGGTGTTCACCCCACAGCCAGTGTGCAAACCCTGACCCCTCACACAAACTTGGAGTGCCGTGGCTGAGCATGGCTCTTGACTGGCTGCAAAGGCAGGGTTGCATCCAGAAAAGCAAGTGTCACATCCTGATGGAGCAAGGCTTTGCCACGCAGCTGCCTCTGAAAACCCAGCAGGGGAAACCCCTGAGCCAGAGACAAAATCATCCTTGGGGTTACCCAAATCTCCCAGTTCAAGCCCCAGCTCCCTTTGCATCCTTGGCAAATCTCTGTGGGGAGGGCGCTTACTCCCCAGACTTCAGATCCACTATTTAAAAAAAAAACAACCAACCAAACAAACCTAAAAACAACAACAACAAAAGATTAAAGTATTTCTCCCCAGTGAGATGCAGAGAAACACTCGCACATTCGGTGCCGTCGTCAGCAACTCCTACACCACCCCCCACGTACACCACTGCAAGAGGGGAGCAGAAGGGGGTTTATAGAGAAACCTACAGAGAAAAAAATCAGATTTCTGCGTAATTTGGTTAATCAGTCAACCAAACAGCAGGAATCCATAGGAGACTGTCCTGCACTCCCCAAACAACTCCGTCCCCCGTGGGGCAACAAAACCTCCGTGGCCGGTACAAGCATCAGCTCCCTCCAATAGAACCACAGCAGCGACCCTTGGAAAAGTTCCAAATCCTAAATGTTACTCCCAGTTTGAACATCCTGGCAACAGCAAATGCAAAGAAAAAGGGGTTTATCAAGTCTGGGTAAAAAACTCGTAGTGCTGTCAAAGGGGACGCAGCAGAAGCACAGGGACCTCAGCATCCTCGGTGCTTCCTCCCCTCAAAACCCTTCGGCTGTTAAAGCAAAATGCAGAGGGAAGGGAAGGGAAGGGAAGGGAAGGGAAGGGAAGGGACTCACTGGCCCAGAAGCCAATTACAACAAATGGAAAGTGTTTTCTTTTTAATCTTGTGAGGTTTTTAGCTAATCTCTCCTTTGGAAAGGGACGATTGGCTCAGCAGCAGGATGTTGCCAGGGGGATATAGCACGTGTGCAGTCCCAGCTGAAACGGAAACTCAAGTCTTTGCTCTCCAATCCTGTCCTTTTGGGGTGGACTTATCCTGGTTTCTTCTCAGAATGACTGTACAGGGGCAGAGAAACAACAGCAAAACTTTGGGAAACTTCTGAACAGGGGATTTTGCTGTGTTTCTGTCTCTCTTTTCTGAAGAGGGGAGTTTTCTCTTTTCGAAATACTCTTTTCACTTTGAGTTTCTCACCAACTTGCACAGGAGGGTTTGGAGGTGGGAAAACCCTCCCCAGACCCTGCAGACCCTTCTGCTTCTGTGGGCTTTGCTCCCCCCGGGAGAAAATCCAAGTCCTATTCCTCACCAGCCCAGAGATCATGTAATCACGAAGAATTATAGAATCATTTCAGTTGGAAAAGACCTTTAAGGTCATCACGATGATCCTTTTCCTGCTGCAAAGGAAGTTCCATTCTGGGGAAGTTCATAAAAATGAGATGTTTTAGAAGTGAAAAGGACCATGCACACCCAAAAATGGGTTTGTTTCCTTCTCCAGCCCTGGGCAAGACCTTGACAGGATCCAACAGAAGGGGAAAACCAGATCCAGCAGTCCAGGAGAAAACAGGACCCTCCTCACCCAGCACCACTGGACAGCAAACTGGAGCTGGGAACCAGCTGGAACCTCGTCACCAATCCAGATTCTCCCAAGCACGTGGAGAGCCAGAGGAGGGAGGAGGCCGTTGGATGCCATCCCCAGAGCCCATAAATTACAGCAGGGAACACAGTTGCATTTGCCCTATTTCTTATCTACTTGGAAATTGCGCTGCTTTCCCAGCTGCAAAGGCAGCTCTGTTCCCAAGAATTTCAGCAAAGCCATGACCTCTTTCTAGGATCGTACAGTATATGGTGGCGGGGAGCCAGGGCTAATTATAGGCACAGGAAAAGGGGAGAGAGGCATTTGCAAAAACTCTACCTTCCCAGTCAGGGGAACAGGGCAGCACAGCTGCAGCCAAGCCCCTGATGGGAGCACCCCAAAGGGCTGCAAAACCCAGGGAAGGAGAGCGAATCCCGGGGATCCGGTCCTCTTGGACTTCACTATCTTTGTTTTCTGGAAAGATGAAAGCCAGCATAAATCTCATCTCACAATACTTCACAATTCCAAAGTGCTCTGGTGTAAAGGGGAAGCCCCTTGGGGGGAGCAGGACACCTGCTGCTCTGGCACAGCTCAAGAGTCAGTACAGCACCTGGCAGTGGCAAGAACCAGTCTGTTAGTCCTACATCCAGAACCTAAGCAGCTTGGGTTCCCTGCAGAGACCCCATCTCCCAAAGGTGAACGATGCCACGAGCCCCTGACTGTGCCCTTGTGCTCCAGCACTGCCCAAAAGCACGACCTGCAGAGATGCTCCCCAACCTGGAGGCACATACACGTGCATTAACTTAAATGCCAGCCAAGGCTCTCAGGCAAAGCCACATGCAGGCTTTAGAGCCGAGTTCATTGTCACTTGCTGAGCAATGTCACAGCAGCCACCTCCCTCCCTCGACCCGCTGCAGAAGTGGACAAGGACATGGTGACACATGTGCCCACGACGCCTTCCGGCACGGAGGAGGCTGGGCAGGAAAGCACAAAACAGGCAGCAACTCTTTTAACCACCAACCTCCTCTTCAGAGCCATGTTTCGGTACAAAACAAAACCTGGGGAAGGCAAAAATCCCACCTAATGTTTTCTTTGAGGAAGGAAAAAGAAAAGCCAGGAACTTCTCGCTTGCTGCAATGGTTTTCATTTTCCAGCAAATTAACTCGAGTCTTGACTCTGGCTGCTGGCAGATCCCCTCCCTGCCTGCTCGCTGCCGTGTGTGCCTGCGCATGTGGGAATGTGTGGGTGTGTGGATTTTGTTTTGCTTTCGGAGCTCTGCAGACCATCTCCTGCTCTCGACGATCGCCGCCTGCAAGGCTCAGCCCAACTCCATTATCCGGCAGGGTGGACTTCCCACTTCTCCGGCTACAGCCTCGTGCGGGGCCACTCCCCTCCAAGAACTTCCAGAAACATGGCTTGCAGGTACCCCAGCCCTCTGCTGCTGCCATTGCCAGTCACTCCGAGAAGGTCGGTGTGTGGAGGGGAGGGTGCCCAGGCTGGGTGCTGCAGTGCTGGCACGGCTGTGCCCCTGCGACAGGGGGCTGGCAGCACCAAGCAGGGCACCAGTGCAGCCTCCCAGCGGGAGAGCACCTCTCACTAAAGGAAGGAAGCTGCCCGTGCATGCTGGGTCCAACTGATGCCCTTTTCTCACACTCCTGTGGCAGAGGGAAGGGGGATCAATGCACACCAAGTTTGTCCTGTTCCCGACGAGACTCTTGGGATCACCTCCCGCCAGCTTCCTGGATATTAACCCCAGCTAAAACCCTGCTCTTGGCACCCGGCCCCGGCACTGCAGGTGGTCCCAGAAACACTCCAAAGACTGACCAAGCCTTGGTACAAACCAAAACCAGCACTTTCTACATGACACCCCCCTCCCCAGCTCCAACACTCCCGATGGGCACATCAAGGAACGGAGAGGAAGGTAAACAGCAACAGCTTCCCCACAGTCCCTGGGGCACTGCCAGCGCCCAGACCCACCCCCCAGCACCCACCCCACCTCAGCAGCAGGTCTGAGCACAGACACCCATCCCCGCAGCGCTGAGCCCACCTCGCTGGCGCTGCCGGCACATCCCGGTGGAGCACAGCACCGACACAGCCCCGTCCCGCCCGGCTCGGCGGGCGCCGCCACGCACGGCTCAGCCCTAACGGGATAACAAGCTCACAATGAGATCCTAATGAAGGATTAGCGAAATATAGTTTAAAGAGATTAAGGCTGGGTGCGGCACTGAAACTTTTTAATGTATTGAATTTTTTCCTGAGATCCCAGCAGAGGTGAGACACAGATTACAGCCAACATGGATGGAGCTAGCATTCGCCGCTGGCTCCGACGACTCGGGATGGTTTTTGCATCACATCCGTGCAAAGAGGGGCCAGGGCTGTAAAAAGGATGGAGGAATACACAAAAAATGGCTCGTGGCGCCTGCAAGCCCTGCCCAAGGCGCTTCACAGCCAGCCAGAGGCTTCCTTCATCTCTCCCCTCCCACACCAGTCCCTTCCATCTGCATCCCAGCTCCGCCCGATGCTCTCAGTCCCGTTCATAATGACTGTTGATGTTATCCGCCCGAGCCGGAGCCTTCCAAGGAGCCCCAGGGAAGCAGGTACTCAACTCTCATTCAGGGAAAGTTATTAATAGTAATTTCTTGGCTCTGCACAAACAGAGCAAGAAGTCAGCCCTGGCCTGGGAGAGCTTGGCGTGACTGCCAGCCCCACGTGCTCCAAAAGGTCAGGAGTCTGGTTCGCCCCCAAATCAAACGAGAATGTTTAAAATAGAAGGCAACACATCTGGGGTTGCTTTCTGGCTTGTTTTGACCACTCATATTTTTTTCTGCAACCACCAATACCACAAATTTTCTCCTCCTGAGAAAGGGCAACGTGACTGTCACCCCATCCCAGGAATCCAGGAGTGGCAATTTGCTAAACCAGCCCCAAGAGTGCTCATGCCCCGGGGGAAATGGGCAAGCCAGGCCGGTGCTGTGGGCCAGGCTCGTCCCATGAGCAGTAGGGTGACTGCCACCCCTCATTTCAGCCAAGTCCTCAGAAGCCAAGCGACAAGAGGGAGGTGGGGAGCTGAGAAACATCCCTGTTGAGAGACTACAAAACAAATCAAATGAAGATGTTTGGAGCAGATCCAGATGTTTATTAGTGACGCACATGGAGGTATAAATAATTATCCGGTAGAAATTTTGTTCACAGGCCGCTTTCCCTTATCTAATCAGATCTCAGTGTGACATGGCCCCAGCCTCCCCCCGCTTAAAAAGTCTTGAGAATACCAGATGCAAAATAAAAAAACCTCACTAGGGGCACCAATTTAATCCCATTAATCACTGGATACTGGGAGCAGAGCTGCCAGCACTCAGATCTCATCCAGGCACAGCTTAAGGGAGGATTTTTTCCTCCATCAGGAGCACTGGCGGAGGCTCAGACCCTGCATGAGGGTGCAGAGAAGGGCCAGGAGCTGAACCCTTGCACCCTGCCCCATGTCCACCACCAGGCACGGGTAAAGTGGCATCTGTGGGGACAGGAGCCACCGTGGCATTGGCTGGGCCCCTCCACACCAGTGCAGGGAGCTGGACAAGCTCTCGCCTGTAAGAAACCAAGTGCTTAAAATACAGTGGCCAACAAACCTCCCTTGTCTAGCTGCGTAGTACAGACCGGCCTCTCCAGCGCCCGGACACTGCAATTACCTAAAAATAAATGGACCACAAACCTCGAGAGGCCAAATGGCTGAGGGGGGTGAGGACAGCAGGGAACATGTCCCAGCAGTACCGAGCCTGGCTGGAGGGACCAGCCACCATGAGCAGCTGTCACGGCACCACCACGAAGCCCAAGCCAAAGGATTCACTTGCAACCAAAAAATAGGTAGAAAAAAAGGCTTTAACAGCTCAAAAACACCACCTGAGCTGATTTTTCCCAGCCCTTAGCATCACCTAGCCCATGGGAGGTGCCGGCCCACTGAGCTGCACCTTCACTCCCCGCATCAGCAGCCCCTCACCCTGCCAACCCCCACCACCAGCATTTCCGATGGTTTTCCAAAAATGTAACCAACCCAACCCACCATAGGCGAGGCTGCAGAGGGTTTTGCAGAGGCCAGAGAGGAGCAGTGTTGGAAACTTACTGTAGGAAATTGGCCGCTCGGCTCCAGCTCCTTGTCCCTGCTGGTGGGAAAGTCTATAAATCTCTAATAAAGAAAAAAAAATCCCCTCCCATTTTATTCCTTCTCTCTCCCCCTTTCCAAAGGATTGCGAAACTGAGAGGGCAGCCAGGGCTTGGATTCGCAGCATTTCTGAGTTCCTACAGAGTCTGGGCTCCCTGCCACCAGCAACAGCGGCTCTGGGGGTGTGGAAAAAGGGAGGAAAAAAAAATAAAAAGAAGAGGAGTAAAAAAATATATATAAAAAAGTCCTGTTTATTTTGGGGGATGAGAGAGAAAGCTTGCACAAAGCGAGGTGGAGGGAGAGCAAGGCTCTGGCACTCCTGCAGGCATCACCCATTCGGGAATCAGAAAGGCTTGGTTAAAGCACCTCAGTTTGGGGTGGGAACACTGAGCTTGCAGAAGATGCTCTTTCCCAGAGTGTACATGGGCAATAAGCAATCCCTTATAGAGGGAGGCAGCACCTCCCAGAGCAGCTGCACCCCCTCGAGGGCATCCATGGGTGCCAGTGGCAGCTCTGCCCTGCCCTGCCCTGCCCTGACACAGCCCCGGGTGCTGTAAGGGGAATTACTGAAGACAGGCTGGAAGAAAAGCCTGCTCCAGCCGTGACCCAGATTCCCCTCCAGCCTGATCCCTCACTGAAGTCATAATCCTTGGAGGGCTTCTGGTCTTTTTATTTTTTTAAATACATCCCTGAGCGTTGCCATGGCGATGAGGGGGATGCCATAATTTCAGCATTATAGACTTCAGCGCGAGAACAGGAGGGAGAAGGTGGTGGAAATATGGATGAGCTGCACTGGTAATGCATTTAGGAAAAAAAAAGAATTAAAAAAAAAAAAGAAAGAAAGAACCAAGGCAGCACCTGGGCTGGGGCAGCAGAGGCTGGAGGAGCAGGGCCATGTCACAGCTGATGGTATGCAGAGGATTACAGAATCACGGAATGGTTTGGGTTGGAAAGGACCATAACGATGGTCTTGTTCCACTCCCTGCCATGGTGAGGGACACCTTCCACAGACCAGGTTGCTCCAAGCCCTGTCCAACCTGGCCTTGGACACTTCCAGGGATGGGGCAACCTAGGCAACCTCTGCCAGGGCCTTACCACCCTCAGAGGGAGGAAATTCTTCCCAATATCCCACCTAACCGTGCCTTCTGTCAGCATGAAGCTGATCCCCGCCTTGTTCTGTCATCCAGGCCCTTGTCCAAAGTCATCTCCAGCTCTCTTGGAGCCCTTTAGGCACTGGAAATGGCTCTAAGGTTTACCTGGCGCCTTTTCTTCCCTGAAATGGGGACCTGCTCTTGTCCCTCAGCCAGAGTACCCACTTTGGTGCATTGTTGGGGCAGCAGCTTCCCTGGGCATGGATTCTCCAGACCCCACAGGGCTTTGGGGGATGCAGGCTGCCGCCCTGCCAGGACACAGCAACAAGTCCTAAATCCCCCAGAAAACCTTGTGGAACCCGAGACGGCCCTGAGCAGGAACATCCTATTTTGGGGTGGCCTTAGCCCAGCCCACCACAGCTCAGCACACAGCTGATGCCAAAACTTTGCAAAGAAGCAGCTCCAAAAGAGCTGCCCTCCCCTTTTTACCTCTATTTCCTACCACCTTTTCTTTCCACCTGCTTTGCCCATAGCAGGTCCCCAAGGTATCCCATCGCGAGCAGGATGTGGGAGACCCTGTGTCCCTGTCCAGCTCTCAGTTGAAATAAAACCCACTACTGCCCGTGTTTTTGCAAGGGCATGAGATACCTCTGGGTGTTCTTAATATCACACCACCTTGGTTCAGCCCTAGAGAGCCCCTGGGCTGGTGTCTTTGAGTTTTCAGGTTGGTAGGTGACCTACGATCTCAGAGGAGGGATGAACCAGGAACCCAATGGCTTCATCTCCCCCAGACCCTAGGGACCTCAAAGCTCTCCTGTGGCACAGACATAGCAAAACTGTTTGAACAGAAGCCAAACCAGTTTTAGCCAGGTTTCCACCCCGCTTTCACCCCTTCCCGCCCCATTGCCAGGCACTGAACCAGCACCTGCTGTGACGAAAAATTTCCGAAAGACGCACAAATAAAAATAAGATCATACACAAACACCTCTGCCCAAACCCAGACCAACGGCCCATGACCCCATCACAAGAGAGATGGGCTGCCAGGGACTCACGGGGTCCCAAAGGAAGCCACACCACCCTGGGGGATGCCAGGTCCACAGCGTGCACAAGTGGGGAGGTGAGAAAAAGCTCCGGTCTGGTGCGCGGCACTTGGCACTGCATCCTCTGGCCATGCAGCCTGTACCCCTCAGCCTCTCTGAGGGGTGGGAGAGAGAGCCTGACCACAAAACCCAGCTGGCCAGTGTCAGGGGCACTGAGACATCACTGTCTCAGTGCTGCACTGGAGCCCTGCTGCCTGGGCACAGCTCAGTGGGAATCCTCAAAGGGTAGTGTGATGCTGGGACAAAAGGGTGTCCTGAGCTCTAAAGGCCTAAATAAAACCACAGCACATCACTGCGAAAGTGGGAACTCCAGGTCTGGGGTGGCAGCAAGTGCCAAGGATCCCCCACCAGGACTCAACGCATTCCGTGCTGCAAAAAATCTCGCATAACCCCAGTGGAAAAAAATATTGTGACTGTTTTGTTTCCGTGCCCGAAGGGGAGCCAAACCCCCAAAGTACCACCTCCAGCATCTGACCTGTCAGGGCTTGGGCCATCAGGGCGCTTTCAGTGGTGCCCTGAGCTCCAAATTTAGCCTCAAAGGTATTTATCTCCGAGAAGCTAAAACCAAAGCTGCATTTGCATAACAAAAAGACCCCGATGATGCTCGGTGCAAGTGCTGCTGGCAGGGGAGAGGACATGCAAAGCAGCTTCTCTCGACAAGCAAAGGCGCTGAAGGTCACCCAGGCAGATGCTGAGCTCGCTGTGGCTGGTCCTCTCCACTGAAAAGGACAAGGCAAGAACATCTTCCCATAAGGAGAGCATCTTCCCAACCTACCCACTTCCACCTCGTCCAGCTGAAGCAGCTTTCTCCAGCACAAAGGCAGGTGTGAAATCCTGCTCGCTAAAGCACACAATCACATCTGGCCCTACAGCTGAAAGACCCGAGGGCAACTAACAGGATTTTTCCAAACTCCCTCAATCTGTGTTGAGAGCTGGGCTCACCTTTTTCCTCTCCTGGGTGCCAGCGGCTGGCATGAGGATAGGTGGCTTTGTCCCCTCAGGAGCAGCGCCCATGGGGAAGCAGGAGGCGAGGAACCCAGCCCTTGGCCTTTCCCCAGCACCACCGCAATGCAGCTCCCACGACCCCTGGTGCCCCCAGGAGCAACCAGGAGCTCACCCCAGTGGGAGCCTCAGGCCTCCCATGGGAGCAGGGGGAAGGCACAGCAGCTCTGTGCTCAGCTGTGTGACACCAGGTCAGCATCTGCTGCCACGCCATGCCCGCAGCTCAACCCAGCACCTGTCCCGTTGTTTTGGGACAAAGTCCCTTTGAGAGCTGGCAGCACTCAATTCCCTGCCTCCTCCTTATTTCACACCAACTGAATCCCCTCCTGCCCTGCCACCCCCACAGCTCACTCAAAGCTCAACTGTATCACAACCCCAGGGTGTCACACCAATCCCAATAAAGCATCGCTGTGCCCCAGGCCACCCCAAGAGCCAGATGTTCACCTCTTACCCCCGCAAGGAAACGTCAGCTCTGGGGACAGGATTGATGGAGGAGCAAGAAGCAGCCACCAGCTGCCGCGGGAAGAGGCCTTGGCTGCCTTCACCACCAGTATCTTGCTCCAACCATTTGTTCTGCTTCTATTTTGGAAAGCGCTGGGGCTCAGCGCTCTGCAGATCCCAGCCTCCCTCCCAGCCTCCCTCCCAGCCTCCCTCCCAGCCTCCCCACCGCCGAGCAAGGCGACAGATTTCTGCTCAGAGGTAATGCCGGCTCCGCTCCCCATCTTGGCAGCGGCATCCACGCAGGACTGGGGATATTTTTGATCAAGCGAGCCCAAAGGTGCTAGTTTTCCCAGTGGCTCGCTGCCGGCGCGTGGGAAGGATGGCCATACCGAGTCAGGGAAGGTTAAGGATGGATCCATGATTGATCCCTGTGCTTAAAACCCTGGAGATGGGGCGTCAAATCCTCCTCAGTCATGCAAAGCGGGATATCCAGTGGCACATGGAGCTGTCTGGGAAAGCATCACGCAAGGGATGAAGCTGGAGATGAGGCCTGGCTTTGGCTGCGTGCCAACCCCCCTGAGCCCTCCCGGCAGCCCCCACACTGGTCCACGCTCTCAGAGGAGAGCTGGCATGCACACATTGTCCCAAGTGCTGCTCCTCACCGGAATACTCGAGGGAAAACTGCCCCAAACCCACGTCCAAGTAAGCCCTGCCTTCACCCAACCCTTCCACATCCTGTTCCAGTTATTGAAATAAATTTGCTGCTACGGCAGGGTTTTTCTAGGGGCAGAGGCATGTCTCCAGGGAACATGTGGTTTATCCCAGGGGATATCTGAGGGTTGTAATGAGATGATTTTTAAGGTCCCTTCCCACCTAAACTATTCCATGAGTCTGTGATAACTGTGCCTAGAGGCACCTCCTCACCGCCATGATCTCCCCAGTGGTGCCAGCACCAGACGCTTGGTGACACACGAACACTTTCCTTTCCCCCATGGTTCTCCCAGCAAATTCTGAACCAGTCCAAGCGCTGCGTGTCAGGCTCCGTGTCCAACAGAGCCAAAGCCAGAGCTGCCTGCAGGGGAAGTCTAAAGGCCAAAAATCCACACACAGCTCCCAGCAGCAGGAGGGTGCCTGTGGCAGAGCCAGGCTCCAGCAACACCAGGATTTTAACAAGCTCTGCAGTCTTCAGCCACTCCAACCTGCCAACCACCATCAAGCCAAGCTGCACCAGAGCTGTCCCCACCCAGAGGAGGTGTCTTGGGTGCTACACGACACCACACCCCAGGGATGAACACCATTCCCAACCACTGACATTTGGACAAAGTGGGCTGTTCCTCTGGGGGCTGGCAGCTCGCTCAGATGCCAGCAAGAAGCCTGCAGGCACCAGGTCCACGGGGACATTTATCATGATATTTAGACAAAGCACGACAGCTCAGCCCTCACCTACAGTTACACAAACACACAGCCACTCTCTGCCTCTGTATACCCAAAATGGGTGAAAAACACCAATTTCTTGGCTGTCCCAAGCTTGCAGAAGGTCCTCCCTCATGGATGCCACCATGGACCAAGAGCAGCTATGCCTGGAGCCTGATCCCTGCCATTCCCTGCCCCAGCCCCTCATCACAGTAGTTTATGTCCTGCTCCCAGCACTGAGCACAGCAGCTGTGGGGCAGGATGGTCTCGGTGACTGCCTGTGCAAAATAAAAAAAGGCTGGTTGATCAAAATAATTTGTCCACATTCTTTATTGTAATTTTTTTCTTCCCTGCCAGTGGAAACTCCTGCTCCAGTGCCATGTCTCAAGGTTACTGCTAGAAGTGGGGGAGGATTTCAGGTTTTACAGCTGAAAAATTCCAGACAGAAACCCAGAAACGTTGCCAGTCTTTTACTGAACAGAAGTTCTTTATCCAATTAATTTATTTAACTTATATATTTTTTTACACTTGATGCAGCAGGTTTAAGCAAACTCCGTTTTTTTCAGCCCCTGAAAGTTTGTCTGCTTTGACAGAAAATTCTCACTTGATTTCCAATTCTCAATTTCTTTTTTAAGGAAAACCAAACCAGATAAATCTGACCTCACATATTTTCCCCACCTGCACGACATGGGACGTGTTCCTGGGTATGGCGCCTAGTAACTTTTCCCTGAAGTCTTCCAATAATGGGAAAGGAAAAATTTTAAGAGTAAGAAGAAAAATCTCATCTTCAGAATAAGAAAAGAAGAAAAATGCTTTCTAAAAGGATGGAGGAAATTCACTTTGTTCCAAAAGATACTTCCATTTAAAAAAGAAGATGAAAACTTCCAAGCAGGGCTATCTACTACCCGTGCTTATATCCATCAATAACACCTTGCACCTGAAGCTCCACCACATCCTCCAGAGCAGCTATCCCCAGGCCCACAGCCTCAGCACCCCTGGGGCTCTGAGCTGCAGGATCCATCACGAGAGAGATGCTGATAATCCCCCTATGGCAGAAGCAGGAGAGAGGAGAAGGAGGAATCCCACTAGAAATCCTGAGATGATCCCTTGGCAATCCCTGGGGTGGGCTCGGGTCAGGGACCTGGCCCCACAGGCAGGTGGTGCTTCCCAAATCTCGTTACTACTTTTTGGGGATGGAAAAAAAGGTAAGAAAATAATTCGGGAGCCATGGATTTGTCCTGCCTCCTTCCAAAAAAAAAAATGGCTGATGCAACTGCAGTGCTGCAGTGGGAGGTCACCCTTCCCCACGGCCCCCAGGTCCCCACCCATGCCCCAAGCACCCCAGCCAGGGGGGCTGCAGGCACCTCCTCCTGGAAGCGGTTTGGGCTTTGTGCCGGACGCTTGCAGGAAGCTGTTTGAAGCTCTGGAAAGAGAAACGATTCCTCCTCCTCCTCCTCCTCTTCCTCCCTGCCCAGAAATAGGTCATTTAATTACTCCCTTTCCAACCCCAACCACCACTGACTCAGGACTGGAGGTGGGAATGCTTCCACCCTGCGCCGGCTCCTGCCCAGCAGCAGCCCAAAGCCACTGTGCCCGGCTTTGACCTTGAGCCATTGTGCCAGCAGGACTGGGCTGTCAGGGCACAGCCAGCACAGATGGCAGGGGCTCAGCTCCCCACCTCTGCATTCCAACTAGTGCTGGTCACTTAAAGCAAAGAGGGTCGGGCCATGGGTGCTGCTGACCCTCTCCACGCACAGCCACGGGCAGGGCCACGTGCCGCCTCCGGGAAAACCAAGGGCTAATTGCGAGCTGGGAAATCCTACGTGTCCTGCTCGGCACAAAGAGTGAAACGTGCGGCCCCGGCAGGGTCTGGTCTGGCTGCTTCTGGCTGGGATACCACAGTGGCTCCTGGGTGGTGGCTGGGGCCTGACACATCGCAGCACAGGCATCATCCCGCCCTTCCAGCTTGTCCTCACCGTGCACACCAGGACACCCGCCTGGCACCGCTCTGGCTGCTCGGGCTTCACCTTTGGCAGCCAAAGAGCAGCACCGCACGCCCGCTCTGCTGGGGACTGGAGAGGCACAAAGCTATTTAAAGTCCCACTGGGCACCATGGCAGTAGCCAGTGCTGGGAACAGGCCCCAGCAGCTGTTCCAGCATTCCAGCACTCAACCATAACCAGGACATTCACCGTGGCCAGGCCCCTCCGGGTGACACAGAGGGTGGCAGCAAGGACCCACCACCACTGCATGCACCTCAAGTCACTGCCCCCTTTTATACAGGGGAAGGTGCTTACCCATGGCTCAGAAACAGCCTTGGAATCATGAAGCAGCTGCTGTGTCCCCCAAGCCTTGTCATGACCCACACGATAACAGGCCAAGGTTCCCCCAAAAACAGTTTCCACTCAGCTCAGAGACCCAAGTCCCCCATATTTTGAGACCCCATTTAAGAGAAAGCAAACCTAGACCCCACCTCCCCAAAATAGATCACTCCAAATTGGAGTATTTATCAAACCTTTGCTCTCCACGTGGGCACTTTTTTAGGATTTTTTAAAGGATGCAGGCTCTTGTCTGTTTTGCAAGAAGTGGGGAGGTACAGCAGGGAGACACCAAGAGTGAGGGGAAAGGAAAAATTAAAGAAGAACCACAAGCAAAGCAAAGTGGAGTGCAAGATGCAAACCGACAGATCCGGGGAGGCAGAGCTGCTGGCAGGCAGACGGCGAGATCCATCTTGAAAGCAAAAGCAAACTGCTGCTCACACAGGCAGAGGGAAAAACCTAGAGGTCTTCAGCACTGCCTGAGCTCTGATCAAACAAAGTGATTAACAAATCTCAGCTTTTTATTGAAAGCTTCTCGAATTAGAGGAAAAAAGGAAAGGAAAAAACAAAACCAAACCCCCCCTGAGAGTCACAGTGAGTGGTGAAGTCCCAGACAGTGTTAGAGGGAGGTGAGGGGGTGATGTACCCCACAGTCCTGCTGGCACAGGAAGGGCAAGCACAGCCAGGGGCACCTAGTGCTCACCCCATGGCACCAGCACAGCCACACGTTTCCGTGCCTCCCCAGCCTTCTTCCTCCTCCCCTTCCTCCTCCTCACTTGCTTTCTGCTCACTGCATCGGGCTCAGCGGCAGAGCCAAACCTTCCCGGGAGCAGGACTGTCATCTACAATAGAGTCACCTCTGAACTCAGGATGGCTCAGCCTCCAGGAAGTGCCAAAATAGCAATAGAAATAAGAAAGAGCCCCTGGCTGGAGGAGTTCACCCTCCGAACAGATGGGACGGTGGCAGGGTGAGGCAGGGGGTATTTTTAGTTCTGGCTGCGGATGGGGAAGTCCAGCACAGCATCGACACGGCAGCCCCACTGCCACCCGTGCAGCTCACCAGGGCTTCTGTCACCTCCGTGTGCACTCCTGGGTATTAACAGGATTTAATGGGATGCTGCCTGCTCACTTCCTGAGCCTCGGGCACCACCTTCCAGGCCAGCTCACACCATCACAGCTCCACATGGCATCTCACCACCACTGCCGAGGGCACCCAGGGAGGGCACCAGTGGTCCGGGGGAGCGGAGTCAATGTCAGCAACCCACACCTCTCTCCCTCTTTCCCCTTCATTCCCAAAATGGTCACATCCCTGCAATCCATCCACAGAGGAGAGATGCCACGCAGCACCCCACAGCAGGTTCCTCCCAGCACGCTCCAGGCAATGCCAACCTGACCCTGAGAAGCACTCTGGACTGGAAAGAAAGAGGGAAAAGCAATTTCCTGCCCCTCATCACAGATGCTTTTTTAGGTTCAAATGACTCGTCCAGGGTGCCAGATGCATAGCTTGTAGCTGAGCCCTCCACACCTAGTTGAAGCCCTCCTGCTCATTCAGGATGTGCCAAGCAGCATCTCCCCCCAGCCTCACGCTGATCCATCCTTCATGAGCCAGCGCCAGCATCGATACCTCCCTGCCAGGCAGCTGCCGGCAGCAGCTCCAGGCACACAGCAGCACCGCAGCAGCTGGGTCCCACTCCCGTACTTTTCATCTGACACTTTCGGCTTTGTTCTCCCTCTCACAAAGCCGCCGTGAGGCTGCCCTGGCAGCACGAAGGGACCTTGAAGTGCATGCAGTGTATGACCATATTTAGGCTCCTTTATGTTGCCAGAATCACAGTAAAGGGCTGCAGCATTAAATGAGACTCAGACCCCACTTGTTTCACTTGGCAGCCTGGGAAAAATCCGCCCTGGGTGACTCCAGCACCGTCCATGCCTCCACTCTGCCCACTCGGGGACAGCACGAAATAACAACAGCCCTTTCCAGGTCCGCAGTTGCACTTCCCAAGAGGGGCCAAGAGCCCCATAGCAGTGAGGAGGGAGGGATTAAACACATTAACCACCTCCCCCATTCCAAGAACACCAAAGCGTGGGGAAGCAAAGGGACGTGCCCAAGGTCACCTACTGACAAAGGCAGCACTTCCCAAGGTCCCAAGAGCCCCCCAGCAGGACTGAGCACACACAGGGACATGACCACTCAGCATGAGGAGCCCCCAAGCCAGTTTGTGCCACGGGAGAGCCTAGGCAGGAGTGGAAGCCCCGAGCCACCTGACACGGGAGCTAATGCCCCTTCAACACGAGCACGTTGATTCCCTGCTGTGGCAGAGGCATCAGCGAAACCCGAGCAGTGGCCCCCACCGCTGCGGGGACACTGGCCACCTGCTCAGAGCCAGCACAAGTGCAGATGCCTCAGCTTGGCGAAGCCGCGACAACTGCAGGGGCTGAAGGGCAAGGTGGTGGGGGTGGAAAGGAGAATCCATGGGGCCCATCCAGAGGTCTGTGACCTTCAAGAGCCCATGGCAGTGATCCTGAAGGTAGGGCAAGCAGCTCGCTTTGGAACTCCAAAGAGACACTGGCAGCTCAGCACCCCCAGGCCAGGGTCACCAGCACCGAATCAGCTCAGGGAAGGAAAGAATATAACCAGAATAACCCTTATCTAGACCCAAAATGTGCACCCCTTGCCTGATGAGCGTTCCCATCACACTGAAGCCAGCACAGCCCCTTCCCTGTCAGTAGCAAGATTTCAGGCTGGCTGTCCTGGGACAGTGGTTTGAGAATACCCACCTTGGTGAAGCAATGCCAGCCCAAAAATCCATACACAGCCACGCACTGTGGGAGAAGGAGTTTTGGAGGGACAGGATAAGGCCTTCCCAGGGTGGGGGCAAGCAGAGGTGCTGAGCTGAAGTGCCAGGGGAATTTGCACCAGGTGTCTCTGTCCCTGCCCAGATCTCTGCCCACAGCAAGGGGGAGTCACCAGCCAAAATCGCGTGGCAGCTCCGACACTTGTGGAGGATGAAGAGGAGGGGACAGCCCAGCTGGTGGCCGTGCAGAGCTGGCGGTACCACGGGGCTCCACGGGTACAGGGGGAAGAGCTGCATGTGTGGCACACACAGCTGTCTCACTGATGGTGTGCTGCTCTTGTGCGTGAGGGGAGAAAAGGAAAATAAATTAAAAAATAAAAACCAACGACAAAGCCAAAAGGGTTTGGGAGCTGCAGGGAAGGGATAAGCTGCGGGCCAACCGGCGTCACAGATGCCAAACGGCCGCAGATGCCGGATGCCCTGTCACCGCATCCCCGCTCAGCATCGCCGGTCCCTCTGGCCAAAGAAGCGCTCGGCATCCCGGGGAGGCCGTGGCAGTGGTGACGCGGTTTGGCCCCACCACAATACCCTGCTCCGGCCGCTGTCGGAGGGAGCTGAGGCGCTGAGTTCCCCCCGGACAAACAATCCCAGCTGTCGGCTCTGGAGCCGGCGCACGGCCAAGGCATGGACTCGTTTTACCGCCGGCTCTCCCAAAATCTGCTCTTGCCAATCAAACCGGAGCCCCCACCGGCACCCGGAGCCTCGCCGGCGGGTCGCCCCACAGTCCCCATGTCATCACCCTATGTCCTGCCACAGAGGGCACACGCCAGTCCCCGAAATCCACAGGGCCCTACTTCTCCGTGGTTCCCGCCAGGCCGCAGCAGATCCCATGCTGGGGTGGAAGCAGTGTTGCAGATGGGCTCATGGTCTGTCACCACGGGGGTCTCATGGGACGGTTGCGCACCGCCCCGGAGCGGGGTGGGCACCCCCAGCGCTGCCCCCACCCCAGCGGCAGCACCCGGTGGGACCATCCCCGTGTGCCGCACCCGGCACCCACAGCCCCCCGTGACCCGCACTCCCCCGCGGCCCGCAGTCCCCCGTGGCCCGCGTCCTCCCGCGTCCCGCGCCGCCCTCACCTGTCCCCGCAGCGCCCAGGCCGAGCCGCCACCTCTTCCCCTTCCTCCCGCTCCCTCCTTCACCTCTGCACCATTTTGGTGACGGTTTGTTTTGAAGCCGAGGGGGGAGGAGGGAGGAGGGGGGCGCGGGGGGAGGATGTGCCACTGCCGCCGCCGCCGCCGCCGCTGCTCCCGCCCCCGCCCATCCCCGCGCCTCGGGGCGGCTCCGTGCGGCGCGGGGGTCGGGGGGTCCCTGCGCTCCCCCTACCCCAAACACAGCCAGGCGGAGCGGAGCTCAGAGCCCCCCCTAAGGCCGCCTGGGGAAGGGGGGGGGGGCGGTTCTCGGAAGTAGCGCCAGAATCGCGAAACGTTAAAAGAAATAAAAAATAATTTAAAAATAACAATTAGAAGGAGGGAAAAAAGCCGAAGGCCAAGAAGCGCGAGAGCGCGAGGGACCCACCTGAGCGGGGCGCGTACCGGCCGCTGCCGGGGCTGCGGCGGAGCCGGCGGGGAGCGACCATGGCCGGGCCCGGCCCAGCGTCAGGGGCGGCGGCGGCGGCGCGGGCGGCCAATGGCCGCGGCTGGGGGGAGCGAGCGGGGCCGGGGGAGCCGCGCTGGGACCGGGGCCAAGGGGGGCTGAGCCGGGGTGAACCGGGGCCTAGCGGGGCTGAGCCGAGGGCCGAGACAGACCCGAGGGTGCGCTCAGCCGGGGAGGGGGAATCGTAGCCGGCGGCGGGGTGTGGCTGGGCCGGGACCTCCCCTCTCCCACCCTCAGGGCCTGGCCTGGCCCCACTCGTGTTCCCCAGGGTGGGCAGGAATGTCCGGCCCAGCCCCGCGGCCGGAGCGCCTGCTCCGGGGGGATGGGGGCATGGTGGGTTCTGCCCCAGTTTCCATGGGGCGTCGGGCTCAGGACTGTGTCAGTGGCGTCCAAGTGTCACTAAAGCTACACAGGTGACATCAGCTGCCCGTGAAGGTCCCAGTTCTGATGCCAGGACGTTGGATCCAGCACTCGGACACAGTGGAAGGTCCCAGTTCTGTGTCCAGCACCGGCACAGAACCCTCGTGGATACGATGGTGTCCGGTGTGCCCGAACACAGCCCAGGGCTTGCTCCTGCCTCTGCCGTCCTCACTGCACTGGTCTCCCGGGGCTCCCAGCCCTAACCCGGCCCTTTCCACAGCACCAGATCCTCAGCCGAGCACTTGTCACCGGCACTGGGCTCCCTGTGCTCTCGGGCAGCACAGCCGCAGTGTCCAGACCCTGCTCCAAGCCGGGGCTCCACATTCCCAGCTCCTGAAGTAGCTGCAACCCAGATAAATTGTTCTGTGCTACCCACAAGAAATCCAACAGGTCAAACAGTGACTCCCACCTCTGTGCCAGGACAGTTTGGGGCTGTGAATTGGGGCAGAGATCTGGTTTTTAGGGGATTTGGGTAACTGGTTCTGTTCCCCTCTCACCACCACGTCCAGTGCCGCTTACCCACAGCCTCAGAGCAGTGTTGGTGGCGGGCACAAGCATCCTTGGGGCTGGGGGGGGATGCAGACCACCCACCTCCACCCCAGGTCTGCACTGAGTAGCATGGTGGGAGCTGGTGATCCCACTGGATGAGCTCTCCCACCGCTGGAAATGCTGGAGGAGTGCCATATGGCAGGGCTGGGAGTCAGCGTGGGGCACAGGCTTTCCTTTCCCAGGGATGCATGTGGCATGGCGGGCCTGGGCAGGCTCCCATGTGCCAACAAAGCAGTAAAAATAAAAATCAGGCTGGTGTGGGACCGGTCCTGGCAGAAAAAGACTGGTGCCAGGGGTCAGAGCCTCTGCAGTAGATGTTTCATGGGTTCCCCTGACTGGCAGAATGCAGCCCACCTTCCACATTGGTGACATGGAGTCGGCACAAGTCTGGTGCAACTCCAGTGTCTCATAAGAATACTGAGTGATGGCTCTGTCATATACAAAGCCACTGTCCAAGCTCAAGGGCAGATAGGGAGCAGTGACAGGGATGTCCCAGCCCTGTTGGGTCACATTCAGCTGGAGCACTGGGAAAATAAGTGCTCCCAGTGTCACTGGAGCACAAAACGAGCACAGGGGAGCTGCCAGGCATGGGGACAGAGTCATTGTGTTTTCACCCAGATGACACCCGTAGCCATTAACGCATCAGCACGTGGTCCCCCTGCACTGGCCTCCACAACACAGGGCACTGTACAAGCCCAAAACACCCAATTTCTTCCTCAAAGGCCTGGGGTGACATGGGATGGGGCTGGGGTGTGCTCCCACCACGGCTGTTCGTCATGGCCAGCTCTGCCCTGAGCCCCATCTCAGGCCGGGAGGGCAGGGAGAAGTTCCCTGATGCCAGTGACTCAGCTGAGGGGGTTGTTTTGCAACACACTGGCTGTGGGAGGCTCCTGGTGTGTGGAAAGTAGGAGGCAAATTATCCAAATTACCCGAGGTGTGTGGTGAGCTCAGGGCCCAGGGAGGATGGTGGGCATGGAGCAAGCCAGGGGGTGATGGACCTGCACCCGGAGCTGGGGTAGGGGGTCCTGCTCCAGGGCTCTCAGCAGGTGCTTGAGGTGGGATGGTGACTGGGATGAGCTTCTCCTGGGTCTGGTGCCCATGTACCGTCCTCACACTGATCTGGGACAAAGAAAACAAAGGCACAAGGGCAGGAGGCAACAATGGTCTCAACAGAGAGGCCGGATCTGACCAAGCATCGCTGGTGGCATGGGCACCTTGGCCACCACCACCCCTCTGATTCAGTGACACAGTTTCCTGCTGGCTCCTTCCCCCAACCCAATATGTATTTCTAGTGGACTTTTCAGTGTGTTTGGCTTTTTGGGGCTGTTTGTTGTCAGTTAGTTATTTTATTATATTTATTGTTAGAAATAAGGCTATTTTTAGCACGCTGTTGGTTTAGATAGAGATGGGATTAGTCATCTCACCAAGAGCTGTTTGCAGTCTCTCTTCAAGGATTCTCTGGGGTTTGTTTTCCAATCAACTGAGATCATGTATCCAAAGAAATAAAAAATAAAAATAGTCAGTATAACACTCAGCAGCCACACTCTGGTGCCTTTCCGTGAGTTATGGGATGAAAATGAGGGAAGGATCCAACCCAGGATATTTATGAGACAAAGATGAGAACATTACTATGAACCTCAAAGTATTTTGGAAAGTCAGTTTGAGCTGCCTTCTTTTTTTTATTTTTTTTTTTTTTTTTTTTTTTTTTTTTTTTTTGTCTCTTGGGAACCAAATGCTGAGTAACTCCCTTCCCACACCAGCCTGCTGCTTTGTACAGCTGGTGCACAGCCTCTTGACAGTGGAAACTGCTTTCCCTTGCCCTATGCCAGCAGGAAGGAGGCAGGACTCCTGGGTCCTACAAGATATGCAGCCACCTACACCCTCAGGCTATTAAAAAAAAAAAGGCACCCAAAAACCTAAAATGGGAAAGACATTTGTTCCTTTCCTGCACAGAGCTCAGGGAGGGGAGTGGGGTGAAGGCTGGGGGCAAAGCCAAGAGGCCAAGAGCAGAGTCTTGTATTGCAGAGCAACATCTCCAGCCTCCTCGCCACGACTTTTTGTCTCTCTCTGCCAGTTGGTTCCTCTGAACCAAGTCAGAACAAAGTTCCACATGAGTTTTGGGGAGATCAGTTTACGTCTTGAAGATTGGGGTTGGATGCAGGGAGGAAGTTCGTGGCTCATCTCATCCCTCACTGGAGTGGAAGTGCTGCTGCCCGCTTGTCCCTGGCAGTGCCAGTGCCCTTGGTATGCAGAGCTGAAAGCGAGGGAGGGGGATGGGGGTCCTGTCATGCCACATCAGCTGGACGCTGGCCCGGAGTGGGGGTGATGGCCTTGGCAGCGGCACAGCCCATCTCGGCACGGAGAGAGGAGCAGAGCCGTGCCCGGAGATGCACTCACGGGCTCATTCCCAGCTCCCCAGCCCCGAGCCGAGGGACAGCCCCGGTGATCGCCAGGGTCTCTGCCAGCCCTGTTCCTGGGGCACCCGTGACCTCCTGCCCGCGCTGCGGTGACATGCCCAGGGCACAGCACGGCACACTCGCTGCGTGCCCGACCCGCGCGAAGACAAGAGTGGCACACGTGTGGTGACAGGGCAGGGGGGGCAGCCCGGGCAGGGAGGAAGCGCCGCCTTCACGTGGCCCCTCGGGCCCCCCCGCCGCCCAGCCCGCCTCGGGCGCGGGAGGAGGATTATTTGCCCTCGCAGCTGGCCGAGGTCCCAGCATATGCTGGGGGGGAGCGGGGAACATCGCACGGACGAAGCTGCCAGCGATGCTCCCGGGCGACCCTGCAAGGCTGGGTGCGGGGTCCCTCCTGCCCCGGCCGTGCACCCCCGCCGGCCCCCACTCCCGCAAACGCTCCCTTCCTCCCTGCCCCCCTCCCTCTCCAAGTCTAAATTCTCCCACAGCGTCCATTGACGTCCTGCCTGCGTCACCGTCTCCAGCACAACCAGACAGCACGTGGGAGAGGCAGGTTAAAGCGGCAGGACCCTGGGAGGGCTCCAGCTGCGCTCCCCAGCAGCGGGGCCGCGTGGGAGGGGCCACCCCGCTGAAGTCCCCACCTCAGCGGGACCCGGGTCCTGGTGCCGCCGGGAGATGTTTCCTGCCTCCCCCCAGGGGGAATCAGCAAAGGCTAGGGGAAGATGAGGCTTTTTCTCGCCCATCACAAGGCTTGCACGGGAGCGTGAACACATTTTGCTGCCAGGTCCATGCCTGCATCCTCCCCTCCTCCCCACCGTGCTCCAGACCCGCCCCAAAATGGGGACCAGCTCTGTTGGCCAGGAAGGGCAGCTTGCATTCGACGTGCAAGCTCTTCGAACCCGCTCCCAAAGCCAGAGCCAGACTGGCATGTTTTTTCCCGGCTGCCGGGCCCCCAGCCAGTCCTTGTGCCTTCACATCTGGGCTTTGCCTCTGCCCGAATTACAGCGCAGCTCAGCTGGGTCCTGGGGGCTGGGGACAGGGTTTGCAGGCAGGGGAGGTGCCAGAGCTCTGCCAGGGCGTGGGATGCAGCGAGTTTTGCAAGGGCTCAGGTACCTTCCCTGAAGCCCACTCATCATTTCTGCTCCAGGATCTTGTCTGGCAGCCGCAGCGCTGCAGGACGTCCCCTTGGCCGTGACTCCGGGCGTCGGGATGGGCGGGAGAACACACCCCCCCCCCCCCCCCCCAATCAAAGCACAGCCCTGCTTCCTTGCTGCTTCCACGCTGCAACGCGGGGGTCTATTTTTGTCCCTTTCCTTCTGTTTATTGTGCCAGAGCCGTGTGCGGTTGGAGAAGGCTGTGGTGTCTGCTTTGTGATTGCTTCCTTCCCGCCCATAACCTTTTGCCTTAAAACGGGATTCGCCCTGATCCTGGACTCAAGGCCAGGAAGCCTGGGCAGCATGCCATGGGCGCTGGCACTGCAAGGCTCTTGGGGGACAGAGATTCCTGGCTCTGACCCTGGTTTTGATGCAAAGCTGGGTCTGACCCAGGTTTTGATGCAAACACACTGGCCTTCAGCTCCCCATGGCACAAACTGCACCCCTCAACCTCCTCCCCTCGAGCATCCCCAGCCCCCGCCCAGAGCCTCCCGCTGTGCCGGCACTGCCAGCTCGCACCCAGCCTGAGGAATGCTCAGCCTCCAAAGGCAGACAGATGGGTGAGTGGGAACCATAGTGGTGAGCCCTCAAACAGGAGACACCACGAGACAGGAGGGAAAAAGTAAAATAACTCAAGTTGCAGAAAGCAGCCACCCTAAGTGGGGGCCACCTTAAGTGGGGGCCACCCCCTGTGGGCAACAGGCAGAGGCAGCCCTGCACGAGCATCCCCGGGGCCAGCAGCACAGTCACTGAGGACAGACCATCCTCATCCTCCCTGACACACTACTCAAGCCACCAAGCCAAGGGGAGAGTTATCAGCGCTGAGCTGGGCTGCCATGGCTGCTAGGCTTGGAGAGCACCTGATAAATTCAAGGGGATGGGGGAGGACCCCACTGCTGTTGCAAAGCATCTGTGTTGCCTTGACCTGGCCACTGCTCAGGGCTATTTGCCAACAACCTCAGCATGCTGCTGCCTTCATCCCACTGCAGAGTGTGGGATCTGCTCACCAGGGCTGACAGTCTGTAGGGTACGCACCAGGACTAAATCCCTGTGGGAAATGTCCGAAAGAGAAGGACTTGGAGCTGTTGGAGAATGAGAAGCTCAGTGTGACCTGGCAATACAAACTGGCAGCCAATACAAACAATGCTGTCCCATATATGTGGGGGTCATCCCACAGCATGGGCAGCACCTAAAGGGGAAGATTCTGCTCTGCTCCTCTCCTCTGCTCAATTCTGGTGAGACCCCACCTGCAGAGCTGCCTCCAGCTCCGGGGCCCCCAGCACAGGAAGGACATGGAGCTGCTGGAGTCAGGCCAGAGGATGAGATATTAGAAAGAAATTCTTCTCTGTGGAGGTTGATGAGGACCTGGCACAGGTTACCCAGGGAAGCTGGGCTGCCCCATCCCTGGAAATGTTCAAGGTCAGAATGGACAGGGCTTGGAGCAACAAGGGATAGTGGAAGGCGTCCCTGCCAGTGGTAGGGGGGTGGAACGAGATGATCTTTAAGGTCTGTTCCAACCCAAACAAGCCCATAATTCTGTGATTCTGGAGGCAGCAAACTCAGCTGGGGTTTAGCTCAGCCCAAGTTGGCGGCAGCTTTGCTGGTCTGTATTGGAGGTTTCCATCTGGGACAGCAGCAGTTCCTGGGGCAGAACAGGCACAGCAGCACCCCTCATACCCTGCTGCCGGGGGCTAGGTAAGCATCTTTTAGCACATTGTAGCGCCTCGAAGGCTTAAGCCCAGCACAATGCTTAGCAGCTAATGGAGACTGGGAACACTTTAGAGCACCTTGCAATTTTAAATTAACTTGATCTCTCCTTTTTCTTCCCAGCATAAAACTGCAGCCCCGTTCTGGTGCAGGCAGTGGCTGCGGCAGCCAGCGGGTAGAGCTCCAGAAGCTCCCCAAGCAAGTGTATCTCCTCCGTGTGTAGGAGTAGCTGCTGACTGGGAGCAGCCCAATTTCCAAGAACTCCCAAAAGTTACAAGCCTTCATTGTCTTGCTGAATCAGTGCAAGCTCCAGAGCAGCTCCGCACTCAGCAGCTCAGAGAAAGCAAAGATCCGTGTCTCTGCAGCCAGAACCTCAGTGCTGAACAAGAGTATATCCATCCCCTGCTCCTCGAGATGCTCTCTGTGATTCCTGCACACACACCTGGCCCTAATGAAAGGGCCCGGCGCCTCCCCATCACCCAGCCAGTTAAACCTGCACAAACTGAGCCCATCGCACACAAAAAGCCTCTCCTAGGTGAGTTCCTTATCACCAGTGAGTCAAGGCAGCCTCCCTGCCGTGGGTCCGACCCATCCTTGGCACGGATGGGAGGTGCCCGGGGCTCCGCACCGCAGATCGGCTGCTGTGCACCAGGAAGGGAGGCTGGATCCCTGCTGGCCGTGGCCCTGGGGAGCGTGACCCTCCGTGAGGCTGCGGCCAGCCTGCTGCTCACTTGATCCCGTCTCCCCCCCGCCTAATCCGTGCTCCCCTCCCGGTATCCTCCGCTCCACTTTAATGCCAAAGTTGGCCGGCAGCCACTCGGCTCCGAGGACGAGGACGCTTTTTTTCCTGGTTATGCAACGCACGGCTGAGCTGTTTGCCTTTCTCTGCGAGGAGTTTTGGGAGGCTGGGCTGGCTACCCTGTCCGGGCAATGTACAGGTCCTGGGATGCCTCAAATGGGGATTGAGAAGCTGCACGCTGGTTCGCCCCCTCTCTCTGCCCCAGAGGCCATTGCCCATTCCCCGTCACCTCTTCCCAGGTATCTGCGGATCTCATTTTCAGCCTGCAGTTTGGGAAAGGCCTTGTAGCCTTCTGAGAAGTATAACCTTCTCAAAACGTTCCTATCTGAGGGATGAAATGACCGTTAACCAGCAACAATGTTACACATGAAGTGTTGATTCTAATTAACCAATCATGCTGATGGGGTGGTGATTGAGTTGACCAATTATGTCCAGCTGTCTGGAAACTTTTGAAAAAGGTGCTGTTTTTGAATAAACTCAGACCTTCAGATCTCTCGGTCGAACGAACAGGTCAGAGTCCGTGTGTCTTTAGCGTGGCAGGAGTGATGGGTATCCCCCAGGGTTCAGCCCTGCTCCCTTTCTCCATGGCTTCTCCATGCTGCAAGAAGAGCTTTCTTCAAGCTCCCAGGGTGCCTGGCACAGCATCCCAGTGAATCCTGCCACAGCATGTCAGTGAACCCTGGCTCAGCATCCTGGTAAACCCTGCCACAGCTCCCCAGCTGACCCTGCAGCAGCATCCTAACTAACCCTGCCATGGCATCCTGGCTAACCTGGCCCAGGCCATGGCATCTCACCATGCCGTGCTGACTAAGCCTGCCATGGCATCCTGGCCATCCCCGGCACAGCATCCTGGCTAACCTGGCCCAAGCCATGGCATCTCCCCATGCCGTGCTGACTAACCCTGCCATGGCATCCTGACCAAGCCAGTTACCCCTGCTGGCTCCCAGCCTGGATCATCACCAACCCTCAGTGTGGTAGTCCCATTTCACACTGCAGTGCCATGATACTGCTGACACGGAGTCTCTTTTTGGTTCCCCACGTGAGTCAGAGTGCTGTGAGCCCCCTTCAAGGACCACAAGGCACAGCCCTGAATTCCAGCAACCCTAGGGCCAAGTTCCCCCAGTCCAGGCCCTCCCCTCGCTGCCTTTCCCTCAAGCTAAGGCTCCAGCAGCTTCTTTCAAGCGATGGGTTTATCTGCTCCACCACAGCCCCTCTTCAGTGCTGGGAGCTTTGGAGATAAGCAAGAGCTGAGGAGAGTGCAGATTTAAGGCTCCAGCTGCTGCTCCCAGGGATGCTGTTCCTGGGCTGCCACACACAGTAGCATTTGCAGCATGTGCTGGGTGCCACCAGCTTATTTTGGGGTAGATCTAGGGTGCCCGCTGCCAGTGCCCAGGGCGGACAAGATACTTCCAGCCATGGCTGAGGCTGCTGTGCCCTTCCAAAACCCACTTGGCATAAAAAGCTGTCAAAGAGCCTCTTCCACAGAACAAAACATCCCCAAACCTGGCTGCTTTGGAAGGCATGCCAGCCACCTGCCACAAGACCCTGGGGCTCCTGACATCCAGCAGCCTCCCTGTACTCATCATGAGCCCACTGAGGTTGGGGGGGGAAGTTTGGGACACTGAGGATACTTTCTTCCCTGCTCTCCCCTTCAATTATTCTGCCACATATGATAGATATTGGTGCTATTTTTAGGCCTTGCTTGTTTAATTATTGAGAAGAGTTTTGAAGGATCTCTTGAAGGCAAGGAAACAAGCACCCGGGATGCTCACTGGATTTCCCTTCCTGAAGCACCGGGCAGAGAGCAAGGCCCTCGCAGTTGCCACCTCCCCTTTGCCACAGGAATCCTCCAACACCATCTCCAGCCTGCTCAGTGCTGGCCTGCAGGGCTGGATGCAGGGATGGAGGGAGTGGGCCTGGGCTTTGGAACTGCTGGGTGATGAGAGTGGCTCAGGAGCCAAAATCAGGGACAAGCCCCATTCCCAAACCAAGACTTGTCTGGCACAAGGGACCGTGTTGGAGCTGGGAAATGCTGGGTCCCAACTAACAGAAACCAGGAACGAATGTGGCCCAGAACTCACCATTTTTATTTTTAACTGAACGGACACTTTTCTTGCTGAAAAATGACCTTATTCTCAGCTTGCCAAGCAGAATTGCAGTGGTAGGATTTTTTTTTTTTTAAACCAGTTCCTTTTGTGTTTCCACTTACAAAAAGCCCGAGAATGGCCTTTATTTGAGATTAAAGGGGTTTGGTCAACTTGAAATCCACTGAGATTTCAGCAAAATGATATATAATGAAGCAAGAACCAAATCCTCAACCAGTGTCCTTTGCCCTGGCTTCAGCAGCTTTGGCTTTCCAATACCTCTTTGTACCTGTCAGCAACCTGGCCCAGGACTTCAAGGGAAACATTGATTTACCTCAGCTGCCAGGCTCAGCCAGCTGAGATTAACTTCTCCCAGCTGAGGATATCCAGGGTATCTGTGATCTGTCCAGGTTTCCTAAGGAATATATGTGTGTACAGTCATGTATTTGATCTGTTCATCCTCCCTCTCTCAATCGTATTAGGTACAAAGGCAAAGATATTAATTTTAATAGTGCAGATACTGAGGGGCTACATGTTGCATGAAAATAATTATCCTCCATGACAGACCCCCTGCTGACCCTGGGGAAGGACAAGGGGATCACTCTGACTCCATCCCAGACATCAGCCACACCACAGCAGGAATGGCCCAACAGAAGTGTCATTGCTTCAGCCCCCCCAAAAGCCACCTGTGCCACAGCCCCCCACCTGCATCTGGCCCCTGGTCGTTCCTGGGGAGGTCACTGGAGATGCTGCACTGCCGGGATGTTCCAAGGACTGGCCTGAAGGAATTACTGCACTCAAGGATGGGATGGAGCCAGGTCTGGGGTGGGGACCTTGTGACAGAGCCAGGCTGCTCTGGCAGCACAGGAAAGGGGGGCAGGTTGTCAGCCTCTGCTCCTTAACACCCTGACAAGCTTATAACTATTTCATTTGTTACACTGCAAACCTTTTTAAATTAATGAGCATAAGGTTGTCACGGTTGCTGTGGCGACGACACGTTGCTGGGGCAACGGCAGCGATGCAGAGCCTGTGGAGTGTAATCAGGGGTCAGGCTGCCGGTGGAGCTGGGATGAGTGGGGGCTGAGGAAAAGGGCAGCCAGCCCCAGTGCCCCCGCCAGCCCATGGCCCCACGCTGCTCCCCAACCCCCAAACCAGCACCGACAGGGGGAAAACCACCACTGCTTCCCTGTCACAGCCACCCTGAGCCACGGAGCAGCACTGCCTCCACACATGGTCTGTGCAAGCCTGACCCACTAATGGGACAGCTCACAGAACCCATCCCATGGCTTCACCACCTCCCCTCTCCAACTTTCCCATCCCCTCTGGGTCTGTCTGGTTCTCTGGTCCCTCACCCCACCACAGCACCCACCCAAACCAAGGGTGGCTCAGGCAGAACAGACATAACTCTGGGGCAAAAACTGCACCTCCTGCACCACCTCTCCCAACGGGACATGAGGACACCAAGGTGGTTTTCAGGTGGTTTGAAATCACCTGCCTTGTTCTCTCCACCAGGCAGGGGCTGGGTCCAGGGACAGTGGCAGCTCATTGCACTGCTGCAGCCCCACCCCAGCGTGTCCACCCTGGCTGTTCTGGGGCTGTGTGTAATCCAGAGGTTTTGCAGCCACAAAACTCTCTAAGAGCATTTATTTCCCTCCACACCAGCAACAAGTTAGAAAAGGGAAGGGTGGGGGGGGCAACCAAACAGCTCTGCAGGGAAGCTCCCAACATTCAAGCAGGAAAATGACTTTGCAGGATCTCTGGGCACAGGGGCCTGGAGCTCCTCTTCCTAAATCCAAGTAAAAGGAGGGATAGGACAAGGGGGAGCATTTTTAAATGAAAAGAGGTTGATTTAGATTTGATATAAGGAAGAATTGTTTTACAATGAGGGTGATGAAGCCCTGGCAGAGGTTGCCCAGAGCAGCCACAGCTGCCGCGTCCCTGGAGGAGTCCAAGGCTCGGTTGGACAGGGCTTGGAGCAACCTGGGATAGTGGAAGGTCTAGTGACAGGGGGGTGTGGTGAGATGAGCTTTAGGGGCCTCCAAGCCAAACTATTCCATGATTCTATGAGTTTATGGCCTCCAGTCCCTCTCACTCCCCCAGGAGCAGGTTCTGTAGGGTTGCCCTGTTCATGTGGCATCCACACCCAGGGAGCTCAGGCAGTGGGGACCCAGCAGGGAGAGCGGTGGGTCAGGGGCCACCCTGGGAAGGCACAGCCCAGCTGGGTGTGGAAGGAGGTTCTGTACCCCCCTGGAATGAGGCAGAGCAATGGGGTGAAACCTGAAGGGCTGGGACAAAGGGAGTGGGGTGCGGGATAGGGACCGTCACCTCCCCAGCACAGGGTGCGGTGGCCACCCTCTGCTCAGGACGACACAGCTGACATCAAAACCCAAGGGTGTGAGCAGAAGAAAAATGGGGTGTGGAAGGCAGATTCCGGGGCTGGGGATTTCTCTGCCTCCTGCAAAGGGAGGTCTGAGCTCATCCCAGAGCCATCTGCACAGAGGAGAGCAGCTCTGTTCCTCACTGACATGCCCACGGCCCCCACAGCACCCTGTGGCTCCACACGGGGTTTTCCCTGGCCCTTTCAAGGTACATCTGGCCCAGACACCTTCTGATGGGAAGATGGGGGGCTGGAATGGACTACAAACACCAACCCCCTTTCCAGCCCTGACAGAGTCACAACGTAACGCAAAATACATATTTGTAATACATATACTACTTATTTAATAAAAAACTCCTACTATAGTGAGGTTTAATATGCTGTATAGTATATTTTAATATACTACATATATTTTTGTGTACACAAGACTTATATATATATATACACATCAAAAACCTCCCCAAAACCAGCTCAAACCCATCTTCTCATCCAGATTTTGAAGCTAGCTTGGTGCTGGGCAAGAGGAGTGATCTGTGGGGTGAGCACTGACACTTGTGGGTCTGGTGCTGCATCCCCCAGCCTGATTCTTCGTCCTGAGCTTTCATCAGCACACGTGAACGGTGCTGTACTGCAGCTCTTCCAGCTCTGCTGCCTGTCAGGGAAATGTCTAAATATTTCTATTTTCCCCAAATACATTTTTCATCAGAATTGGAAGGGGGAAAAAAAAAAATTAAAAGCCATGAAAACGCTGAAATCCACATTAGGGCTCGAACAAAAGCAGCATGTGAGCATTAGGAAGAGGACATACCCGTGGGCCCCAGGGATGGATCCCCATGCCCCTGGGGCTTTGTTGGGCTCTAGTGTTCTGTAAATCCCCGTTTCCATCCTGGGAGGGAAATGTGGAGTCCCAGGGGGACAATTTGCTGTGCTATCTCCTGGGCATATCCACACCAGCCAGGGGGGACCAACGCGGAGCCTGGCTCTGCTTGTGTCCCAGATAACGTTGTCAAGCCACAGAAACCAGGCTTGTCCCAGCGAGCTCAGCAGAGGCCAAGGGGTGAAGGAGGTATGTCAGAGCCACCCTCCCGCTGGGAAAAGCAAGGCTGTGACGCCCAGGAGAGACGAGTGTCCATGAGATGGCCCCAGCACTGTTCTCTGTCAGTCACCAGCAGTCACTGGGAGCTGTGGCGAAAAGCACTAGACCAAAAATGAAAATAAATAACAATAATAATAAAAAAATTAAATCTGAAAACCCTCCATGACCCCCACAGGTGCTTGGTTTAACCTGGGGTTTGTTTCCCAGGAGCTGAGCATTGCCCTTGGTTGCTGCTCATGAGGTCCCTCACTCCCACTCCAGCCACCCACCACCAATGCTGCCACATCTCCTGGGGGGCTGCTGAGCCCCTGCCTGAGCTTGGCAAGGCACTGCTTCCCTCTCCAAGAGGGTCACTGCAGAGGCCAAACTATGACCCAAACTATGAACCACAGCTTCCCCTTCCCACAGTACCAGAGTCAGCATCATGTGCCTCAGTGATGCTGCTCCCTCCCTCCACTGCCTTTTCTATGTGCAAGGATGGAAGAAAAGAAGACAGCAAAGAAGGAAAAAGGAGCCTGACCTCACTGAACCCTGCGACTTCAAGCCAGGGCCAGCCTCAGAGAGGAAAGGACCAGCAAAATCTGCTCCAGCAGTCGTCAAGGCTAATTAAAGAGCAAATGCAGCCATTCCCAAAGGATTCAGCACTCTCCAGCTGCAGCTGCTGCTGACCCGTGGCGCAACCTTGGGCTGCAGCTGACCATTGTTGCCTCTCTCACAGTAGCTCAGCTACCCCAAAACCTGGGGGAAAGCTCCCTGCTGTGGTCACCCTAGCTTGCCTCCCTGCCTGCCCCTCTTCCCCCTGGCTCAGGCAAGGACTGCTCGGTGCCACAGGGCACATCCCAGGGCACATCCCAGGGCACATCCCAGGGCTGCCCGCCCCATGCTCATCCCTGATCATGCTCCCACCCTGCAGGTTCCTCTGCCCTGCAGTCAAAGTCACCCATGCAGAAAGACTCTGCTGGTTCTCAACTTTACTGGGCACGAGGGACTAATCCTGTTTTACAGATTAAGAAAGCATCCTGTCACGTGCTCTGTTGGAAATAGTGCCCAGCTCCCTTCCCTGCTCCAACCTGTGGCCATTCCAACTGCCAGCACCCCTGTTTTGCTCTGTTTGTGAACTCTAATCCCCAGATTTTGGCCCTCCTGTTCCTCAGGGCCAGGGCTCAGTTTCTCCTGCTCAGTCCCATGGAGAACCTACAACCTCACTCCTCACTCCCTCTTTCCCAGCACCAGGCATCTGTTGCACACTCACCTCTTCTCCTTAATCCTCCTCACCCTCATTTCTGCCTCTGCCTCAGAAAGCCCTTATCCAGCTCCTTTGCAGACAATCTCAGGGGCAGAGATAACTCACCATCTCCCACCCCAATCTCTTCCATAGTCTATTTTCTTCCTGCCCAGAGTTGATTTCCCTCACCTAATTGCCCAGAAAGCTCTTTTCCCTTCCTCTAATCAGTCTGGAGCAGACTTTCTCTAGATAATTGTGCCGAGACCTGATCACCCTTCTCATCTCCATCTCTCCAACACTCCCATTTCTTCACTAAACTCATCTGCTGGAGCTGCATTCCTTGGTCTAATTATTTCAAGGCTCTGTTGAGTTACTTAATTGCTTATTTGTCTGGCACCCGTATCTGGAAACTCCCAGAGCATCCGAAACAAGGCGCAGGGCTGTGTTATCCTGGTGTAACCGCCTTCCCAGTGGAGAAAATTGCTCCAGGTATGTGACAGTGTGAGCCCAGAGCAAAACCTGCTCAAAAAACATAAATTTTCTGAAATTCACTTGCTCAGGTTGCCCAGAGAAGCTGTGGCTGCCCCATCCCTGGAAGTGTTCAAGGCCAGGTTGGTTGAGCCTTGGAGCAACCTGGGACAGTGGAAGGTGGCCCTGCCCATGGCAGGGGCATTGGAAGTAGATGAACTCTAAGGTCCCCTCCAAGCTGAACCATTCCGTGATCCAGAGATTCTGTGAAATGCAGAACTTTCTGCTTCTCTTGGTGGGAGGAGCAGCTAAGGAGCTGTGTGAGGCTCACAGCAGTCACAGCCAGTAACAAACTCATCTTTAGGCCAGGTGTGAATTCACTGGTGCTAAGGCCAAACCGAAATAGCCCCCCCATCTCATCCCAGGGCCCAAGGTGCCCATGGATGCCCCAGGTGGGACTATTTTCCCTCCTTCCACACCTTCCCTGCAGCTCCACCAGCACCACACTCAAAGCTGTTGGGGTTGTTTTGACTGGCCCCACTTCCCTATTCCCATTATCGCCCAGCCACCTCCTTATTCCCAGGCTAATTGATCCACTGTTTTGCTTTCTTATCAAATTGCTCTCAGCCTCTGATGCTCCTTTAATCAATGCTCGGTCCTATCAGTTCCAGGGACTGCTGGGAGCCCTCCTCTTGCAGCCACCTCTGTGTCTAATCGCTTGGGGACTTTACCTAATTGGTGTAAAACCTGATTTCTTTCTCTAATCGCTCCGAGGCCCTGATTCACTTATCTAATCACTCCAAAGCCCAGGCCTTGCACACCTCTCTCTAGAGCACCAGCAGATCCTTCTCCTTCATAGGTTTTTCCCTCCCCCGCAGGTGGCCCAGCTCTCTTGACTCCCTAATCCCTCAGCTGCTTGATCTCTTTAACAAATCCAGCCAAGATTCAGCACCCTGGCTGGCTGCTCCCCTAACCCAGTGCCACCAGGAGTGACCCCCCCAAGGAGCCCTCTTCCCCACCTTCCACCCACCCCACAAAGCGCAGACCCACCACGGAGGGGCTTTGCCTGCTCCTCCTGCTCCGAGGGTTCCTTGGGAAGGGTGATGCATGTCCCCAGCACTCAGGCCCCTCAGGGTGTGGTGGCCACCCTGGTGACAAAAGCACAGCCCCCCAAGGGCCACCACCCCCCCAGCAGAGGAATCTCCCCTCTCTGCCGGGACGGGGTGCACCGGCTCAACCAGTTCCCCCTCTGCTGCACCCACTGGGCTGGGCACAGGGAGAGGACAGCGATGGGACAAGGGGAATGTCAGCCCTGAGTGTGGCTCCTGGCGGTGAGGAGGATTGGGACGCTGCTCCCGTGGGTTCCTGAAGGGCCGCGGTGCTGCTCGCCCGAGCCCTCTCTTCCCTCCCGGTGAGTCACGTCCGCTGATTCAAGCGAAAGAAGTTGATAGGGGAAAACATTCCCCAGCGCCAGCCTGGAAGGATCCCAAGGCTGAGGACAGGGTGGCAGCAGCAGAGGGGAGATTAATCTGTTTTTCCCTGTAGTTTCATGGAAAGCGAGTCCTATCCCCGGGTGGCTCAGACGTCGCTCACCGAGCCCCGGAATGGTTGGGAGTGCCCCAAACCTGCTCCCTGCTCCAGCAGGCCCTGATGCTCGCCCTGCAGAGAAGGGGCAGACCCCAGACCCTCCCTGACCTTGCATCCATTGCTCTGGTCCTCTTTGGCCGGCGCTTTCAGGCCCAGAGCTCATTCTTTCCTCTGGAGCATCCGGCCTGAGCAAAAGCTTCCCTTTCCCTTGGCTGGCGGGGCCGCAGCCTCAGCCCACGCCGGCTCAGCAGCACAAGGTCGCTCCTGCCTTGGCAGGCAATGCAGGGAATGACTTCCGCTGGCTCCGGCTTCTGCTCAGCCCCATGTGCAGAGGCTTTGGGGGTGGAAAGCACTGCCCTCCCCTCACCTCCCCTCCACACGCTGGGATGTGCGTTCAAGTCCCAGCTCCAACCTCTTATTTCTTCAGTTTTCCTTTGCTCCCAAGACCAGGCTGAAGCTGCACCCAGAGATGCTGCAACCGGTGCTGAAAGCAAAGAAATGGGAATGGGGTCTCACCTGATAGCTACAGCAGGGATGACAGAGAGCTGGGGCCTGATTCTTGCTCTCTCCTTTTTGAAGAGGGAACAGGGCAGCAAATCTCTGCACTTTGGGATTTTCCAGACCCTCATTAGTGTTCAAGTTGTGTTTTTCCCCACCCCAGACAGCTCCAGGTGCCACCAAAGCCCCCCTTGCTCCAAGGATGGGAGGATGCAGTGGGAGGCAGGCAGACACCCAGCCCCTTCCTGGGTCCCTGCCCTCCGTGCAGGGCCAGGAGCACATTCCCAGAACCCAGCAGTGCAAATTTGGTGTGTTTATTTGCAATCCAACAGTGACCCCGGGACTGCAAGGAGAATGAGTCAGCTTCCAGTTCAGGGCAGGATTCCTCCTCAGGCCTCTCAGCTAAAAAATCACGATTTGGAGATGCGGCAATTAAACAATTTCATTAGACTGGCACTTCTGACTAGTGACAAGCTGAAACCTTTTCACACTGGCACCTTTCATGGCAGGCAGGATGGGAAGCAGCAGAGTCCTCAAACCCTTATCTGGCAGAAATCTCTACCCAAACGCGGTGCCCACAGCCTGGAGGAGCTCAGTCCTCCCGCTGCAGCCCCCAAAGAGTTAACTCATCTCTGGAGCTGCACCGAAGGCTCCTGGCTCCCAGGGGCACAGCCTTCACCCACCCCTGACTGCTCTGCCCTGGGGATGCCGCGGGGCACACAGGCTCGTGCTCTGACGGATGTCAGCTCGCACAGCTCCCGGGGTTGCAGGAGTGAGAGAGGGGCTCTGGGAGCATCAGCACCCTCCCCGAGCTGCCCTTGGCCCTATCCCCTCCTCTGCCAGGCTTCTTTGCCCTGGTACCCCCAGTCCCACGCTGCCCCTTAGGACCCTGGCTCCATCCTGCACGGGGAGCAGCCCCTTCTACACAGACCTGCAGGAGACAGAGAGCAGTGTCCACATTAACCCTGCCCACATTAAGCCACGTCTCCATTACCAGAGGAATGGTTCCTGTCCTGGACAGATGCAGGTACTCCCAGAGCCCCAGAGCATTTCCTGCCACTCTCACAGCTCCTCTGGTGAGCGCTGCACAGCAGCAGCTGCCCCTGCACGACACTGTTGTTTCACTCTCCTCTAGACAAGAAGAGAGAGGATGAGCCCAGATACTTCCAGGCTCCTGGGGAACAGCAGGGCTGGCTGCTGTCCCCATGAACCCTTTAGCCAGTCTTCCTTCACTCATCTCCAAGCCAGGTCCCTCTCAGAGGGCCCATGGGATGCATAACAAGCACTCACCCCAGGCTCACCCAGGAGGGCAGTAGCTGAGCTGGGCCACAAATGTGACCCCATCAATCCCTTGCCTGAAGCCTCCCATCCCCAGCGGGGGAGCAGTTCATCCTATGGAGCAGAGCCCTGGCTCCTCACCACACCACGCTGGTACCCACCGTGCTACAGCCTGGCACGTCTTCCCAGGGTTGCCACAGCAACCACAGAAACACAACAAACAGCAACAACACACAGCAGACAGTCGGCAAACATTCCCCTCTTATTTTCTCCCCAGTTTGGTTTGTGCTTTCCCCCCTCTCCCACAAGGAAGCTGCTGCCATCGGAAGGGAACAACAATATTATTCTTCAGTCAGCCTGTGCCATCCCAGCAGGAGCTGCGGTGCAGAGTCCCTGGCATCGCCAGGGAGGCTGCTCGTGTGCCAGGGGAGAAGCCTGGCACAGCTGAGCTGAACCCTGACTCTGTCACGGGCAGTTTGAGCTGCTCACCTGCCTCCTGGGTGCTGGCAGCAAGGGCCTTGTGCTGAGGGACCAGAGCTGTGCTGAAGCCAGGTTGGCCAAGCAGGTGAATCCTCCTCCTGGGCAGTGCAGCGCTTCCACGGATTGTTGGGATGTACCTGAGATACAGCCCAGCCTCTATCCAGTGTGTCTTGTGGGGGCGTCCAGGACTCAGAACCCTTTTGCACAGGGGAGGAAGCACCTGAACATCCTCAGCACTGGAGCAGGAGCAGGAGCAGGAGCAGGCAAAGGACGTGGGCACGTCCAGGTCTGCCTGTGGAGAGGAGCTGGGTGCAGGGACACCCGGGTGTTTGCAGAGGCAGCACCACAGCCCGAGCCCCACAGCCGTGGCACCAAGGGGGATTAGCAGGCACAGCTTGGGGCACGGGCTTTGGAAATGGGATTAGCAACGCTGCACGTGACAGTGGCTCTGCAGCTCTGCCTTTGAGCTGGCCTGCCCCACGGCCAGCACCCAACACCCAGGACCAGCACCAGTTCCTAACAGCTTCTCCACCAGGCCACGCAGCCCTGAGCTGGTGGGATCACCAGGACTTGCAGCAGCACCTTTCTGAGTGCAGTTTAACCATTTTTCATCGCTTTTAGGTGTAGGGATTCCCATGAGCAGGCTGGAGTGCAACAGGGACAGTGAGCTCCCAGCTGTGAACCTCCCAATGCTCCTTCATTCTGTCTCACCTCTCCCTCACAAAGCCTAGGAGATCCCAGCAGCCCCCTTCCCACCCTGGACCAGGGCAGCAGCCCTATTGTGGGGCACCTTTCTCCACAGATTACACTTTCCTACACATGCTGAGTGCCACAGGCTGCAGGACTTACACCAAACCAGCGTGGTGAGATGTGAAATGCTGAATGCCTATCCTGTACCCTGGTGCCATTTTTCTCTCCCTGTCACACATCTATACACATGCACATACTTACACATATAGTTTTCTTAACCCTCCCTCATTCCCTTTTTTTTTTTTTGCTTTATATTTTTCCAAAGTCCACCCATCTGGGAGCTCATTTGTGCTCCTGGAGGCAATTATGGCAGTCAGTGAGGAGGGAGCAGGAGTGAGGCTTGTGTTGCTGAGGGGCCGTGTGGCACCTGGGGATGTGGCACCTTCAGCAGCAGCCACTGGCACAGCCAGCAGCACTGGGAATGCTGTACCACAGCTGAGTATGTAGGTGCAGAGAGGGAAGTCAGTGAGGGGGCTTAATGCAAGCATGATGAGTCCCTGTGCCATGCAGGGAATGCTGGTGGGGCAGGAATAGGGCCTGGGTGCTGGACAGGACGTGCTGGAGCTGGGCAAGGTGAAATAACACCTCCCTGTACCTAAAGAGTGACAGGACAAGGGGGAATGACTTCCTACTGCCAGAGGGCAGGGTTAGATGGGATATTGGGAGGAAATTCTTCCCTGTGAGGGTGGGGAGGCTCTGGCACAGGTTGCCCAGAGAAGCTGTGGCATCCTTGGAAGTGTCCAAGGCCAGGTTGGACAGGGCTTGGAGCAACCTGGGATAGTGGAAGGTGTCCTGCCCGTGGCAGGTGGTGGGACTGGATGACCTTGAAGGTGTCTTCCAACCAAACCATTGTAGGATTTTCTGGTATGAAATATGAGCCCCAGGGGGAGCCCAAATTTCTCCTTTCCTCCCCCTTCCCAAAGAACACCTCTCAGGATGGTCTTGGGGACAGGTTGGGGCAGGACCTGATTTTCCTCGCCAGTCCCAGCCTGGGCAGCACCAGCCAGGCCCCAGTGCACCCAGTGCTCCAGGAAAAGCCCACAGGGCTGAGGAGAGGCTGCGCTGCGAGCCCCCGGCATCTGCAGAGTTCAGCCCTGCTTTGTCCACACTGGGACACGCAGGGATTGCTGTGCTGTGTCCATCCTTGGAGCTGGGGCCACGCTGAGCGTTTGCAGGCACCAGAGGAGCCCAGGGCAGGGCTGTGCTGGCCGAGCCCATGCCAGCATTTATCCCCAGCTTGCAATGACATCTAGTGGAGCTGTCTCGGGAGGAGCTCAGCGAGCCGGCACCGGGCCTTCTCCAGCACTTCCAGCGCTTAATTTTCCCCTCCGACCGTCTCTCCAAAACATGTGGGCAGAAGGCAAGAGGTGGCACCCTATTTCTGAGTCATGGTTGGCCACAGCACAACTTCCCGGGAGCCAAAAAAAAAAATCGCCTTTTCCACAGCAACACCAAGTCCCCTCCAGCCCATGCTGCAACTGTGCTTAGTGAATAGTTGGGACTATTATTATTATTAGGGGGAGTTCTTTACCTCAGGCTTCCCCTCCATCCCCAAAGCACCCCAAAAATTGCTTTCAGCGTTCCAAACGCTGCTGGAGCAAAGCCAATGGCTGCTTGGCTGCTGGGGGAGGTGGCTGGCAGCAACAAACCACACTGAGCCACAGCCAGAGACATGCTGGATCCTCCTCTAAAGCCAAGGAAGGAAAAAAATAAACAAGTATGGTAACCAGAAGATAAAAATGCCAACGTGGTAATGGGTAAAGTGCAGCAGCAACTTCCCAGGATCCTGTCCCTGCAGATGGTGCAGCATCCAACAGGTTAATGGCAGCCTGGTCCTATTTTAAACACAGAAAAGTGCTGCAGCTTAATCCCACTTCATTCCTGTAGAGATATAATCATAGTCTTTAGGAGACGTAATCATAGTATTTATTTAAGAATTAAGTGTGTCTGAAAGTGGCCTAAATTCCCTGTGCAAGAGCTGAGGTGGTGCCTCAGCACCTGCCCGGGCACCACTGCGAGGGAGCCGGGCCCTGGTGTCCCTGGCCAGAAGCTGAGGGGGCTCCTTGTTTTGGGAATGTCACCAGCTTCAAAGAGCCTGGTAAGCAAGGGAAAAGGCAGGTGAGGAGCACAGGGAAATGATCATCCAGAGAAATTCTGCGTTTTCTGATACATCTTTATTGAGAGTCAACAAGCACAGGCAGCACAGCAGGAATCCAGCATGGATGATAGAATAAGCACAGTTTGAGGCATTTATGTGAGAGGAGGGAAAGAAAAAACACATAAAAACCTCAGAAACAAACATCACTTTCCAAAGACAAGACAGAGCCTGCAATGCCAATAGATCAGGTACCACTGAGCTGCCTCAAGGTCCCACAGCAGTTACCAAGCAGCAAGGGAGATTCCTATTCCAATCCCCCAAAATACTTCCTTTGCAGAATAGGCTTGGGACCTGCTGCTCCCCTGCCTGAAGGAGATGGGGTGGGAGGAGGTTGGGACTACCATGGAAGGGGCTGGAGAAGGAGCTCACATGGAAAGTGCTTTAAATGCAACCATGGCCAAACGCAGTCATGGTCCCACACTTGAAAACCAATTAAGTGCCAGAGCAAATCAAGAGGGGACAGAGACATCACCATCCCTACTGAGATGGTGCTGTGGGGTTGTTCCACAGCAGCTGCCAGGCACAAATATGGTCCAGAAATGTGGTCCATGTTCCAGGCCCTCAAAGCATCCATGGGACAGCAGTGACACTGAGCCTCTCTCTTGTGTTTCACAGCCCAGCTGAAGAGCAGTGAATTTCATCTCTAAAATCAAAATTCTTCTATTGCACCTCAATGTACTAGAGGAGAGCTCACACGTGTCTTCACAAGCAGTTATTGCCTCTCTGTTCTGGCATCTCCCTACCCCTCCATATAAAGATTGATTCTGACAATGCCCCAGCCTTAGTGTAAGAAAAATATACATACATATAGATATATAGATATATTAGAATACCTTTATTACATCAGTAAAACCTGTGTAGTGTCCAGAAATACAGAGTGTCCTTGAGCAGCTGGCTGTTGGCAACACAGGCACTAAGTAGCCAAAATACCCAGATAAAATAGATTTTAAAAGCAACATATGCTGCAAAAGCTTTGGCAGCTGCATCCTCCTGCAGGGAGGTCGAGCACTGATTTAGTACCAAGCTCGGGGTGCCCAGGGCTGGGGCTGAGCCCTATGTTCCCCATCAGGCACCCATGCAGGAAAGCTCCATGGCCAGCAGCAGCTTCCCTGCCCTGGGACCACTAACACTGAGGTCTCTTTGGCAGGTTTACATTGCCCCCTTCCCTGCAGCCCCACCCCTGACCCTGTTACTTCTTGAAGAAGTTCTTGTTGAGGAGGAAAATGAGCAGGTTGACGTTGACCTTGGCCTTATCAAGCATCTTCATGACTGCTACACCCTCGTACTGCAGCTGCAGCAGGTCCTGTGGGAGAGGGCACCGTCACTGCCACCAGTGCTGTGCCCAGGCAGGGAAGCCCTCCTCGGTGCCCAGCCCAGGGACAGAGATCTGGGGTTGCAGTGGGAGATAGAGAGCCAGGCTGCCCCCAGCAGCTCAGGGCAGGGCTCCACATGGACTCCAAGTCCTGACAAGAGCTGCAAGTGTGGGGACACCACCCAGCCCCCACATATCCCAGCTGCCCTCATCTCTCTGATCCCCAGCAGCTGCAGGACAGGCTCCACACCTGGTAGTGCAGTTGGAAGCACTCCATGTCGATCCCCATGAATTTGGCTTTCACCTGGAACCTGCCTGATTCCTCACAGGGGATAATGTCGAAAATCACATTCCTGAGCCTGAGAAGACAGACCCACCAAAAGCTTTAACACAACCAAGGACCAGGTCACCCACCCAGTCCACCACTTCAGCACAGCAGCCAGACCCACAGCCCAAACCCCACTGCAAATCCCAACTTTCCTGCATTCTCCTACACAAAAACACTGCACATGGCAGGACAACAGTGGCCCATGTGCATCCTCCTCCTTGGTTATTTTCCTCTACCTGCCCAAGGTTTCATAGAATTGTGGAATATCCTGAGTCAGAAGGGACCCACAAGGATCACTGAGTGCATTAAGTCCAGCTTCTGGCCCTGCACTGAATAACCCCAAGCAAGAGCTCCTCCCCTGGAGCAGGGTTACGCACTGGCTGGGCGGCAGGTCCTGGATCTCCAGCAGCACCCCCTTCTCCCACAGCTGAGCTGCTGTGTAGTGCAGCGATGGCAGCTTCTTGCTCTTCCCACTGACCCTGGAAGAGAAGGGACCACGTGCTAAGAGCTCATCTCTGGCCATCTGTGACCCCTTGGATTCCCAACATCTCCAGGACTCACAACAACCAGAGAGCAATGAAAACAAGTCATGTTTCTTTAAAAACTACTGCTTTTTGGTAAGGAACCGCACTTGTTGCTGGCTGCCAGGTTGTCAAGGCAGGTCTTGATGTACTGGTTGTAATAATCAATTTGCTCCTCATAAAACACAGTCTTGGCATCGAGGCCCTCCAGGGTCTGCCTCAGCTTCAGGAGCTCCCTGCGGCGCTGCTGCTGGTGACGCCGCTGGTTCCGGATGTCCTGGGGAAAACAGAGCAGTGCCAGAAAGCCAACAGACGTCATTATGAGCTTTACCAGAACAGGACCCTCCAGGGGGTTTAGGCGTGATCCACAGCTCAGTGTCCCCCAGCACACCTTGGCCAGCTCATCAATGAGCTGCTGGTACTGGTTGGCAGAGTCCACCAGCCCCAGGCTCTCCAAGCGCCGCAGGTTGCGGATGACCTTGCGCTTCTTCTCCTCCATGGAGAGCTGGCTGTTGGCAGCCAGGGAGGGACGGCGCTGGCACTGGGCACAGGACTGGGCATCCCGGAACGCTCGCCGGCGCACGAGGTCCTCGTGGGCAGCTTCCTAGGGATGAGAAGGGGTGAGCCTGGAACACAGCTGGAATGGGATACAGAGATGGAACAACCAAAGTCCTTCACCCACGCTTTGATGTGGGTCTCTCCTGGCCCAGAACACGTGATTTTTCTGAAACCCAGAGTCCAGCCACCACTGAATCACAAGAGCAGTGGCCAAACCTCCGAGAAGAGCAGGGCAGCTTTTTGCTGAGAACTTTTTTTGCTGTTTGCCCACAAAGTTTTTCAGTTCATCCCCAGCAGCAGCCTCACACATCCCACCTCATGCTCTGAGGCTGGTGTCCACAGGATTTCCGGGAGGGAATCTCCTGGCTGGGACTGGATCAAATCCACCAGCATCTGCTTGGTGCTAGAGACCAGAGGGAGATGTCAGTCATCTGCTCCAGACCACCACCCTCCACACAATATTCATTTGGCTCCCAAATGTTTCTTGCCTATCTTGAGCATCCCAGCTCATAGTACCCTTCCAACACGCCCAGTACCCTCCTGATGCCCACAGAGTCCATCCTCACCTCAGCAGCAGGCTCCTCGTGTCACTCTCCTCGCTGCTGGCCACTGGCACCAGCTTGTTGGTGAGGGTGAGGGAGATCTCTGTTCTGCTGAGCTGGGAGAGCACCTGCTCAGCACCACTGTCTCCCAGGCTGGCAACACTCTCCCCTGCGAGGGCAGAGAGAGCCCTGCTAGCTATGGTGGGCTTTAGAGGGCTGGATTCCCATGCCCAAAGCAATCCAGCTCAAGCTTCATGCAAGGAAAGTGTGCCCACGTCCACCCTCCTCCCATCAGGATAGGTGGTGGGTCCCGGAGTTCAACCTACCGACCAGGGACTGGACTGTAGGAAGCCCATCAAGATCCTCCAGGAGCTCATGCAGGGGGTCACTGTGGTGTGGTGCGATGGAGTCCTGGTGCTCGAGCAGGAGCTGGACAGTGCAAGGGACGAGTCAATGGCAAAGGGGAATGCAAAGGGAGAGTGAGGGAGGGCCAACCAGGAGCAACACAACGCCCTTTGCACCCAAGAGCAGATGGAGAAGATATGAGGTTTGCAAAAAGACAAACCTGCAGAATCTAGGTTATTTCCTTGCTTAGAAAAGAAAAAAATGGGTCAGGAAGAAGGAAGCTGTGCCAGGAGTGGGATACAGAGGAATGGGAGGAAACGCAACAGAAAGCCCAGGAGGTGAGAGCAGAGGAAACAGAGCTTGCATGGGCTTTATATGCCCTGACCTTGTGTGTGTTGATGAGCTCCCCCACAGTGATGTAGATGACTGGTTTGGCCACTGCCACCATCTCGGAGTACTCATCCATGTTAAACCTCTCTTGAGGCTCAGGGACACAGCAGGCAGCAGAAATGAACCTCCTGCAGGGAGGGACCCCTTTGGTCAGCCCCAAACCCCTGCCACCGGCTCCTAGCCACCCTCCCACCCCATCGCCATCCTGGGGCCCACCTGAACTTGTCGTGGGTATCCTCCAGGTACTGGTTCACCCCACAGAGATGGGCACTCTCCCCTTGGAAGGCCTTGCGGGCTGCGGCGTGCTGCAGCACTTTGGCGACGACCCCCAGGGTGCGGCGCTGGTCGGGGTGCAGGGCCGCCCCGGCTGCCACGTCCACGATGGCAAAGCCATCAGGGGCCACCACCGCCGGGTTCATGAAGCGGTAGTAGAGCAGGTTGCCCACGATCTAGGGCATGAGACAGGCTGGGGACTGGGGAGCAGATGGGTTGGGGCCCAAAGAGGTGATAGCTCAGCAGGGAAGGATGTTTCATCCTTGCACTACATGGTAGGACCCTCCCAGAAGAAATGCAGGGAAAAGCCCGCGCTTGGCGTTTCCTTAGTGGCTCAAGGAAAATGTTGACTTGGAGGTGTTTTTAAGTCAAGAGGACCTGACCTTTTGTGGAGCCCTTCATTGGCCCTTCATGTACAGACACAGCAGAATCCCACCAAACTGTACAAGTGCCCCAGCCCCACAATACCTTATCAACCTCCTCTGCCGGGGCCTTGGGGAATTTCTCAGCTAAGGACATCCTCAGGATTTTGGCCATGTAGCGCATCCCATAGCTGAGGAGAGGAAGGGAGAGGACCATCAGCGTGTGGGTCCACCCTGATGACCCAATCCTACTACCTGTCATCCAAGAAGCAGCAAGCCCCCAGCCTTGGGGTGATGGAGAAGCCCACAGGTAGGACTGGCAGCTACAGCACTCCTCAGCTCCCTCTTCCACCGTGCTGCCAGCCCAGGCATCTCTGGAGGAGGCCTTCATCCTCTGAGATGACCACAAAGCTCAGATTCTTCCTGGCAGACATCTTAATGTCTGCAGTAAACTGCCCAGAAATGGAGTAGAAAAACAAGCCAGCCCATGGGGCACTGCTGATATTCCTGCAGCAAGGTTCCCCTTGCTGACAGTGCAGTAGCTAAGTCGTGCAGCAGCAATGGGCCAGGAAGCCCCCCATAAACCAACCTCCTTTCTAAGGCCTTGCTGGAGACACTTTAGAGCCAATAGCACTCCTGGGGTGTGCACAGAAACCATCAAGACACTTACGGGATCTTGTCAACAGAAGAGGTGATGGCAGAGACAAACTTGTCTGTTATTGCCAGGAGATTGCGGATAGAAATGTCCAGCCGCCTTTGGACCTCAGGGTGGCTGAGAGCCTGCTCAGGGCTGACCTCATACGGGAGCTTGCTGTGAAGGGAAGACAAGATCCCCATCACCATCCCAATGCCCATCACCCTGTGGGCGAGCCAAGCCTTCTTACCCAGGGTCTGACCTTCTGTGCCCATTCTGCGACTCCGTCTGATTGACCCACGCCTTGTAGATGTCCACAGGGTCCGTGCGGATGCTGAGGGTCTTGTCCTGCAGGACCTCCTGCACCGGACCAGCAAGGATGTGCCGCAGGGGGTTCTGCCCACGCACGTGGCGGTAGAAGCTGACCACCAGGCGGATCACTGTGGCATTGCCCGTCAGGATGTCTTGAACACGGTCCACCTTGGACCTGGGGATAGCGATGGGGCAGATGGGATGAGGGGATGGACCAGCGTGTGTGTGTTCTCCAAGCAGGAGGCAGCAGACAGGGGAGGTAACAGCATCCAAGCTGATGCAGTTCAGCCTTTCCCTGGGCCTATCCCCACATCAGGGCACCCACAGACACCCACCTGATCTCCTCCTGCAGCGCCACTTTGAAGAGCTGGAGCAGCAGATAAGCCTCCCGTGGGTTGGATGCGTAGTTGTAAAGCGTAAAGATCACTGACTCCATGAATTTGGTGGACTTGTTCTGGGGCATCTGGAAGATCAGCCTGGCCAAGTACACTGGCTCTGTCTGCAGGGAGGAGGGACACCAAAGTAACCCGAGTGTCGTGGGGTAGCTGGGGGCCAGGTGCCTGCACTGTTCCCCCCAACTATGGGGGACACAGCAGAGCCCCCCAGCCCCACCTGCAGCAGGTAGAAGAGGTGCTGATAGGCCTCCAGCTTCTGCCGCTTCTCCCTGCTGAGCGACTTGAGCCCCTTCTGCTTGTCCATGGACATCATCTCCGAGAGCTGCTCCTTGTTCTTCTTGGTCAGCTTCTTGCAGTGGGACACCACCTCCTGCAGCCACATAGGCAGGGAGAGAAGCATTGGGGTCTGCTTAAGGCTCCGGCATTCTGACCAGAGCCAGAGGCACCCCAGTGCTCCCCAACCCCTCCTCAATCCCTCCAACTGCTTAAAAAGCTGCAATGCCACTGAGGGCACGACAGCACGAGGCAACCAAGTCCTCCCCCATTCTCTCTACCTGCAGCGTGATCCTGTTCTTGACCAGCAGCCCTATCTTGATGTCCATGAGGTCCAGGTCGCTCTCCAGCTGCCGGCTGGCACGGATCCTCTTTACCAGCTCCTCCTGCAGCCGCAGCACCTCCGACTCCTCCCAGAAGTCTTGCTGGCTCTGCTCCAGCAGGTGGATGAAGCGCCGGACAATGCCCAAGGATGGACTCTTGGTGTGGACTGCAGCAATGCACAGTAATGCCGTGAATATCTGCAGGCAGATGGAGCGGCCACTCCCACCGCAGACCCTCAGACCCCCATCATTCACCCAGACACCCCATCCTCCTCCCCAGAAAGCATCTTCTTGCAGCACCAGGACGTTTGACAGCACACAGCCACACTGTGCCTCCAGGAAGCTTTTGGGGGCAGAGGGACAGCCCCAGGGCTGATGACCAAGGACCTCCAAGGCTCTGTCACTCCTGACCTTGCCAAGGGGCCACCAGTGGCCTGCCCACAGCTGCTTCCCCACTATGCAGGGCCAGCAATGGAAGAGGCAGAGTCCCCTTCCCAATTAGCCATCACACTTCAGAGCAGCAACGAGCAGTCACTTACCCAGAATCCTGTAATCCCCACGGGCCTTGTTTGCTCGCACAAAAGCCTGGATTTTAATTACAGCTTTAATCTGCCAAGACAAACAAGGGAGAGGGAGATGTTTTTCCATAGTGTCCCTAACACACACAGCGAGTGAAGGAGAGATGGACAAGCACATCACTGCCTGCTCCCACTGCCAGGAATGCATTAAGGCCTGGGAAGAGGGTCTCTATAACACAGGAGAGATTTTGGGATTCTATACTTCTCAGTGGTCATTCCCCTCCACTCACTGCATATCAGAAGCTGCAGCAATTCCTGGGGTGCAACTGCACTTCCCACAACTGACACCCGTGCTTTTCCCCAAAAAATTTCCTTCCCGTCTTAATGGACATCTTGAAGTCATTGTTTTTTGATGGAACTAGAGTGGTTTTTTTCCCTCCTCACATACAAAACCTGAGTTTGGCTTCCAGACCTGCCAGATACCTATTACTTCCCATCTGTCCTCCTGCCAGGATGAATTAGTTCTTCCAGCTGCACTGTGAGCACTCAGGGGCAGGGATCCAACTGTGTGCTCTGGATCATCCCCCTACATCCCCACCAACATGGTTCCAGGAGTTGACTCCCATCCCACCACTTACATTCTGCCTGAAGTAGCACAGCCTCTCCTGGTACTTCCTCTGTGCCTGCCACATCCTCACAGCTGCCTGGATCTGGGAGAGATGTTCAAATATTTTCATTCTGGAAGGAGTTGCTTGGCCAAAGGGAATGGGTGGAGGGGAAAAATCATGAGGACTTCTAGAGGAGATTGAAGTTGGGTATTAAGGAAAATTTCTTCACGGAAGGGGTGGTCAGGCATTGGCACAGGCCGCCCAACAAAGGGGTGGGTTTACCATCCCAGGAGGGATTAAACAGCCATGGAGATGTGGCACTTGGGGACAGTTAGTGGTGGCCTTGGCAGTGCTGGGGGAACAGTTGGACTCTGTGATCTTCAATGGCTTTTCCAGTTTCAGTGAGCCCATGGTAGCAATTCTATTCTATGACTTTTTTTCTCCCCTGTCCACTCACACACTGCCCTGGCCCAGCTGCCACAAACCCCCCCGGCTCCTCTGCGCTGGGGTAGATGCCAACAATGCCCAACATGGGAACAAACGTTGAAGAAAGAATCTTCCAAACCTTGATTGCAGCCTCTGTGTTGGATTTCAGGTATTGCAGCCTCTCCAGGTAAGCTCTGCGCTGCCTGTACCCCCTCCAACAAGCCTGGGCACAAGAAGACATCAGGTAGAGGGATCAGCATGAGGTCACTGTGACTCCATTGGTTTTTCAAGTAGCACATGAGAAAAGAGACTAACACACCATGGGGAAAGAGGAAACCAGCACCCAAAGTGGCTACTGTGAGAGAAACAAGCCCTGCACTACTCTCTGCAGCACCTCAGGGGTCCTGGCAATAAAACTACAGAGCAGTAAAACATCCCTGGACCTGCCAGAAGCAGCTGCAAGCAGCTGCCCTTGGTTTGAGTTGCTGTGTTCAGAGGAGGGGCAGATTCTGGCTGCATCACCTGGATCCTGGTGGCAGCTGGTGTCTGTTCCTGCAGGACACGCCGCCGTGCCGCGAACTGCCGGCGAACAAGGAAGCCGCGGAGCCGTGCTTGCAGCCTCACCACCAAGGCGACGCTGGATGCCCACAGGCGCTCCCGGTCGTGCGCCGCCGTCACTCGGGTGATGACTGACTGCAAGGACACAAGGCACCAGCTCAGCCCCAGTGATGCCACCGGTACCCACACAGCCCATCCTGCCCGTACCTGGATCTCCTCCCGGCTCAGATGTGTGGTGTTGAAGCTGCCATTGCCCGGGCACTGCCAGCTGCCCTCCAAGGTCTGCAGATTCAGGTAGTAATCGGCACCATCCAGCAGCCTGTGCCGGATCCAGGATGGTTTCATGCTCCCTGCATGCCAGGATGGATGAGAGCTGCTGGAGCGTGCTGCTCCCCCTGAACACCCTGGCCAGGGTTGCATCCCAGGCTCCCAGGGTGGGGGAGGATTTGCAGCCCCCAGGGTTTTACCTGCTGGTCTCTTGGTGGCCATCAGAGCCGCCAGCTGCTCCTGGTAGGCGTCAGCACAGGCATTCACTACCCCACACAGGGCCACATTAGGGTTGCAGAGCACCCTCAGTGTCTGTGACGCCTTCCCTTCCTTGATGGCCTGGTTGATGGCGGCTGTGCCCAGAGCCACTGCAGGAACAGAGCAGCTCATGTCAGCCCCTTCTTGTCCCCCAACCTTCAGAAGTACCCATATGGAGAAAGCACTCACTGCTCCTGGCTGCCACTGTGTCCTGGTTGGCCTGGCAGACACCTTCCTGGATCTCTTCCCAACAAAGAGCAGCTCCATTGTCCTCTGTGGCCTGTGAGATGGGGAAAATGGGGTCCAGTGAGCTGGGCAGCCCCTTTGAGCACCTCCTGCTTTGCAGATGCTGCATTGGTGGGTTGGAGGGGTTACTTCACAGTCTTGTGACCAAGGGGGGGTACCCTATATCCAGAGGGGATACCATGCTGCCATGGAGGTACTCCACAGCTGATGACCCCCACCCCACCTGGACTTTCCGTGTCCGTGCCCTGCACAGGACATGGTGGTAGCGCGGGGCGGTTGGAAGGGCAATGTTGGGCACGGCGGGCGCCAGCAGCAGCAACGCCGCCAGCGTCTTCTCAGGGTCCGCCTGCAGCAGTGCCTCGTTGACCAGCCAAACTGCATGGGCTCCTGTGTGGGAGGGAAGGAACACGCCTTTCGACCCCTCCAATGCTCCAGGCACCCAAGGGAGTCACAGCCTAGGGTGGTGCAAGATTCTCTGGTGCCTCATCGGGGCTGGAATCCCAGTGCAACCTCTCTCCCAGAATATCTGCAGATCCCCTGCATGCCCAAACCTGTGAGCAGGACTCACGGTCTTTTTCATCCTGCACTGATGAATTGGTGCTGTTGATGCTGTCCTGAATGTCATTCCAGCTCAGAAACTCAGCTCCTGTTTTCCTCGATTGGCCTTTCAGCTGCAACAAGTCATCAATGTACCTGCAGGAGAGACACAGGGCAATAACTTGGAGCATTCCAAGAACAGCTCAGTGCATTCCAAGGAGGGCTTGGTGCATCCCAGGCAGGAGGGCACCTGCCAGAGCCAGCTGCCCAGCTCTTCAGAGGGGAGAGGCAAGGTACAGGACAAGGAGGCTGCTGGAACAAGCCCACAAAAAGCCCAGACCCCCTGACCAACTCTTTCCACAAGATTTCTTCACACCAACCCCCAACACAGAGCCCAACTCACCGCTGTGCATTTGCATCTTCAACTCCCGAGAGGCCCAGGGCAGGGCTGACCAGGCTGCTCCAGAGCCTGTTGGGGTTCCTGGCATCCAGCGCTTGGTTAACCAGTGCCACAGCTGAGAGCATCTCCACAGCCACAAACAACTCCTCCTGTGCCAACTCACCCTGCACAGGACAGGTAGAAACACTGAACCCCCATAACCTCCTCCTCCAGTCCCAGCTTCCCCGGGGAAGCAGCAGCAGCAGCAGAAGCACCCCAGTCCTAGCAGAGGGACCAACGGCTCATCCCTGGGAGTCTCTCACCCGCGGGTGCTGGCACTGCAGCAGGGCCAGCTGGTGCTGGTACAGGGGGGCAGCAGGGGCATGCACATCAGGCAGTTGGGCTGCAGGGTCCATCAGTGCTTCCAAGGTTTCTGCTGGCACCCCTCGGCGGACAGCAGCATTGATCTGGCTGACAGCCTGCAGCACTGAGGGACAGATAGGGGGACTGCAGCTGTGTCCTGTCTCAGGGCCAGGCTGCCAGCAAGCCCAGCAGCTCCTGGGATACACTAGGCAGCAGAACCTGCAACAGGTGTTTGCCCAGGCACTCACTAGCTCGCTCCTTCTCATCCCTTCGGTTTGCTGTGAGGATCCCCGCCTGCACCTCCTCCTGCTCCAGCAGCTCCAGATAGCCCAGTTCCTGCAACAGGCAGAGAAGGGTGTCAGGTCTCACAGCTCACCATGCTTGTGCTGACAGAGCAGCCATGCTCAGAGCCCTGGCAGAAAACAGCCAGCTCCCCAGCTGATAGGACCTCCCTCTTCCTGGGGACCATGGGCTGCCCCCCAGGACAAGCACTCTGCACCACAGGCTCCTGCCAGCCCCTACCAGTGCCTTCTCCTCCCGGTCCGTGCTGAGCTGCTCCAAGTAGAGCTCGAGGTTGTCACGCTGGAGGCAGCGCAGGGCCAGGGTGGGGTCCTGCAGTGCATGGTGCAGCGCCAGAACATCCTGTCTCTCCAGGGCATTGTCCACCTCTTCCAGAGCCCAACGCACTACAAGAGGCCAGTTCACCACAGAAGTGAGCAGAAAAATCATCCCACAGCTGCAGGGAGTCAAGGCAGCTATGGCTAAAGCCTGCATATCCATCATTTTAATTTCTCCTTGGAAGTGCACACCCAGCCCTTCTTCCCACTAGGTCTGAGGCTGGCCTGAGCAGACTTCTTTCTGCTATGCCCACCACTCTCCCCATGCCATGGGCTACCACAGTTCCACCATAAGCCCTGGAGAACCTCCAGAGGGAAGGCCCAGCTTTGCTCACCATTCACTTTGCTGATGTTCCCTTGGATTTCAGCTTGGGTCAGACACCAGTCATAGATGTCCTCTCCTTCGGGGATCACCTGCGGGTACTGGACAATGACTCCCCAGCCTAAGCTTTCTGCCCAAGCACACCTCACCATGCACAGTGGGGTCCCCTGCAGATGCCTGGGCTCATTTCCCAACCCCAAGCCCTGGGTGAACCAGCCCCCAAAGAGGAATCATCTCCCCCATCTTCTTCTCAGCACAAGGGCCCCCAGGCCGTGTTTCAGCCAGCCAGCACCGTATGGTCTCTGGCAAAGGGACCCCTCAAGCTGGAAGCACCCATCTGCCCATCAGCAAAGGGGCTGCTCCTCTCCCAGCCACCCCAGAGTACCCCATGCCCTCCTCACCCTGTTTCTGGCATTGCTGCCCTTCTCCAGCTTGGCCTGGTGCAGCACCTCCTGGTAGGCACCTGCCAGCTCATCGTGCAGTCCCACCAGCATCGCGTGGGGGTTGTGGAGGGCCTCCATGGTCTGGGCCACCACTCCGCGATCCACCGCCTCATTGATGGCCAACACGGCAGCGTGGACTGGAGGGGAGGCGGGGAGGTGAGTGAGAACACGGAGGGGCAAGATGCACCATCTGCTTTATCCCTGCATGCAGTGGGATAAGGCATTCCACAAGTGATGGTGGGAACTCGCCCTGTTTGGAAGGCAAGCTGCAGTCTCCAGCACCCAGGAAGTCTGTGTCTCACAGCAAGCCCAGGGAATGCAAGAATCCCAGCTGCTGCTGGCTAGGAAAGGGCTGTGCCAGCACCTGCAGCCTTGTGCCAGGCTGAAAGAGAACAACCAGGTGCCTCCCACTTCATCCCAGACCATCACCACCTCCCAGAGCACCCCCTCCCAGTTTGCTGGCCCCAGATTTGGCATTCAGGGGCTGAGTCAAGATCCTGCTGTGGGCTGACACCCAGCCCTGCTCCCCACCAGGCACCCATCACCTGCTGCTTCATCCACTGAGAGCTCATTGGCCAAAATGCCACCAATCTTGCTGAAGGCAGGCAGCTGCAGCCCATACTTCTCCAGCTCCTGCTTCATGTTGTTGATCTCTTCCTCTGGAGCAGAGCAAAGGCAGCACTGCTCAGCACCAGCCCTGTAGCCCAGTACTGCAGCGGGGGCAGCCAGAAGAGCCCCTGCTCCCCTGCCAGACCAAGAGGGGTGCAGAAAACCCCCACACTGGGGTGAGCATCCCTAAGACAGCTTTGGCAAAACACATTCAAGACTTTCATTCCCCATATCCCTCCTGCCACGGGACCCCAGAGCATTGGTAGCAAACCCCCCTCAGCAGCTCCCAGCCCAAGTCTCCCTGCACGGCGCCATACCTGTGAAGTTCACTTTCCCATACAAGTCCTGGATAGGAGGAGCCAGCCCTAGCTTGAAGAGGTAGAAGCTGAAATACAAACCCACACAGTGACATCACCTGCTTCTCCCTCCCGATGCTTCTGTGTCACCTGAAGCTGACAGGTGACACCACCAAAGGGCTCATGAGCACGAACACATTACATGACAGCCAGGCCAGGGCACCCACCTGAGTGCATGGATGCAGTAGACCACCCGGGGCATGTTCTTCTTGTCATAGATGTCAGTGGTCTCTGGGTGGAAGATCTGCCAGCAAGACAAGAGACACCTCAGCTGGCAATTGGCATTGAGACAGTCCCCAGGTCGGCTGGTGTCAAAGAATGGGGGGCAAAGACAAAGCCCCCCTGCCATACCAGCACCCCCCCAGTACTGCCACAAGGCAGAGGCCAGTGTGGCCCTTGGCTGAGGAAAGCAGAGGGGAGATGTTACCGAGGGAAGCCCCACATGGCTCATGGCATCGCGCCAGTGGTTGATGTTATCCGTGTGCCGAAAGTGAAGCCCGGCTGCCTGGAAGAAAGGAGCTGAGGTCAGGCTGAACCCCACTCTACCCCATCCCTGAGGTCACTCTTGTCCCCAGACCAACCCAGCCAAGGCAGGAGGTTAAGGACAGAGGCAACGCCTGTGATGCCCAGGGGCAGCACAGCTCCAGGACCCCATTGCAGCCACCTGCTACAAAACCATCCCTCAGTAACTGCTGTGAGTCCCTCCTCACTCTGCACTCACCAACAAGGGAAAGGTCTGGGAGTACATCCTGAGGGGTACTACACCTTCCCTCTGGTGCCACAGCCTTACCTTGTACTGTGTCTGTTCAGGGTCGTAGATCTTCTTCAGTGGGACAATGGCAGGGGCAAAGCAGTGGCCCAGCTTGGCCAGGAGGACCCCGTTGCGCAGGGTCTCCTCCAGCTCCGTGGGTGGGGGCAGCCCCTCACCCAGACAGGCCTCCATCCAGCTGGCAGGGCAGAGACAGGGCACGTCACGGACCCCCAGCACCCCACCCAGCAGAAAAGCACCCAAAAGACATCCCCCCACCCCATTGCAATAAATCTTCCCCGGCAGGGGAGCTCAGCCCTCAGGCTTTTGCTGCTGGGTGGTTTTCAGTTTGGGTGTAGGGCCGAGTGTCCCCCCACAAAAAAAACAAACCTCCAACCACCTTTGAGGAGACACAAAGCCCCAGGATCCAGGCAGCATTCTGCAGCATTATAGCCACTCCCCACCCATTCCCCCTGTCCCTCCCCTTAACACCCCTTTTTCCCCCAAATCTGAGCTTGGGGTTCTCCCCCAGTGCAGACCCACCGCTTGGCTTCCTCCAGGTGACACAGGTACTGGTAGGCAACGTTCTGCCTCCTCTGTTTGTCCATCTCGTCTGCAGTTGGGCGCTCACCTGAGCAGAAAGGAGGCCTCCCATCAGAGCCCCCTGCTCAGGGAGGCTTTTTGAAGCCATGAAAATGGCCACTGAAACTAAGATTTGGGAAAGGAAGCCAGGCTTTGGGTGCAACAGCCTCGCATAGCCCTCATGGGAGTGGCCACTAGCGTCACAGTGCCACCAGACAGGCCCTTCTGGCAGTGGGAGGAAAGTTTCCAATTTCCCTTTTCCCCAAATAACGGCCCTCAGAGCTGGCACTGGAGCGGGGGAGGGTGCAGAGCAAGCACCTGGGGAGGAGGTGGGGAACACAGCTACAGGTTTCGGGTCCTTTTACATGCTGGAGGCACCCATGGCTTCTGAGGGGCACCCGGCTGCCCCCAACCAACCATTTCTCAAAATATGTCCCCCCCAGTTTGTCCCCAGGGGCCTGGCCCCTTGCTACCGCCATCCCTCTACCCACATGCAGACCTGCCTTGGTTCCTCCTCAGCCCCCTGCACCCCTAGACCCGACTGTTCCCCCCATCCCTCTACACACCCAGAGCCCTGTCTCCCCCTGCACCCCAGCCCTGCCTGTCCCCGCAGCCTTACCTGTCCCCTCACAGTCCCCTGCACCCCAGGTCTGTCTGTTCCCCCGTTCCCCCGCACCCCCAGACCCACAGGCCAGACTTGTCCCTCTCTCGTCCCCCTGCACCCCGGATGTGCCCGCTGCCTTCATCCACCCGCAGCCCTGCCCGCAGCTCCACCCGGCAGCGTCCGCGGTGCCGGTCACTCACCGCGCCCCAGCGCTGCTCCCTCCATGGCCGCGGTGCCTCCGTCGGCTCCGCCCGCGGTTTGAATCTCCCGCCGCCCACGTGACTCCGCGCGGAGGCTGCCGGGACACCGGGGGGAGCGGGGGACACACACCGGGGAGGGGGACACACCGGGGAGCTCAGGGAGCACCGGGACACCGGGGGGGAGTGTGGGACACACACCGGGGAGCTCAGGAAGCACCGGGGGGAGCGGGGGACACACACCGAGGAGCTCAGGGAGCACCGGGACACCGAGGGGGAGCAGGGGACACACACCGGGGAGCACAGGGAGCGCTGGGGGTGCGGGGAGGTGACACACACCGAGAGAACAAGGGGAGCCTTGGGTTGCAGGGAAACCTTGGGGGTGCAGAAGCTGGGCATACACCAGGGTGCAGGGAGAACTCATGGGTGAAGGGCTGCTGGGGGACCCCACGGGCTGTGTCAAGGCCTGTGCCAGTCCAAGGACGTGCCATCCGGCCTCAGGTACAGGGCACCCCTGTACCCTTGCTGCTCTGAGCCCATCCATCAACCTCCTTCAAAAGATGAACCTGCATGGAACAAGCCCCCAGCACCTGCCACAAACTGTTAAGATAGTGAGGAGCTGGATGTGGCATCCATTACACGGCTGTCCTGTCCATCACACAGTTTTCCCATCCATCCATCACAGGGCTCACACTGGCACTGCTGCACTAAGTTGCCATGGCACTGCACACCACCTGGTGACAGGGATGAAACTGGAGCCAGTGGGGCCATTAGGGGATGTGCCTTCCCAGGAACAGCCCTGGCTTTGTCCCAGCCTGTGCCACCACCTGCCACGCTCCTGTCTCTCAGAACCCGGCTGTGCCCTAGCACTAGGCACTACCATCCATCACCAGGGGCTCCGACTCACTCCAGGCAACTTCCCAGGCAGCCCAAGTGCGGAGGTGCCTCGGACATCCTCCATCCCCACACCAGAGAGCTGTGGCTTGCAGCAGTGACGCAGCTGCAGCGGTGGGGATGCCCTGTCTTCTGCTCCCTGCTCTCGGCACCCTTTGCACCTGAAGAGCAAACAGTAAGTGTGTGACACTGGCTATTCTGCCTCTCAAAAAGGCACCCCAGCAACGTCCTACTGCATGCTGTGATGTCCCTCCTCCTCCCTCAGTGACCTCTTTCCTCTCTCGTGGCCACCAAGGTTTGTGGGGTCCTCCACGGGAAAGGCCTTTTTCCTTCCTAAAACTTTATAGCAAACATGCTACAAGACATTCCTAATTTTTCATAAATAATATAAAATAATGCTTCTCATTTGAAGTGCTCCCTGGCAGGACCATGCTGGCTTGGCTGCCTAAGCACGTCTCTCTCTTGCAGGCAGGTTGCTTCCCCTGCCCATGGATTCAGAAGAGGCTGCTGATCTGGGAGTGCAGCGCACCATCCCCACACACCCTACTGCCCCCTCTGCCCCCACCATCACCACCACCCCAGCAGTCCCCACAGCGCCCACCAGCTGCAAGAAGAGCTGGAAGAAAAAGAAGGTGGCCAAGACCAGGGAAGCTCAGGAGAGAGGGGATGAGGCAGCAGGGCGGGTGGATGCAATCGAGGGCCTCACACGAGCCGGGCACCGGGCGCTGGCTCTGGGCGCAGGGCGGGAGGCAGTGGGGTGCTTCAGGAAGGCCCTGCTCCTCTCCAGGGACACAGTGAGCCCCCAGCTCCACAGGGTTTGTGCCTTCAACCTGGGGGCTGCCTATGTGGAGACTGGGAAGCCCAAAAAGGGCTTTGAGTTCCTCCTCCAGTCCCAGCCCTCAGAGGTGGAGAGCAGGGACCACTTGGGGAGCCTTTATTTCAGCGTCGGGGCGGCTCATGAAGGGCTCCAGGATTTTCCAAAGGCTCTGGAGCGTTTTGAGAAAGTCGCTGGCCACGCCGGCGCTGCGCAGGCTGGAGGCCGAGCAGGGACCTCCGTGCAGATGGGCTGCTGCTACCTGGGGATGCGGGAGCCGGCCCGAGCCGCGCGGTGCTTCCTGGACGCGGCGCAGACCTACGCGGCGGCCGAGAGCCCCGAGGCCGCGGCCGTGGCTCTGAGCAGGGCGAGCGGCTCCATGCTGCAGAGCCGGCGGTTCCGGACGCCAGAGATCGCCAGGGTCCTCGCCCGGTGCCGCTCACTCTGCGAAACCATCCCCGACCCGGCCCTGCGAGGTAACGCTGCGCCGCGCCGCACCCCTTCACTCTCCGGGCCCTGGGGAGCAGCTCCCACGCCTGCTTTTCCTCTCTGGCCCCAGGGAAACTCTACAACGACATCGGCATCGGCTACTCCCAGCTCCACATCTTCTCCCGGGCTGCCGAGAGCTTTGAGCGGGCCCTTGGGCTGTGTGCTGGGGAGCCGGAGCGCGACCGGCGCCTGGAGGCCGCGCTGCTGCAGAACTTGGGCGCTGCCCACAACGCCCTGCGCAGCTTTGGCACCGCGCTGGGCTGGCACCGGCGTGCGGCCGCGCTTCACGGTGGGTCACACCGCTATCTCTGCCTCTTGGCTTTGCCGGATGTGCCAGCTCGGCATGGACCCCTCTGTCCCCAATTCCAGGTGCGCTGGGGAACCGGAGGGCTCAGGGGCAGTGCTTTGGGAACCTGGCGTATGCCTGCAGCAAGCTCGGGAACCACAGGGCTGCCGCGGAGAGCTACCTGCTCGCCCTGCAAGCCTTCCGGGACTCCGGTGAGGGGAGACACAGGCACCCCCTTGGGGGGAGTTTGCATCATCTGGGAGCCAAGGGGACTCACGCTGAGTGATGCTGCCTGTCGGGGATCTCGGCCGAGCAGTGCTGGGACCGATGCAGCCCTTTGCCTCCCAGGGGACCTGCAGGGGCAGTGGCAAGCATGTGAGGGGCTGGGTGCAGCGTGCTTCCACCTGGGAGACCCCCAGAAAGCCATCGGGCACTATCAGGAGGCCCTGCTTTTGCTTTCCCACTGTCAGGTAAGGCATGATGGGGCACCCCTAGGGCCAGACCCTCCCATGCATCATGGGGCACTGGCCTCAGCCTTGGGGCACAGCCACTCAGGCCATTACACATGTGGGTTCTCTCCACCACAGGACAGCCCCAGAGCTGCTCACAAACGGGTCGTGCACAAGCTCACGGGTGCCATCCAGCACCGACTCTGCCTCAGCCACCTCTCCTACCAGGGGGGCTGGGCACCCACCCCAGCCCTGGTGAGCACCACCCAGGGCATGGGACACTCTGGAGGGCTGGGAACTGGGACCTCAAGTAGGGGTTGTGGCAAGATGTGCCAGCTGCGGTTTTGCTCCACACTGCCCTGTGCCAGTAGGACACAGCTCCAGGGGAGCAAGGTGTGAGTAGGAAAGCTGCCATCCTCTCTCTCCTGCCTCTGGAATGAGTTTCTAGATAACACTGGAGACAAGCCTTCCTTCCTTCACTCCATGTCCTGCAGGAGGAACGCCCAGGCTGAGGATGAGCTGTGTATGTGTACGCCAGGAGCACATCCTGGGTATTCAGGTGAGAGGGTGCGAACTAAACATGGGACTGAGCCATCCAGGCAATTTCTGATGGAGCTGGGGCTTTGGCACAGTCTGATACTGTGTTCTTGCCTGTTTGTTCTTCCTTCCTGGAGGCACAAGGGTGGCCCTGACTGGTGGTCTGACACTGGAGCCCTACAATCCACATGGCTTCCTGGGCACCTCTGGGGAGGATGATGATGGTCCCAGCTCAGCTCCAGGGTATCACAGTGAGCCCCAGCGTAACAGGTGAGCAGGCAAGAGGGAGGCATCTCAGTACAGTCCCTGACAGTCAAATACCTCTGCAGCACAAGGGACTTCTCCTGTTTAATGGTGAAAATCCAGAGCTTTTTAAAGATACATAATTTTGAGAGTGCGTTTGGGGTAATTCCAGCTGAATCCTAGAGAGGGTTCAGTCACAATGTGATAGGGGAAAGTTTGTCAAAGATGCTGTCCAGAACCTGCACATGAGGTTACCTTGTCTCTCAGTAAGAGGAACACCAGCCCACGGCACCCAGCCAAGCCGCCCCATGCCAGCCTCCGGCTACATAAGTACCACATACAGCCAGAGCGTCGCTTCTCCAGTGAGCCCAGGCCTGAGGGTCTCAGACCACAGTCCACAGGGCATCAAAACCGCCAGACCCTCCATCTAAGGCCTCCGGAGAGGTGGGTGATGCCTTGGGGGAGTGGGCAAGGGAGCGGACAGGAGGTCCAGAGTGTCCTCTGACAGGAGGGTTTGTGGGTGGAGACCCCGGCAGGGCTTGGGACACCCCTGTTTCTTGGAATGGACATGACCCCAAGCCAGAAGTCACGGGGGCTGGGGATTTTGGCACCTCGTAGCCAACACCAAAACCATGCCCTATGGATGGGGCAGCAGATCTAAGGGTGGTTTCCAGGACTCTGGTATGAAGCCCCTGCCCACTCCTGCCTTCCAGTGCTTAAAGGGGCTCTGAGCTAGAGGGGGACTTTGGACAAGGGCCTGGAGTGACAGGACAAGGGGCAATGGCTTTCCACTGCCAGAGGGCAAGGATAGATGGGATATTGGGAAGGAATTCTTGGCTGTGAGGGTGGTGAGGCCCTGGCACAGGCTACCCAGAAAAGCTGTGGCTGCCCCATCCATATAAGTGTTCAAGGCCAGGTTGGACGGGGCTTAGAGCAATCTGGGATAGTGGAAGGTGTCCCTGCTCATGGCGGAAGGGGGGACGAGATGGGCTTTAAGATCCCTTTGCATCCAAAGCAGTCTGTGACTCTGTAATTTGATTATTCCATTTTGCATTCTGCTGGATGCCCCTCACTCCCCATGATGCCTCCGTGACCTTGCAGCCTTGACGACGACCCCACTGCCGCTGCTGCCGGCTGCTGGTCCCACCGGGGACCTCGCACGGGGACCAGGACTCTGTCCCTCGTCTGCAGCCTCGTGTGACCAGAAGGACACGGGGGAAGCGCTGTTTCTCGGAGGGCCTGTGCAGGCCCAAACCAGAGTGGGGGCGGGGGGGCCGTTAAGCCAACACGGTTTTGACCCCGCTCCGTTTCCGCCGTCCTTTGTATGGCGGGTTCCCGGGGAGGAAATGAAGGGGCGGGAGGGACCGCGGGGTCGGGGCGGTGCCTGCGAGGACCGGGAGGTCGGGGCGGTGCCTGCGAGGACCGGGGG
>WAAE01015495.1:0-67887 GCA_013400495.1 Nicator chloris
CAAGCCAACACCTCTTATAAGCAAACATTTGCATAAACTTGTGTGAGCTACTGACATTTCTAAACTTGAGTTTTACCATCTAACGTACCTGAATAAAGAAAAACTTATTAGTTGTTAAATTTACCCAGGAAGTCACAAGAGAAAAAAAAGAAATAAAGTATTAACATTCTTAATTGTTTTTAAAAGTTCTCAAGAATCTACAAGATACTTGGAATTCATAAAGACAGACTTGGGGGAAAAAAGGAGTAAACTGAAACATCTATAATGCGTAACTTTAAATTGTTTGAAGGGCCTAGCACAGATTTAATTCTAAAAACTCATGATGATTACGCGCAGCTTGTGACTGAGTGCCTCGGCTGTGTGCAGTCAGACACAGATGATACTGACTTCCTGAGGTGACTGTTACCATTTAAAAGGCAAGATCCTGTTACGATTTCTTATGGTGGACAACAAAGGCTACCCAACACTTTGGACACCCTTGGATATTCCACACTCTCTAGTTATTAGACAAAGGGATAACAAAAATCCATCCTCTGGAGAAGATCTGGATGCCATCACTTGGTGAATAGCATCACAAAGATGGGGCAACTTCGGAGAAATGTTGACATATAAATTCACCAAAGTGCCCGAGATACTGAAGTTTCTAAATTATCCACCAGACTCATGCAGTCAAATTCCTTTCATAATTTTTTATAAGTATATTATGGCCAAATTGGATCTTTACATGATAGAGCTCAAAAGCAGTTCTAATTCCAAAGTATGCGTTTCAGTATGCAATTATTGCATGGACCAGAAAGGTGTCTATCATATAGAGGTTTGTATATAAATCTTGGATTGGCCAAGGTTATTTTTTCCTATTCTTTTCTTGACCAATTTCTTATTTTGTAGTAGCTGATAAAAGCGTAACCATTTACCTCAGTACATACAAGACTTGGATTTCTCTTTATAAAAAGCCTGATATGCATAGCAAAACACATCCACACCTTTTCCTCTACTCTCACTCTTAAATGGTACAAATTCAGGAGAACCCAGTGCACCTTAAAATAAGAGAGCATGTTAGGTCTGTATCTCTGATTTGAGTATCAGAGCACAGTAATTTAACATACTCACTTATTTCAAAATTGATAATAATAAACGGCAACTCCAGAGCAAGATAAGCAATGCTGATATCCCTTCTGAGCAGGTGCTACCAGATAGACTTTGACAGGTTCAATGGGACTAAATAATGTCCCAGAGAATACAGGCAGATGTGACCGTAACTACGCAAGTTCTTTTTCTTGCAGTATTTTCTCTCACCTCATGATATCTTTGATTTCATAATTTTATAGCTAGACAACAAGAATTTGAAAATCTGCAAAGGCTGAAAAACTCTTAATGATCATTATTTGTGACCTTTAATAGTGGAAGATAATGCAAACTGAATACTTATCCACAGCTTTATATGGACATAAAGTAACCATTTCCCCTCATGTTGTCTGAAATCAATACTGGCCAATTTCCCAGCTTTCCAAATTTGTTACTTCCTAGTTTATTATCATCTACTGACATTGCATGTATCTTTCTTCTTTCTAAAATCATTCTCTTGACCCAGACATCTGCATAAATAGAGCTGCACAGAAAAAAAAAGTGTATGAGTTCATGTAAAGTGCAATATAGAGGTCCATGTTTCTCTACACTTTCAAGTACAAAAAACATGGGTAAATTTCAGGCTTTGTTTCTGACAAAAATGTCTTTCTCAGCCTTCCAATTTACATTATTAGAGGTAGAGCCATTATTATGCTAATCTAAGGCATATAATTTCATATTAATTCCAGCTATACTCATGCATTTTCACCCTTGTACTTCTAGAAAAATGAATTCTTTTGCTATTGATTTATTTCAGGTATACACATACTTGCATCTCTTTTGTTTCTATAGAAAGTGACATGCTGCTAATTGTAAAAGCATTTTCATTGTAAAGATACTTCTTACAACAGAGTCGTTGTTCAACCTTTTATTCTTCATCCTCTACAAGGTAAATAAAGATCTGGATGGAAAAATTAATAAAAAGATAACTGGTTTTGACATCATTATGATTACAGCATTATTTCTTGAATAGAAAAAACCCACAAACTATTTTTAGGAAAGTCAAACTTGGGATAAATCCAATGGACTTCGGAATTTCTGGACTTCTTTTCCCTGGAAGCTTCTTCTTCCTTGATCTTTCCTGTTTGATCCCTGTCTTTGACAAGTTGCACTGGTCCAAAACAATGGCAGTTTTGACAGCATGTGACTGGAGGTAAGAGAGACCACATACAGCTCAAATGGCACATCAGCAGTCAAGTCAGGAACTGGCACCACAAGTGGGCTTTTACAAAGTAGAAGGCAATGGGACAGGAAGGGTGCTCATAGCAAGTCTCAGCAGAAGGTGCTGCTCCCTCTGTACACTGTAGTCTTTTGCACAGCATAATTCCACGTAGCATAATCCCCAAAGACAGAGAATTTTGGTAATCCATTATGAGGATGACAGAAATAAGTGGGCTAATCTCTATCCAAAAGTGTCATAAGGATGAACATTTTCGAATCAACAGAGAAATACATTTTCGTTACTTAAAGAACAAAATTTTGTGAGAATTGAATACAACTAAATTGTATTTAGGGATAGGAAGCAGTACACAGAGTACACAGGAATTATGAGTACCTCTGTCTGCATAGGGGGATTCTCTCTCTGTCTTTACCATGGCAAATTTAACTTTGTTGTTCTTCATCCAATTGTGAATGCTTGCTAGCAGAACTGACAAATGAATGAGAAACTGTTATGAGACACACTGACCAGTGTGTTTTATGGAGGCATTCTGATGGCTCGTTAAATGAGGTACCACCATACACCACAACGTGTTATTCCTCAGAAGACTGGTAGAGGAGTCTAGCACATGATGAAGAACACAGACATAAACTACTGAACTATGAATCTCTATGGAATAGCTTGATAGATGAGGCAGATCAGCCTCTGGCCAACTCAAAGGTATTCTGATTTCTCTCTGACTTGGTCAACATAAACAGAAATTTCTATCATAAAACTTAGAAGTTGCAAGAGCAGTTCTCCTTGTAAGTTGTTTCAGTGGTTTTAAGTGGCATCTATGCAAAAACGAGCTATATGCCTCCTTTTGGACAGTCCAAGAAGTCTTCTGAAGATACCAGTAGAGAAGAAACACAAAACAAGAAAAGCAGAACCAGTTGTGAATCCTCTGGAACGTCAGCAGTGGATGCTTTAGTCAGGAGCACTACTGACGCAACAAACGCTTTTGGCCTATGTCAAGAGCTTACACAGTCACATATCAAACTGTATTAAAAAAAATGCATTTGGTCATTTACTCTTTCCAAAGTCCCAATTTAACAATTTCATCAACTCAGTTCCTCTGGCTAAATCAGACATAATAACTTAGTACTTCTTTGCATACTGTGATATGACATCATTCATCACACTACCAGCCTAGGATGGGATTACCTGCTGGGAATGACGTGTCAGAGTAATCTTCAGTGTTCTAACACCACACCCTGTAGCAGAAACTTTAACATGTGAAATCTCTGGGAACAATCTCAAGTCCACTGTGACTCCCTGCAGGGCACAGGGGATCTCTTTCTTTTTTTTCTAACCAGAGACAGGCAATTTCATAAATAGACATCTTTATGAAATTCTCTGATACCAACATTTCCTTTAATATTTCCTTCTTTGCACACGTTCACTTTTTACAGGATCAGAAAATCATAGTTATTCAGGCTAAAAGAGACCTCCCTTCTCCATTCAGGGTCATAACTGAAGCCAGACCAGGTTGCTCAGGGACTTTTGTCAGCTGAGTCTTGAAAACCTTCAAAGATAAAAATCTACAGCTTCTAAGGGCAACCTGTACCAGTGCTGGTTTCCCCTATTCATTCTTCTAACATTTTGTACCCACAAAGCTGAGACATGCTTGATCAGCCTGTGATCAAGACTTTGTCTGCTCACTTCAATAAAGACTTAATGTTTGGGTTTTTTTTTTTTATATCTAGATTCAAACCATAAATTACCCATTAAAATCAGGATTTCGTAGTAATACAGAGACAGTATAGTTGTAATACACAACTGCCACAATATATTACCTTTGTTTGTTGGGACAGGTCTTTTCCAACTCAGATGTTTCTATGGTTCTATGATATTTTGAGGAATACAAGTAACTGGAACTTCTTGAACCAGCTAAACAACAAAATTAAGAGTAAGGGAATGAAGTAACTTAATTTATAGCACTCTTTATTAAACTTTGTTTTTACCGCTGACTTGATTTAACAGAAAGAAAACATACAGTAGTACTGAAAACACACTGAACTGACTTCAATTACCTGATTATTATTACTGCTATTAGAATTTCAAAAGGTCTCCTGTCAGGGTGCAATATTACTTTACTGCCTGCACTATCAAAACTGATTAAATCTATCATAATATATATTTATCAAAGGAATAGATTGTTCAGAAATTATAGAAGGGTCAACTCATTCATCTGATTCAGTTTCTTTTACAGTCAATGAAAAGGTATCATGAAAGATGACTCAGAAACTGCAGCAGATACCAATATAAGAGAAAAATCTTACTCCAGACTGCAAACTGGATGGAGTCCATCAAAGCAGACCCAGAATTTCCACCAAAAAAAAATACTGTTTTCCAGGCTAGTCTTTTTTTTAAACCTCAGGTAGATTTAAGTTTTCAGTTGTTACTAGTAAATTAATGAAAACTAATGTGTTTGAAAATATAAAGTGGCTTCTGTGGAGTAGTCATAAACATTCTGGAAAGTCTGTTACACTTCTGTTTTGGCCATTGCATTTCCTTTCTAGAATGGGTTTTAGAATAACTCACTGGGGCATAGGACTGTTGTGTTGAAGAGGAGGATTACAGTAAACAACCATCCCGCAGTTCAAGGCTTTTATAAGCATTCAGATTTTCTGCATCTCAGATAGCTTCTGAATGCATTTTGAAATGTTGTTAAGTGCTTCTCTGACCACTAACAAGTCAAGCAAAATAGTCATTGCTCATTTTCACAGGGAAAAAAAAATTGTGAAGCCAGATCTAGTTAAAAAAAAAAAATAGATTATCAAATTGAAAATTAAGACCCTTATGTTTGAGGAAACAACTCAACATAGTAATTTGCAATTGCAGGTAGCAAATTCTCTTACCCAAATTACACATTTTCTTGTCCAAATGGTATGTTCATTTGCAAATTTTACAGTTAAACAGTATCCAAGCCTTTTACTGGTTTTATGTTAGTCTCTTGTTCAGGGTTGAACTTACTCAGCTGCAGAACACACCTTCAGTCAAACCAGTGCCACTGACTGCTAACGTGGAAATTTGCTCAACTCTAATCAAAGCCCACCCAATGCAGGATTTACCTAGACCCGCAGCTGGCCACACCCATAAAGGGTAAAAGCCCATCATCTTTACCTGGACTGTGGACTTCAGCAAATTATGTGGAAGCTACATTACAACATGGATGGCAAGAGCTCTCCTAAGATGAGACACTAGCTTGGTTTGGTTTTAATTGATTTCAACTGGTGAGGTATCGTGTTAATAAAAATGCAAAAATCATAATAAAAAAAGAAACATAGCCTTTGTTTTTTACCTCCAAGTCCAACAAAAGAAAGGCAAATACGTTTTGTTTTCTTTCTAAAATATGTATTCGGTTTCAGGCCAGCCAGTTTTTACATGTGAATACAGGTATATGGACATGCTTCCTACTTCTGCTCAAAAACCTAGAAATAAACAGCAAGTTCATGTAATTTAAATGTGTCTTTAAATAAAGCAAAACTGCAGGCTTCTTTTTTGAGGTGGATTTGCTCTTTAATAACTGGCAGGTAGAATCTGACTTAAAACCAGACACAACAACTTATTTTTAATTACCATAACCTCAGAAAATCTATTTTCCTTTGTATCCAGCCCAGCAGCACAGTGAAAGTTCCCACTCTAACCTGACAGACAGGCCATCACAGAGCCCAGCTGCCAAGCTGCTGAAAACAGTCATCCAACAGCAGCATCTGGCCCCTTAGTGGGCTCCACAGGCAGTGAAGCTGACAGCTCGGGAATTGCCCGTGGGTCTATCATGTAGTTAGGCTGCAAGCTGAGTTGACTTATTCTACTCAGTGCCATTTTTCTTTGACTTACCTTTGATCCTGAGATATTTGCATATCACTACGTGCCTGAGAAAAAGTTCCTCTGTAAATCTCTTATGAGCCCTGTGTGTTTGTGCTTTCTTAAAGTATGAGGTGATACCGCATGAAGAGAGAGTCATAATGTGCATCACTTGAGATGTTGGCACGAGATAACCTCTCCCACCACTTACATAACACACCCGCCGTGGGTACAAGCTGATACGTGATACTCTGGGAAACCACGCAAGATCTAAAAGCAGCCCTATAAATGACACGAGGCAGAACTGCAGGTACCTTTCAATCTGCAGATTAATGTGTTAGTCTCCCAAGAAGGCTTGACTTCACTCTTCCTTTCCATCCTGATTACCACAGTCATTAGTAGAGGTCTACAGCACAGCCAAATCCCAAAGAGTTGGAGAGCTGGCACTCCAGGAGGTTGGAAAGAGGGGATGACAGCAAAGAAGAGAAAGGATGCTAGCTAGCCAGCACAGCAGGAACAGGGACTGGGGCAAAAATAGAAGAGACCAAACACTGGTGAAGTAAGTTCAAGGGGCATTACTGACAAGCCCAGCTCCTAGGAATTCATCTAGCCTCCAAAAACCATCCATCCCTAAGTAGGGTACAGCATCTATTACCTTTAAGAAAAACGTGTATTGCCATTTCTAGACTCCCTACCTCTTTCCTGAACATTACTTGTCCCTAAGGATCTTCTACTGTAATGCATTTCATCACAATGAAGCAGTGACCCTCTTTTTCTTCCTTAAATATGTCTCTTCTCAAGTTTCAGATGTTAGCAGCTCTTCAGTAATTTTTACTGTGAAGTTTCCTTTCCATTTTTAATGTCAAAGGATGTAATATAATTCAGAAAATCAAATCTAATTCTTATTAAATATGGAACTAATTACCCCCAAGACCAAGGGTTTTTTTGTTTTTAAACTGTTTAGGCAAATAAAAGACTGTAAGATACATTACAAATTCTAGAGCATGTTCAAAATTAGATCTTTCCCAGATTCTCCTATTCAGCAGCACTGAAGCTGGCCCCAGGACAGATCCAACAAAACTGTAATCAGTTTAACTAAATCTTATGGCTATTCACAAATCATGAAGTGCCTCCCTCCTAACTCTAAAGCAAATGTTGGGCTCACTGAACTTTGGCCACATGGAGATAATGATACACCACACGTGTATCAGAATAAATCCTGTTGTGTATGTAAATACACAGACTTCCATTGCAAGACAGAATACAAACTGGTAATTGCAAGGTTCACCCTGCACATGCTGCCGAAACCTTGATTCAACACCTACTGCAGCATTTTCAGACGCTACACCAGCTCTTCTACCACAAGTCTGAGACAAAGGAAAGCAGGACCCTGTTGTTCCTGGGGCCCTTCTGAGCTTTGCCTTTTGTCAAAGCCTGAGGGAGATGCTGAAAGGTAGTACAAAGTAAAAGTTCATGCTTGTACATATGGTGTGGGATATGGAATAACAGTGAATGACCTGCTTACTTATTTGGACTAACTAATTGTTTAGAAAAACGTGGGCCAGATCTTCACAGAGACTTTTTATTTTACTAAGATTTGGGAGTCATGTAATGGAATGACCCACCTGCTTAGATTTCTCCAATATACTTATGTCAACAATTGCTTAGTGCCTGCCAAAATCAATTCAAGATTGGAGTAACTGCATGTTCAAAGGTACAACTGAAAATTTTCATATGCCAAAGCTGAAACTTGTGGGACTCAAAATTTTATGCATAATTTAAAGTGTTGGAGTTTTTTTAAAAACATATGAAGTTCAGCAATCTGTAAACTTTACTGTTTTATTCCCAGTTGTCCAACACTCAAAAGGACCCCTACATGGCACTGAAGATAGAAAAAGTAGTTTATAAAAACCCAAACAAAACCAACCATTCATGGTATTAATATTTTATGTGGTTTATTATAGCAAATTTTACTGTAAAATTTGTGCCTGTTTGATATTTACAAATAACAGGACAGAACTGCTGGGAGACATTTCTATGAGCTTTATTACAGCATCAGCCCCAAAAAAGGGTGAGACAATTGAAAGATGGCAACAGCTCACGTCTTGCCAACAGCAGCTGAAATTCTCTATGTTATAAGGTCTTTAAAAGTTTTCTAACCAATAGCATATTGTTAAGAGCTTACAGACATCTGCATAAACCAATCATTAAAACTACACGTATACCTTAGATATAACAATAAGTACTTGTTTCATATGTCTTATTACGCAGGAACTTTTTATACTCTTCTATAAACAAAGCACAGAGCCTCATTATTAAACTTTTCTATAATCTTGCTTAATATATTTTTCTACTTGCTAAGGCCTACTCTACACAAAAACACAGTCTTACTGTTCTGTGTCCTTAATCTAGTATCTTTTTGACTCTAGGCCTTACATCCACACTGCTCTGCAAACTTTCTACTTTTTCTATTTCCCTCAATGCCCTTAGTAGAAGAGAGTAAAATCTCTTCTTACATCTTTCATACAATAGCTGAAACATTGCAACTCAATACATGCTAAATATCAAGGGCAATTTTCAGAAGTGACATTTCATTTTATAATCCACCTCTGTTTAGCCCAGAAAATGGAATTTTATGCCTTAATACTGGATCTCTTGGCAATAAAATGCTTCCAAATAATACACGAATTTGCAATTGCATTTCTGTTTAATTAACTCATGTAGTACTTTGTCATGGCTTCATGGACCTTTTTGTTATTCTTTTGGACAGTTGCAAAGAATTGCATGTAATCTGATCAAATTTAGGTGATAAAAGCCTGATTCAGCATAAAGTCTACTCTGGACAAAGGTAGCTATTCAAATTATGTGATCAAGCTTGGGCCAGCAGCATAAGTAATACCAACTCATGATTTCATGTCATGTATGTGTTTGTTTCATTTTTTGGTATTAAGTACTCAAAACTAGACTTTCTATGTGGTTGAAATTAAGGTCTAATCGTTGGGTCTACTACATTGGTAGTGTCTCAATCCAACCTTGCAAGCAAGCAAATACAGATTACACACTGAACTATGAAACGGTTGAGCCTCTTTCAAAAATCCAACCTATATTGTAAAAAACAAAAACAAAAAAACCAACTCAAATACACAAACTCTCTGAGCTACAGCTTCTTCTGGAAGTCTAAGCAGAATCTATAAAGAACTTTTGTCACCATATATCAGCATTTTCACTAACTATTCATTTCCCTGGATACTGAATCAGTCTCATTAATGTAGCAGCTACGTCGAAAAATCTTGAGATTAACACTAACAAAATCTAATGCAATGATGCTACGCAAAGATGTGGCATTTTCCATTTTCCAAAACAGAACCAACTTAAAGAGATGGTTATAATTACTTTCAAGCAATCCTCCAATTTGCTTTGCCTTTTTTGGAAAACCAAGGAGAGCAAGATTCCAAATTAGAATGCTTAAAGTTATGATTTGGCATACATTGCTATATTTTCAAAAGAGCAGATCAATAAACATGTGAAGTTCACATTCATGAAGTCTGAAAATCTTTCCTTATCTTTGTGCTATTATTTCTTTCCTATCATTAAAGAAAACATTGCCTCACCTCAGTGATGAGACTATTACACTTCAAGGTTATGAGCAGCAAGTTGCAGCTATAAAATTTTACGTAAGTGAAAGAAAATTACAAAATACAACAGATTCCATAGCTGTATCATGTAACAGAACATCTCATCACAAAGTGTCAGGGGTTTGAAGGTACAGTATTGAAATCAGTGCTAAAAAGCCAATCAGAAAATACTTGAGAAGTTTTACAAGTGTGTGATGCCTTTATCAGCTGTGTTGAGTAAAAAAACATTAAACAAAATCTCAAATCTATCAAATCTACTAGGTCATCAAATGAAATGCCTTTTGACCTCTCCCTTTACCCTACAATAACCTTTTCCCAAAGCAGCTGTTTTTTCCTTTCCTCCCAAGCTCTCTTGCTCCTCCCTCCCAGCAAATTCTTTTGTCACCTCTTGGCCAGCTCTGGCACTACAGTTTTGCTCCCCAGAGCGACTTCCCTTTACCAGCAACTTGATCCTTTGTTTTGGTTTTTTTTTTTTCCCTTTTCCTCTTACCTGTCTGATCTAGTCATACTGGCTGGAGCAAATGAGATCTGTCAGCCAACACCTTTTCACACATCCTTATCCAAAAGCCTTAAAAAGACACAATTTCCAAGGATTTCTGTGAATAACAAAACTTCCATCCAAAATTTACGGCCCACCGCTTCCAGTGACTTGTATATTTTCTATAATGGAGGCTTTCCTATGCCCAACTACAATAGTTCTTCTGGTTCCTTCTGGTGTAAAGCTGAGCTGGAACAGTTCTGCTCTGAGCAGACAGGAAGATTAATCAAGTTCTTTAGAGACAGAATAATTACTCTATTCGTATTGCATTTGAATTTGTGATGCAAATAGACACCGTATATCATCAAAGCCTGGGAAAGCACCTGAATCACTCAGGGAAGCTCTGGTTACCACACACTTACTATTAGGAAATAAACAAACATAACTCCAGAGACACATATCTTACTTTTAAGGCAGTTATAGTCTTAAGCTCGTGACAGAGGCAGTTATCCTATCCTACTTTGTGCTAGTTCTATCCCAAATACTTTCAGAAGAGAGATATCTATGTAAAATGCACAAAAATAGCAAACAATCCCATCCTGGTCGATTCATACACCTTAGACTTCCTTGGGCTCAGACCTTTGACACAGCAAGATATGGAAGTGCTGAATGCCAAACGCAAACATCCTTCCTTCTGCAACACACAGCAACTCTTGCCTGTGCTTTACATTGCTAAAGGTTGTTGCTCATTTTAATGAGTGTTTCTTCTTTGCTTCCTTGGAATAATTCTTAGTATAACCCCTGACTAACACAAACAGTTCCTGCAAAAGGTTGAAACAGCTGTTTGTATATTCTGATTAAAGCAAAAACTATCTCAGCATTATCTACAAGGAGATGGAGAGTTTAAGAAAGATTATAGAAACTAGAAATACTAATGATGAAATTTTTTCTCTGGCAAGAGTTCCCAGCTTTAAAATCTTGCCATATTTTGTCTCTGAACTTGGAGATCTATGTGTTTACTCTCCTAAATACTGGTACTGTAAAAGGTAAGGAGCAAAAAATAACAAATATATCCTAGATTGACCACAAGTAGCAATGGAAACATAAAGAACATTGGTTACAGTAATTTGAGGGAAACAATACTGTAATAATCTCAACAGTCTGAAATTTGAAGGCACTCTATAGTGAAGGATGTACTGTGTGAATCTAAACAATTTGAATTTTTTTCTTGTGTGCAGAACAATGAGATTTAACTCATTAAAGTTTTCAGTTGACCAATTCCTCATACCCTGAAAAAACACTACCTAAATACATAATGCAAGAGCAGTAGTGGAACAAAGCTAAAACAAATAATATATCATAACTTAGCTACTATACTGTATGTTAATTCTGCTTGTTCCATGAGGAACACATTTTCAGCCAAGTTGTCACACAACCTATGTTTCTGGCAAAAAAACGATCAGCATAAACCAGATCCATACTTCCCAATCTCTGTAACTCCATTAACACCTTGATTTTCACCTGCCATCAGGTATTAAATATTTTATCTCCATCCACTGTAGGTAAAAAAATCCTGTGTCATATAATTTTGAATGCTAATAGAGTCTGCAGCAGTGAGGAGTCAATACCCTGTCCACACACATGCTTTCATTAATTCTTTTGATCACGTATCACTATTCAGATGTCTATATAGATCTTACAAATAAACAGGACCTCAGAAGATTTTAAGAAGAATGTCCTTCTATCAACACGAAGAGACAGAGCTCAAATAAAATAAGCTATGCAAGTAACAAACTAAATGCACTGCTTCACACTGATTCTGTGTCATTTAACCTCATAGTGTGTATGGTTCTCTGAGAATAAAATCCATGGCTTCATTTCAATAACATAGGTCTCAGACATATACTAAAAGAGATTTTATGTTAGACATGAATAATATCAAAACACCACCCTTCTGAACTGCCACAGACACACTTCTGGCCAGCTTATATAAATGCTGAAAACAGTGGAAAACCCTATTCTACCTGACATTCCCTGTAATCAAGATTTTTAGCATAGTGGACAGCATCTTAATTTTAGGCAGACTGAAATTAGTCACTACACTGTAGTTTGCAAGTACATCCACACAGAGTTGTCACCTGAAAATACAGGGAACAACATCCTAGAATTTAAGTACCAGCACTCAAATTTAACCATGATTTGCATCTTTTTTCCCAGACAAGCCACTAGAGGGTGAGACAATAGCAAAGTTGGAAAGATTTGATCAGGTCTGTCTCACGGCAGGCATTGATGCACAAGCCCCTGTGCAAGCAGGCAGGGCAGGCTGAGGAGATGAGCTCTGGTGGCAGCTTACCCATACCTCATTTTGCAAGCTGAGACACAGACAACACAGACCAGCACATAAGCAGGAACATGAGTTTGATGGTCACACATCAGTGATTTTTCTTAATGTATCAGAGTTGAAGATTCACTGTAAGTGAAGACATTATTTCAGTGGATTGGTAATAGATCTCTCTCCTTCAAGTCAGCAAGCAGCTAAGCAGGTTACTAATGTCTAAATGTTGTTTGCATTTGATGCTAACAGCATACTCAAGGGCTTCCTATAAAGCAAATAATTTGATGCTTTCTGTCTCTGCATATGTTGCTAAAAACCTCTGTCATAAAGAAATCTTAGCAACATTTCTGTTAGCTCTAAATTCACCATAAACTACTACAGTAGCCTAATTTCTTTCAAAAATTCCTGCTTTTTCATCTCTGTAAAATCAAATTCTGATCTGACAGAAGTGGGCACCATTTCACTGAAGTCCAAACTGATATAAGAGTTGAACTGGGTCTTGTGGATTCAAAATCTATGATGGAAATACTTGATACAGCCCCTAGTATTCTGCGTGGAACCAGACTGCACCACTCCCAGCTATGATGGTACCTAAAGAACCTACCATTTCTTTAATAAAGTCTAGAAACTTATACATATTAATTGATATTTCATATGTAACTCTGCATTGCCAATTGCATATAGATGTTGCAGTTCAAAGGGGACCACAGGAAAATTTTGCAGAAGACAGAAAAATCTCTGCAAAGTTACAAAGTGCTACAGACACATTCTTGAAAGTTTCATATCTTTCAGAATGATGGTGAATGAACTGAAGCATTTCTCTTTGGGATTGACCACTTATCTCTAAGTTTTCTTCTTTTCCATATTAACCATTGCAAAAGGAAAATTTATGTTAAGCCACTTTTCATTTTTATTAACATTGACACATGTACTGGTATTTAGGAAACTGGGAAAGCAGCAGCCTTTGTAGGCTCAGGTGGTATTGGACATAGAAAAGAAAAACACACCAACATCCCCTCTCCTCACAATTTGTTTTGTTGCACTTGTCCAACTAACAACAAAATTACATTCTTTTATGGCTTTGCCAAGACAGGAACTTTTACAGAAGTGATGACACTTGGAAAAAACCTTTTCAAGAAAGTCAGCAAATGTATTTATTCTCATAGTATTTCCATTCTTTTCTGCTTGTTGGAGATTCTGTGCAATTTCTTCTGAAACTGGTGAGTTTCTTATGGATTTTAACACAGATTTTTAAAAAGATACTATCTTTCCCCTATGCTTTTACACTACTTAAAACATCAGCAATTTACTCATTAAATCAATTCTTTTATTTTTTTGTATCCCCTTTTTTCACGTGTGGCCTCTAGCTTAAAAAAAATAATTCAAAAGAGAAAGAAAACAATTTCAAAGATGTCACAGACAGAGGTGGTGGGAACAATTATCTGTATGATTAGGAGACCAACTTGCACAGAGAAACTGAGCTAAAGGGCACGCTCTGAACCTGCATGATGAAATGGTGGAACAAATTTCACTGTCACCACAGCAACAGTTTGGCATCCAGTAACAAATCTGCACTGGAGGTGAAGAATTCCCATCTGCACTTCCAGTGCTATTACCTGAGATGCACTTTTACTTACTCATGTTTCAGGAAAGAATGATGCATTTGAATGCCTAAATGCACTGAGTGGCATGACAAAAGATATGTGGTGGCTCTTATTACCACGGAGGAGCACAGGAAAAGAAGCAGCAATGATTGATTAGAATCTTTATGAAACCACGTGCAAGCGTGTGCACAATCGTTTTTCAAAGCTTGTCTGTCCTCATGAAGGAGAAATCTTTTCCATGTATATGGTTAAGGCACAAGGCAAAAGAAGATCTATTTTACATCCTAAAGTGATACTATAAACCTGCTAGGAAAATCCTACCTGGCATGCTCCCGAACTTACAAGTTTTTTGTTGTAGCCAGTAACAGTCAGGAAGCTCAAGAAAAGGAAGATATGCATGTATGTACAGGTGATGTAATATAGGGCAAAGTGACTGACACACATGTCCAGAGTGGAATGAGACACGTGCAGATGTATCAATTTCTAGGAGTGTCTAGCATTTCTCAGAATGGTTTAAAAATATTTGAGAGACGGCTGATCAGAGGTGTTTGGAAAAGCAAAAAGGTTTTAATAAAAACAGAAAATAACAAGGAAACCCTCTGCTTCAGCTACAACACCTCGAAAAGCCCAGAGGACCTTTGTGCTCATCCTTAAGTACACAACAACCAAGGAGGGTTCTCTTGGCAAACTGCCAATAGAATACAACTACAGGTTTTGTGAAACATCCCAAAGATCCAACCAGTGTCCCTGTGCTGGCACTGGGCCAACCACAGTGAGAGAAACGTGGAAAGTTCTGGTGCTTCTCCATAAAAGTCAGGGGTGTCACTGAAACCCCTTTTCCTTATTTAGAAACATTTGTTTGAGTGTGGAAATGCACTACTACAAGTGACTTATTTTCTAAATAAATAAATTCACAAATTAATATTTTTTATGTTTTCTGATGCCTAATAACTACAGCCTTGTTCTTTTGTATGCAAGAGCCTATATTACTAGTTATGAACAGAAACCTTTCCTTGTATCTATACTTTGTAGAAAATGTGATGCTACATCAGCAGCAGGATGTAAGAGCCCCTTACATCTGTAAACTCCTTTTCCTAAAAGCAGTTCATGTAATATTCTTGAGTAGGGATGTCCCCAAGCCCTCTAAGGATGAAAACATCTCTTGCAGTTAGGAGTCACACAGTGACTGTTTCAGTGACTGTTTTTTTGTGACAGAGTCAAACAGTTAGTTCTGTTTCTGCTGCTCTGTGTAACTGTAATTTCTTCCCCCGTTTATCTCCCCAAGTCAACTGCTGTAAATGATTCTTTAAAAACATTTGTTATCTTCAGTTTTAATGGATGCTTGTTGTAACATATTATGAGCTGCTCTGCATGGAGGACACAGGGTAGGTGCTCACAGCACTGTTGGTAGCACACCATCACAATATCTGTATGCGAGGCCACCTTCACAATGAAACTGCTGGGTTTCCTCCTTTGCTAGTGAGCTTTGTCAGAGATACAACCCCACACATCTTCTACAAATGCCTTTGTAGAACTTGGGAAGGAATAAACAAAGGTGTAAAAGTTCTGCCTGTTTGGCAGCCAGCACTTGAGGCTCAGTGCAGGAGTTACACAGTGAGGAGTCCTGCCATAACAGCACTGCCCAGCATCACCAGCTGATCCCGCTGTTGGCAAGAGCGCGCTGCAGGGTAGAGGGACTGCAGAATTAAAGCAGAAGCACTGGAGGTACAAGTACACATACCAACACCTACCTGCCAGAAATCTGAAGACCACAGACTTTCAAATACATTGCATACAGAATTAGATAATAGGACAAAGGAAATGTCAAAAAAAGAGAAGCATTAAATGTGAATTCCACAGAAATTCAGGACATACTAATACTAAGCTTTGATAGATGTAAATATATATTCCTATGTTCTTCTATATTTACTAATTAACCTGGTTGCAAATAAATATATTCAGGATCAATTAATTAAAAATAATTTAAAGATTAAATCTAATCCTTAAACAATATGATTGCAAGATCTTATACTCCTTTTTAATAAATGGAAAAGACAGGAGCTTGACCCTGGAGTTTGCCAATATTTGTAGCAGCGATTTCATCTCCAGTCCTGGACTCTGCTCAAAGAAGACAAACAAAAACAACAGGAAGCCTAATTTCACTTTAGTTGACTGAAATTAAAAAGCAGCCAGTGTGTTTCAGCTTACATCAGAAAATACCTCTGTGCATAAATGTCTGTTTTGCTCTTCCACAAAAACTACCTCTGCCTTTGACTGAAGTTAAACCACTTCTCACTTCAAAACCAAGTTTTCCTACAGATTTGCTTTACTGAGTGAGGATCTAACATAAAGAAATAGTAGAAGAAGTTGTTCAAATTGCAGTAGAATCCATACTCTACAAATGAACATTCTTCTTTATCTAGGGCCACGCTGTGTTTCAATAGGACACGAAATGAAGACACGGACTCTGTCAGTTCAGAAGGCTAAATCTCTACTTTACTTTGAATCTGACTTTTTATATATTATTTTAGATAAGCCTAATGATTGGTAGGTAAAGTTAACACTTCTTTAATTACATTGGTTAAAACAGATGTCTATCAAAAGATTCCCTCCTCTAGAAAGGAATGTAAACAAAGATAAACTAGCACAACCACTTCTCTTATTTACAGCAAAATCTATGAGAAAAGAATTTTAGAAATTATAAACATCAGAAGGCTAAAAATCAGGGTGACAACTCTGCTTGCATTTTAATTCAGCTTGTGGAATGCCTCCTTACACAGAGTCACGTCCTTCAGCTTCTTTCACTCCTATGCCTCTAAAAAGGCAGAGCAGAGCACGACTTCCTTGCATAACTGAATTATGTGGCGATCACTTAAAAAACAGGAAGCATAGAAAGGACGGAGAGTCTACCACATCTGAGTGCTAATTGGTATGTGATAAATGTGCAAGTGCAGACTTTCTGCAAACACCTGTCTGCAGCATCCGGCAGCTATTTAATTTCCTACTCAGTAAAACTACAACAAGAGATTAAACCCTATCCCAAGCTGATCTAATACACATTTGGATTAAAACTGATCAAGACTTTTCCTATTTTCAGAGACACAACACGATTTACTTCCCAGGATATATTTCCTTTCTCTGCCATTTTTCATGTAGAATTTGCAGCCTTACTCATGTCCCCTAATAAAGCAATGGATGTCTAAAAATCAGATATTCTGGCTAAAGTACTTTAAGCATAACGTAGATTGGTATCTGTACTTCAGGAGCAAGGAAGTTCTTGAATATTTCTCTACTGATCTGACCTAAAACAAGATAGCTCTTTACACTAAGCTTGGCTCATTTATGTCCTCAGATTATGCATGACACAAAGATGGCTCTCTGGTGAACTCCACAGGAAGAGTCATCTAAAAGCTTTCTTTACAGAGACTGGAGATTATGGGGCTATATTAAGACAGAGGTCTAAAACTTCAGTCAATTAGCATTAAATGAATTCTTGAGAAACAGTTGCAAAATTTAGTTCTTTCTAAAAAAGTCACTTTGAGACTTCACATATTAAAGGTGAAGGGCTAACAGTACATTGGACAAAAAACTCACTCAAGTTATGGCTAGTTCAGTACAGAAATCAAGTCACACTGAACATACCAACATTCAGTTGGAAACCAAAGCCAGTGGAAGAACATTTTCACCAGTGTATAAAAATACTCTAAAAAACTTCTTTAATAATTCTCTTAACTGGTTTGTGAAAAACACATTGTACTTTTTTTTCCCCTCTCTTTAGAGCAATTTGAAGAGAACAGTAAAGTGCTATGTCTTGGTTTACAAATCTACAGAGAATGAACACAGTGAAGCATCTGGAGCAAAATCTTATGAAAAGAGTCTGAGCGAGTGGGTATTGTTCAGCCTGGAGAAAAGGAGGCTCAGGGGAGATCTCATTGGTCTCTACAACTACCTGAAAGGAGGTTGTATTGAGGTGTGTGGGTTGGTCTCTCCTTTCATATGAGAGGAAATTACCTTAAATTGAGCCAGGGGAGGTTCAGATTAGAGATTAGAAAAAGAATTTCAGTGAAAGTGGGGTTAGGAATTGGAGTAAGTTGCCCAAAGAAGTAGTGGAGTCACCATCTCTGGAAGTGTCCAAGAGGCATCTGGATATGGCACTTGGGGATATGGTTGATGGGTTATTATGGTGGTGCTGCACTGACAGTTTGGCTGGATGACGTGGATGGTCTCTTACAACTTTGATGATTCCTTGAAAACTTAAATGGCCAATTTAAAGTATTAACATTTCTTGTATCTGCTTTTAACTTCACCGTCAAACTGCTATAAATCTGAATTGGGCCAAGGGTACACAAAATGTCTCTTTTTTTCTGTTTCTACTTGAGTGTATGTTTGTAGTTTCTTTACAACCTTGGGTCTCAGTTCTAGCTTTGAAAATATAGGCACTCGCTGCTTTGTACCTTGCCAGCTTGGCTAGGATCCATTTTAGAGTCTGCATGGTGACTGAATAAATGAGACATATATAAAATTGTACCTTCTTATATCTAGAAAAGCTACATCAAACCCTTTAAGAAAGTGTTTGGGGTTGAGGTTTTTTCTCTTTTTTCTCCATTCCTTTTTATTTGTTACCGGTAGAATTTTTTCCCAGTGTGTTCCTAAAGATGCACTGATGGCTGGGTGCTTGAGGGCAGAGAGGGGGAACTCTCACTTGATCTGAGACTTCGGAGTGGAGCGGTGTTGTGGCAGTTTTTGGGAAAGAGGAACTCACTTCTGCTACAGAGTCCAGCCCAGTCCTGTTTCTTCTTCTGGTTTGGGGTAAGCCCCTGCTGCTGTGAGCAGCCACTGAAATGGGACCCTTGCCTCACTAGAGGAGGGCATGTGGCCTGTCACCTGTGCTGGGAGCGGGATTGCTGTTGTCCCACCCCCCTGCTGTTCCTTCAGCACTGCTGGGAGTTTCTCCCTACGCTGTAGCCTGCACCCCGCCCCTGCCTGCTGAGAACCTCCCAGTCTTCATCTCTGGAGTTTCTGATTCCATCTCCTCCATCCCTTCCCGTCTGGGACAAAGCCGCCGGTACCGCGTGTTCCCGAGCCCGCGCCACAGCGCCCCCTGCAGCCGCGGGGGGATCATCGCCCTGCTCTGCCCGCCGGAAGCCACCAGCGCCCCTGGCGGCTGTGCCCAGAACGGCACCAAAGGGGAAAGTGTCTGCGGCCAGGGAAGCTGTTACCGGGTTCCTGGTATTGTTTGTTATTATTGCTGTGGTTACTGTTGTTTGTTTGCCCTGTTATACATGCTAGTAAAGAACTGCTATTCCTACTCCCAATATCTTTGCCTAAGAGCCCCCTTAATTTTTAAAATTGTAATAATTCAGAGGGAAGGGGTTTGAATTGTCCATCCCAAGGGGGTCCCGGCCCTCCCCAGCAGACACCTGTCCTTCGAACCAAGACAGAAAGAAAGTAAAGGTAAATAGAATACAACATCTTGCTCACACATGCACCCTTGATATGCTGCAGCAAAGTTTTATCTCTTTTCACATTCAAAATGATTCTTTTTAAGAGGAGGTTCAAAACAAACTGCCAGGCTTTCGTATGCCTGAGTTTTGCAGTTAAAGACTATTCTACTACTTCATTAGAGTATGGAAATGCTTTTTAAAAACACATTTAATTCTGCAATTGGTGTAATTTTTGCATGTGCTCATACATGTGTTACTACATAAGAAGAATCATTGATTTTCCAGTTCTCTCTGTAAGGCAATAGGAAAGCACGAAGCTGCCCTTGCCGCCTCTTTGGGAACACGAACTATCACAGGCACTGCTTTTCCCTTAGAATCAGAATCACAGAATATTCTAAGTTGGAAGGGACCCACAAGGATCATCAAGTACAACTCTTAAATGAATGACCCATAAGGGGATGAAACCCACGACTTTGGGGTTATTGGCACCACACTCTGACCAACTGAGCTCATCTTAGTGGCAACATGCTGCCTCTCTTTTACTGTCTTCTGCATAGCTTGTGACCACCAGGGTCCATCTATTTTACTGTATTACTCTGCTTTTCACATTTGATTGCTACTTTTAGTCATGAACTAAACAAGCACAGCTTCAAACCACAGAAACGAATAACACAACAGAAATTGTAAGTTGCATGATAGCAAAAAATGCCCACTACTCAAATCAACCCAAAATTTCCCTGGGCTAAGATTGCAAAACTACCATTCCTAAGGATTATGGTAGTTTTCAAAATCTACAGCAAAATGATATAAAGTTACTATGTCATTTTAAAAATACAATCAAAACCTGCACCCATGAAAAGTTGTCATTAAAGTAGCCTGTGTCTATCATTACTAATTCTGCTAATTTTTAGGATTAGTCAGAAAAAAAATCCACAGTGTAATTTCTGAAAAATAAATGGGAATATTATATACCTTGATGGAGCTTCATTTAACAGAGTCGTTTGGATCTACAGAAGAGAATAATTTGTACAAGTCTCACCTTTCTACTGTAAATCATGATTTGGAGATAGCAGGCAAGTAACACAATATTACTGGTAGCCTGGTGGGATGTAGCGGTGAATGGGGAAGCAGACTGCCCTGCAGTGACATGCATATTCACACAGTAAAAAGCAGCAGTACACATCCAAGCAGGCCTCCTGTGGCATGCTTTAATTCAAATTATTATCCCAGCTTGCAGAATTTTTTAAGGGATTCAAAAACAAAGAAACAAACAAAAAAGTAGAAGTTTGGTTTGAAATAAAGAATTACATTAGTCTGTCTTCATCTATCGGGCCACATCAAATGCAGCATTATCAGCACGTCAAGGGAGGTGATTTTCTTGCTCTACTCTGCCCTTTTGAGAACCCATCCAGAGTGCTGCATCCAGTTCTGTTGCTCCCAAAACAAGAAAGACGTGAAACTGTTGGAGAGAATTCAGAGCAAGGGCACAAAGCTGGTAAGAGAACTGGAGTACCTCTCCTATGAAGACAGACAGAGAAAGCTGGAGCTGTTCAGCTTGGAAAAGAGAAGGTTGAGTGGACGGCCCATAGGAACCTGCCAGTATCTAAAGGGGCCTACAAGGAAGCCAGAGGAATTCTTCATCAGGAATGTAGTGATAGGACAAGCAGTAACGGGTACAAACTGAAAGGGGAGAAATTTAGGATAGATATATAGAAGAAATTACGTGCTTAGAGGGTGTTGAGGCACTGACACAGGTTGCCCAGAGAAGGTGTGGATGCTCCATCCCTTCAAGTGTTCAAGGCCAGGCTGGATGGGGCATTGAGCAACCTGGTCTAGTGGCAGGTGTCTCTGCTCATGAAAGGAGGGTTGGAACTAGATGATCTTTAAGGCTTCTTTCAACCTTAACCACTCTATGATTCTATGTCTTACAACAGCAGTGGTGTTTGAAACTCCAGGAATGAGGTCCAGGTATTGTTCACTGCATCCAGCAAGGTTTCTACTGCTTCACTGTGGAACGAATCTTTGGTCTCTGCATGTTAATCAGATGCAAATCCATGATATGGGGAGATTCTTAAAAAAAACGATGAATCTTTAAGTATTACTACCTCTGTATTCAAAGAAGCTGATACTTTTAAAGTAACAAAACCTAAAAATTTCCTAAGATCCATCTACAGTACCAAAATGAGCTGTCCACAGTCAAAATTTCTTGGGTCAGTAGCCAAACCAGCCTGTCAGAACATGCATTTAAAATGTGAGAATCTAACATTTGCTGTAGCATTGGTCATTCAGTCTACTTTAATGCATTTCTGGGATCTAAATGATGCACATTTAGCCTGCTCTCTGTGTGGGGCTGATTTTCACCTCAGTGCATAAAACACTTAATTATAAAACATGTCAAGTTTCCAAACAAGAATCAGAAGCTCTCCGGAAATACCTTAGGATTGATTTTGAAGCACTCTAGCAAAGAAAACAAAAAGTGAACAGCATTTGTCTAGCTCAGAAGGCTGAAATGGGAGAAGATTCTGCAGGCACCACAACAAAGGAGATGTTTAAAGAGGGATTTGAAGGGGAATAATAGAGAAAACTGAGATAATACTAGGACAGTGCTTTCAAAATGAAGGAAAAGCACAGAAGAAAATGCCTATATGCTTTCATATAGGCAAGATTTACAGTGAGTTTGGAGGAAAGAATCAGCTCACTAATAAACCTGAGATGACAGAGAAGAGTGTATTTTATGAAAGACTTTCAAAGTACAGTGATGCATGTTAATGTGATGCAGAAAAGGCTAGGGGACAAAAGCAAAGAGGCAGGTGACTATTAACTGAAGCTGCAGTGGTCATAGAAAGTTTTGATGTTCAACTGAACCCTCTTATTCCCATTTCTTAGAGGAAAATACTACATTAAGTACAAGGAAGAAGCAGTATAACACAGTAAAGAGACACTTTAAAATTCAAATCTGAGAAAGAAAGACCATGAAAGAGGATTCCACAGAGTGCCTCCATTCTGACAGAGGTGAAAGAAGCTGAAGTCAAATGAAGGAAGACTTAGCAAATAGTCTGGGTAAGCTGCTGTTCTGGCAGACCCCCACTTCAAAACAGGGATTGAATAATGGGGAAATGAAGTCCAGAGAGGCTCGTTAACACAAGTACCAAAGAGGAGAGACATCTGCAGCACAGATAACTCTAAGGACTTTAGGATTCCTGTTTGGGGAAGAACTATCATAACTCAAGGGTTCAGTTCCCCTAGAGGAGCACAGAGGCTCTAAGCTTTAACATAATAGATTAGTTTTAACTGATACTATGCATTTGAGCTAGTGCTCCTCGGAAAACAAAAGCCAAGTTTTTTCTAAACATCTGTGGGATGCATATGTGGACATGCAAAAGGATGAGCATCATTGAATGCTTCACTCTTTGCCTTTAATTGCATAATTTATCTAAAATATTTAATATATCCTCTGTATTTCCTTATGGTATGACAATGCAGCTTAGCTAAAAAGGAGAAGTGAGTATGATGAATTTGTATGCACACTTACCCCCCCATCTGTTGGTGATTGCCATGTGATTCTCTGGACCTGACTTCTTTCTAATTTACTGTATTGTACTGACAATTTCTTGTAACTTCTTGCACAAGGTTTTTTTCTAAGGAAGCAGTAATAAATAAATAAAAATAAATTTTGAGGCTGTGATCTTGCCTGTCATCCAAAGTATGTTCACAACATTGAAGAGGAACATGGCATGTAGCCACACCCCTCTCCTTTCTATCAGTATCTGAACTAGCTATAGTTTAAAAATAAAGCATCTCTACATTTCACTACAGCGTCTCATCACGATTTGTATTGCGATTGCAATACAGATAAACCCCAGTTGTGTCTCTGTCTGGAGCTCCCAGTCTAGCTATAAGCTTGCCAACATTTTAGTTTATCTCCTCTGAGGACATTTAACTCAATTAGTATATGGTGGCTGGCATTTCACAGGTGAGATGAAAGATAAATCGTGCACTCTGGCATTTGTGTATTGAAGATTTCGTTTTACACAGATTGGGAAGTGTGATATTGACTGAACTAATAAAAGACTACTTGAGCTTAGAAAAGATCACAGGAATAGACTCTTTCTTGTAAAAATGACACAATTCCTTTTCTCTCTATAGAGTCCAACTGTGTGTGTGTGTGTGTGTGTGTGTGTGTCCACACACCTTTCCTCTTCCCAGCATTTTCTTTCCTTTGAAACTTGAATCTGGAAAGAGGTTGGGTTGTTTGTTTGTTTGTTAAGTAGTTACTACTCCTATTGCTCCATTCATTTTTTAGCAACCTACATACTAAAAGGCTTATTTATCATTCTATATGAATGAGCAGTGGTGTTTCAATACTTCTCTGTATTGAACTGTGGTTTTTTTCTACCCATTTGGACATACTTTCTGCTACTAAGCACTTCAGAGAGCTACTCAGCTACAGATTTTTCCTGAACTAAGGCCTTAATTCACCACTAAATACTGTTATGATTATGAAAAGTAATGATATTTGGTATAATATTATAATTAGGCAGCTTGAATAAGTTTCAGTATGTTGCAGAACTGAGGAGAAAATGCTGATCCAAAATTGTTTTGGACAATATTTAAAGCCAGAAAATAAATGCATGAACAGAACTTACCTTCTTGCACACTTTTTACCCAAGGTTCTATTTTACAGGAAGTAAACACATTAGATTAACTCCCAAAGAATACTGTTTCATTCTGTAGCCAGCGATACATGCCATGCCAGGATAGTACCAAAAAATTCTTGGAGAAACCCTGCTCAGAAGCAATTCATATATGCCAAGTGCAGAGCAAGAACTGCCTTTTGCAGGAACTCAAGGAAAAAAAAGAGGGTGTATCACCTTTGGAAAAAGGGGCAGGCCACTCAGGAAGTGTTTAAGGATGTTGTTAGGTCATGCAGAAAGAAAATTAGAGAGGCAAAAGCTCAACTGGAACTTATCTGACCCCTTCTGTAAAGGATAATAAAAAACATTTTTATAAATACATTAACAGCAAAACAAAGGGCAAGGAAAATCTCCACTCTTTATTGGCTGCAGGGGGGAATACAGTCACCAAAGATGAGGAAAAGGCTGAGGTACTTAACACTGTCTTTGCCTCAGTTTTCAATAAGACAGGTGGTCCTCAGAATGACTGGCCTCCTGAGCTGGCAGACAGGGGTGGAGAGGAGAAGAGCCCCCCTGTAATCTAGGAAGAAGCAGTTACTGCACTGCTGAGACACTTAGATGCTCACAAGTCTATGGGAACAGATAGGATCCATTCTAGGGTGATCAGGGAGCTGGTGGAAGAGCTCACCAAGCCACTCTCCATCATTTATCAGCAGTCCTGGCTAACCAGGAAGGTCCCAGATGACTGGAACCTGGACAATGTGATGCTCATTTACAAGAAGAGCTGGAAGGAGGATCCAGTAAACAAGGATCCTGATAGCGTTATGGAACAGATCATCTTGAGTGCATGGCACCTACAGGATGGCCAGGGTATCAGACCCAGCCAGCACGGGTTTAGGAGGGGTAGGTCATGTTTGACCATCCTGATCTCCTTTCACGACCAGGTGACCTGTCTGGTGGATGTGGGGAAGGCTGTGTCAACTCGGACTTCAGCAAAGCCCTTGACGCTGCATCCCACAGCATACTCCTGGAAAAGCTGGCAGCCCACAGCTTGGACAGGAGCACTCTTTGCTGGGTTAAGAACTGGCTGGAGGGCTGAGCCCAGAGAGTGGTGGTGAATGGTGCCACATTCAGGTGGTGGCCAGTCACTGGTGATGTCCTCCACGGACCAGTGTTGGGCCCTGTCCTGTTTAACACCTTTACTGTCGATCTGGATGAGGGGATCAAGTCTTCCAGTAGTAAATTTGCAGATGACACCAAGTTGGGTGTGAGTGTCAATCTGATGATTGGTAGGAGGGAGCTGGACAGGCTGGATCAAAGGGCTGATCTCAACAATATGAGGTTTAACAAGTCCAAGTGTCAGGTCCCGCACTTTGTTCACAACAACCCTCTGCAGTGTTACAGTTTGAGGACAGTGTAGCTGGACAGTGCCCAGGCAAAAAGGGATCTGGGGGTACTGACTGAAAGCAGCTGAACATGAGCCAGCAGTGTGCCCTGGTGGACAAGAAGGCCAATGCGATCCTGGCCTGTATCAGGAACAGTGTGGCCAGCAGGAGCAGGGAGGTCATTCTCAGCACTGGTGAGGCCACACTGTGAGTGCTGTGTCCAGTTCTGAGCCTCCGAATCTAGTAAGGATGTTGAGATGCTGGAGCATGTCCAGAGAAGGGCAACAAGGCTGCTGAAGGGTCTGGAGCACAAGATTTAAGAGGAGTGGTTGAGGGAGCTGGTGTTATTTAGTCTGGAGAAGAGGAGGCTCAGGGGAGCTTCCTTATCACTCTCTACAATGGCCTGAAAGGAGGTTTTCACCTCCTGAAGTGACGGTCAGTCTCTTCTCCCAGACAAACAGTGACAGGACAAGAGGATGCAGTCTTAAGCTGCACCGGGGAGGTTTTGGTTGGACATCAGGAATTTCTTCACAGAAGGGGTGACTGCGCATTTGAATGGGCTGCCCAGAGGGATGGAGTCACAATCTCTGGAGGTGTTTAAGACAACTGGATGTGGCACTCAGTGCCACAGTCTAACTGATAAGGTAGTGTTAGGTCACAGGTTGGACTCAATGATCTCAAAAATCTTTTCCAACCTAACTGATTCTGTGATTCTGTAATGCTGCAATGAAATTCCCACAAGGATTGCAAAGCAACAAGCTTTTTCAGCAACAGAAGGACATACACAATGCTTATATTATACCTACTACTTCTCAAGTGCTGAAAACATTGGTAAAACTTACTTAAGTAAACAATGTGTAAAACTAATAATCTGTATGATTTTACATTTTGTTGCTAAAGTGATGCCTTTCAAGCAGATGAAGTAAAGAATTTATCTCATTCTTGCTGAAATATGCTTTCAAGAGATCTTAGATCCTAAAAGTTGAAGCTATATTTATAAACAAGGTGAAACAATTCTACAGAACAGGCAAGGAGGCAAGTGCTCAGTTTCAGGATCTGACAGATACAGATCTCTATCTCCTTGTTAGTTCTAGACAATATTGCATTCTTCATGTTTTCTAGCAAATAATTAGGAGTTTTTAGACCCAAGACCTCATTTGATCCCTGAAGTTTTGAATTTCCAAACTTGCAAGACATCTACAAATAAAACTGGGAAAACTGCAGATATGTTAGAAAAAAAAAAAAGGGGGAAAAGAACACTGATTTCTTTTATTCCATGCAGATATCACGTTTGATCTTCAGAATTAATTTTGTGCTACAGAGAGTGGCAGGCATAGGGGATTTAGGCAATTCAGTCCTTATTAGTGGATCATTAATGTTCCTGCAAAGTCCGTAGTTACAACTGAATTCAGTTGCCTACAAGCCATATAAGAACCATGGACAAACCTAACTTTCTTTCATAATAAATAAATAAAAAATAAATAAATAGCCAACAAAAGCTCAGTCTATCCAACCGGATTCTTTTAGGTTCAGTTTGGGTCTCCCTGTCTGACTTAACAATTTCCTTACTCATTCAGTCAATACAGAAGAAAAAAGGCAGATGTGTTTATGTACACGTTAACCAAATGGTTCATGTCATTCCTGTTAGAATGTCGGCATTTACTGAAATTGTTGATATGTGTATGTGTGTAAAACAGACAATATAACTAAATATGTGGTTAATATTCGGTAAGTAGGGCAGGTAACAAAACTGGAACAGACACTCTGCTCTCATTTTCAATCTGGGCAATACCAGGAGAATTAGAAGGGTTAAGTGATGGTTAAATTAGGGCAGAATTTGATCCCAAGGATGTCAGAAAGCTGAAACTGTAATCAACATTTTGTTACCTACAGCTTTAAACACAGTCCTTATACAACACCACAGTGTCAATCCACAAAGTCAATTACCTGTATGTTCACTTCAAATTGAAATGCAACATTGCAACAGCACTGTGATGAAGCTAGAACATGCAATATTTTTTCCCAGACTCAACCTTTCTTTCTACTTTTTGTACTGCATAACACCTGAAGACACAGAAGGCAAGTAGTGAATCGCATGGGTGGAGCCCCTAGCTCTTCTAGAAGAACAAGTTTGACATCCCTGCTCCAAATAAGGTAAGGAAAAGGATCATAGTACCAAGAGTTCCTCCTGGAATTTAAAAAAGGATCCACACTTCATCTGCAATTTCATAAGGCTTAAAAGAGCAAAAGCTAGGATTCCAGATGTTTTTCCTTCCCTTTTTTTTCTCTGTCCCTGTAGTGTGTTCACAACAATCTTTTCAAGCCAGAGCACAAAAAACTCCTTTTCTCCAGCCTCCTCCCACTTCTCACCTCCAAACAGGCACGGTGGAATGGATTTTCTCCTCCATCCCTGGCACTACACATTTACTAACATACAGTGTCAAAACTGTTTCCATCATTCCCTTTTTTTCTGGTGTTACTGTGGGTCCTATGAGATCAAGTACAGAGAAGGAGCAACTTCTAAATTATACATCTTCTTGGGACAGAAGAAGGACGAAAGGTCATTGAGGAAGACAGAAGCAAAAGGCTTCCAATTCAAAAGTAAGCCAGGTAGGAAAATGGTGGGAAGAAAGAAAATCAGAGGGCAGGGGAGACAGAAAAATGTCCAAATGCTATTTACACACACATACATATGGTTAACAGGCTAACAGTCTATTAATTGAGGTAAACAGCCATATCCCAGTTCTTACACTTCTACTAAACATCTTAACATGAAAACTTAGCTGATGGAGTAGGTTTGGTTTTCTAATTATATACTACTCTTCACAAGCAGTTGTATGTTTTGAGATCTCTAACTCTACATAATGTAATACTTAACCCACTCTTGGGCACATAATCTCAGTTTATGTCCTCGTGATCAAATTCTTCCTGATACAATCTATGAAGTACTTAATTTCATTATCAGTCATGACTGGGTATAGAAAAAAAACAAGCACACATTCTAGGTACAGCCCATGAAAGTTTTTGAATTTCCTGGGAGTGAGAGGATATTGTTCACCTTACGGTCTCAGTAAATTATATATTTTCCTCGATACAGGGAAAATAGGCCTTTAGAGGCACTTCTACCAATTCATCAAAATGGAGCACTGAAAATGGCAGCTAGATTCTTCAGCACAGAAGATAAGAGCAGTAGTACCTGGCAGTTTGCACAATTCTGGGTCATGGTACTGATTTCATTCGGCTTCCTCTGCCTGTAGTCCATGGAGTTATATACAGGAACACCTTTCCTCAGCCTGAATCACACAAGATCACTGCGGTATCCCATACAGACACAATATATGACTGTAATAGTGTTTTCTTGTGAACTCAGGCATTTCATGAGTCTTAAAAAAGCACTGAAAAACTCAGGAATCTGACCTGTGTTCCACATTTTGCCTGGATATGATACACATCCTTTTCCTTTCCCCTGGCATGACACACTAAGAATACTGTTGCTTGACAAAAAAACAGTGACTAACACTGCAGGTTCCACATTCTTTCACAGAAGTCTCTTCAAACTGAAATAATTTCTTGTCACGCATTTTTGAACTCTGATCATCGTAATTGCTCATAGCTGAACAACACAATGTCCTTTTAACTTTGCATCCTGGTTTAGCACATTTTGTATGGTGTGCCTTGATTCTGAGTGAAATTGAACTTATACTTGAGTCTGGGAAAATAGATTATTTTGGCAGCATTATGCTTCAGCAGACAATTCAGAAACTGATGTGACCATTCACTTTGCAAAGACTTTTTCAATATGGTAACATTTCACCCCTCTCACAAATTTTATTAAGCAATAATACTGATCAAATAGTAGAAGAATATTCTTTTTCATGCTACTTCAGAATCTGTTTTCTGCTTCTGTATTTCTTGTCCTTTCAGGTATGTCTACCACAACTTGTAATGGAGTGTACAAGTATACATCTCTTACCATGAATACAAGTCAATCTGCAAAACATATTTTGAATTAATAAATGTGAGTGATTGCAATTAGGACACCTATACTCTGCTGCATCTGTTAAGAGATACATGCCATGCAAATTATGCATGTACAAGGGATTCCCCTAATACGGGATGTATTTCATCTTTCTTTGCCTGATTTTATAAACAGCTCAGAGCAGCTACCACTGGAAAAAAAAAATGTCATCAGGCAGTCAGGTTTTCCAATGAATAAATGGTATAGCTTACTTGCATAAGTGCTACCGGCCAAGAAATGTTTGCCAACATCAAAGAACAAAATTTTTGAAGGCAAACAATCAGCTGGCCAATAAAGTAAGAAATAATTAATCGAATAAAGTATTGACTGTAAATTATTCTCTAGCACAAATAAGTTGTTCAATTTTGGTCTCTAAAAGCATATTCTATATTCCATAGTTATATGAAGTTACTAATAATTGCAACTTATATTAATAACCCACTCTGAATCACCCCAATCTGGTTTATTCTAATACTGCATAGCAACTTGGAAAAAAAAAAAACAAAACAGATAAAAGAGTCTATAATCTACCCACTTTTAACAATTTCCCCACTGTCACAAACAATAGAATCCCCAAATACTACATTTTATATTTAGTAATCTGAGTTATCTTAAACCTATGTAAAATCATGAGTTGGGAGAAGCTCTCTATTGTCTGCGCCCCTAAGAAGGCACATTGTTTATTCCACAAGTGCATGAAACAGTTGCAACCTGTGAATTATGAACAGGTCCAGTGGTTTGAAAAAAGTGTTTGAATTACTAATGTGCACGGCTTAATTATTCCAAGTTGAGAGATGAGTACACTGTCCTCACACACACAGAAATAAGCTCTTTTATGACAGGCAGTCCATACACCCTTGTATGCTTCTGAATAGTAAACACACATGTGCATTACATGACCTTGTTGCTTGGTTCTGCAATACTTTACCCTACTTTAAAAAAAATGGGATTGTTCCTGGCATGTACACTGTGGATGTGATATAGCATTTAAAATATACCAATAGCTATAGACATAAAAATACTCTATTAAAACAAAATCGCATACTTACTTTAAAATATCTATAATAAAGCTACCACCAAAAACTCATCAGGAATATTATTATTATTCCAGCACCTCCCTTAAAACGACTTCACCAGGTTTATACTCCTTCCCTCTAGTTTCACCTCACTGTCAAACTTCCTGAAAGGTTACCCTTACCAGAATTCTAAGGTCTTTAAATTTAACCTCATTAGAGGTTTCAGAATTGTTTAAAGTTAAGCAATCCTACTGCAAGATAAGTAGCAAATTTTCAGTAAATGAATATTCAAAAATATAAATATATGCCATGAAATTGCAAAACTCATATTACCATTTTATAATTCAATCAAGGTACCATGCAATATAGTTAACAACTGAGAAATGACCATAGAAAAAAGTTGCATGTTACAAGGCGGCAAAAAAAAAAGCTTCAATTCATTTATCAGTCTGAATATTCAATATCTATATACTGAACTCATTCTAGTATGGTATCTAAGCCTTTAGGAAGTATCTTTCCAGTTATGTGACCCTCAGGGACTCCTAATCTAGTCATAGTTTTTGTCTCCCAGCACACATCAACTTTCAAAACCAGGGCTGGAGTGCCTTTACGGGGAAAGAAAACAAGTGCCAAACTTACCTATAAAATCTGCTTGTTGTGTGGGTTTCTCAGGCCTAAAAAAAGCTACAGTATTCTGAAGAAAATATATCTACATATACATTTATACAAATGCATAGCTTTCTCACACTGTATAACCAAAAGGTGAACAAAAGCCTCCAGGCTGAGTGTTATTCCAGGTATGCAATGGGAGGAACCCTTTGGAAGCCCTGACTTCAGAAGACAGGTCAAATAGATAGTAAGGCAGGTCTCTCCACCTAATCTCACCCACAGAAGTGCCTGCATAGGTGTTCAGTACCAAATTGTACAGAGCGGTGTAGCACTTTGGAGTAGATCCTTAGTCCAGAATAAAGATCTTGGAGACAGGCTTGGCAATCAAATGGCAGTGGCAGGAAATTTTATGGATGCAGGCACTGCAGTGGAAGGTTGTTCTCTTCACTCTTCTCAGGTACTGTCTGACCCCAGAACACCCAGAGGTTTTTGGTGGGCCTTTGCACCTGTCAGGGCAACATCTCCTGGAAGTCCAAGAAAGTGTCTCTTTTTCAGGATTAAGTTGGTCATGCATTTTTATTCCTCTAACTTGCTGGGCTCACAGCAGATGACACAGCCAAGGACATAGCCTTAAACAGCAAGTTTGGGAAGCCAGGGAGAAGGTGAAAATCAATGTCTTATTATTATCATTGCTATGATGTGTTAACACATATGCCTGGCTTTTCTTAGAGGGACACCAAAAGGGTCCTTAGACATCATAGCCTGGGCCCCTCACTACAAGAAAGACATTGAGGAGCAAGTCCAGACAAGTGCAAAAGGTGTTGGTGAAGCATCCAGAACACAAGTTCTATGAGGAGTGGCTGAGGGAGCTGAGGTGTTTGGTCTGGAGAAAAGGAGGCCTAAGGGGGACTTCATTGCTCTCTACTTGAAATGTAGTCAGGTGGAGGCAGCCTCTTCTCCCAGGTAACATGCAACAGGGCAAGAGGAAATGGCCTCAGGTTGTGCCAGAGGGGGTTTAAATTGGGTATCAGGAAATTTTTTTTCCCTTGAAAGGATTATCAAGCACTGGAACAGGCTGCACAAGGAAATGGTAGCATATATGTATATATAAAGACAGCTGGACCTTACAAAGATCAGCCTCCTGCTGATGTAAGCTGTATATAAACGAATCCATAAAGCAGCCTCAACACAATCAAAATACAGATGAAATCTAGTTAGCAACTAACAAATTACTCATTATGTGTCCAAATCATCTGAACTTCCAAAGGATCCAGCTAGCCACTCCAAGCCCCTCATCCCTGTACTACTTCTTTCACAAGCACATGTAAGTATTGGTTTTAAATGAAACTAGGGACTAAATAGTAAAAAAACAAGTTTCTGACTTAGGACTGTGTCTTGTTTCTCAGATCAGGAAGCTACGGCAGTACAAAGACCTGGCTCAAAACTTGCATTACATTTAATTTGGAGAGGTGAAGAGTTCTGAACACTGCACAGAGATTTAAATCCTCATGTGCACCCACAGGCAAAATTTTGTGTGGGTAGATAAAAGCAAACTCTTACGTAATTCCTTGCCTACGTGACGTTCTCACAGAGCTCTTTACAAGCAAAAGTAATGATTTTTTGCTCCTGTGTTTCCTCCCTACAACCTAAATTTGCTCCTGCTTATTCCTCCCAGCTGGCATTAACTGTTTTTGAGCTCTGAATTTCTATTCACCCAGGGTAGCACTCAGCTCACCAAGCATATTTCCTGTGCTTTTTGGCAGGATTCAGTTCTAAGCTGGTGTCTGACACAGTGGATCAGCATATTAACACATGAACCCTGCTCACGCTATGGTGTGATTTCCAGCCTCTGTCTTGCAGCCAGTTTGCAGACTCTGTTGTTCCAGATAAAAGGTGCAGTTCTTCAGAGAGATTACACTGAAGCAAAGGGAGCAGCTCTCCAAACTAAAATTGCAGAGTGGCACACAGAGCATCGTTTTAAAGCTGTACAAAGGAGTTATGAAGCTAAATCCTGGAAGATTAAAGACAAAGACTGAGCTGCACAGTTATTAAATGCTTTTCTACATATAAGCAACATTCTGATTCTAATTAATTTCACACCTTTAAATACCACTACAAATCTTTCAACCAAGAGTTTGCATTCTTTTGCGTATTTTATTTTTGTTTAGCATGGTATTTTCCCTGTATATTAGGTGGGTTAAATAGACTACAGTGTGAAGAAGGAATGTTTCCGAATGTATTTTAGTAAAGACTTATGTAACTTTACAGGTCTGTTTAGGAAATTCATTTCCAAGAAAAAATATTGTTACTGCTTTCAATCCCATAACTGTAATGCATCTTGTATCAGATGGCATCTAGCCAAGTTAACTTCCCTTTCATTTGAATGAAAGAAGTAGGGAATGCAACAAAATTTCTTCTCCAGATTGACTTCAGTGGTATGCACCAGCAGACCTAACAGTGCCCAAGCAAACACATGAGCTTGTAAGTCCAGAAAGTCTTTTTTTCTATATTGCATTAAATGGAAAACTATTAGTTGTTTTCTTTCCAATGCAGGTGGCAAGAAGGCAGGTGCTATAGAAAATAAAGGCCTAATATGAGAGACAGAAGGAATTTATTAGATGAAACAATGGGCAGTAAAAGGTGTTAATTACTGCAACACACCAGCTCTTTTTCTTTTTTTTTTTTTTTTCCTGTTTTAATTACTCTCTGGTAAATAATTCCTTTCCTAAACTTTTTTTTATCATCCTATATCTATTTCTCATTTAGGTATTAATCAATTACTCTATTTTTATCTGAGGACCAGCACTCTACCATTCTGCCTTTATCACTTTTCTTTTTCAGTTCAGAAGTCAGCAGGATTGCTGATCCAAGCAACATTGAAAGGTGACTGATGACCATTTTATATGAACGACATTTGACTTTTATGAAGAGTTATATACACTACATAATAAATAACCTACAAAAATAATTGTGCATGGTATATTAAGAACTCCAATATCGTTTTCAAAACAATGTTATATGATCGGAATGTAAGCATTGGGATAACAGAACATGACCACCTGAGTGCTGTCTATGCCACAGGCCTTTTTTCCTCATTACTATATTTTTAGTCACTTCAGAACAGACCACTGCAGATGTGAACAAAACCCATTAAACTAAACAGGCCAGATGTTGCTCCAGTGTCCTTCAGGGAGCAATTGTCTTCTGGTAGGGAAAATAGGAAATGGGTAACAGAAATCTCAGCATACAGGCCTGAGAGCGTGCAGACGTTGGGTTTGCCTTTCAGGATAGCACCTGTTTGAACTGCAGTTCATGAGGACACTGAGTGAGGAAACAACTCATAGTGGTATCCCTCAGATACCAAACACATTTAAGTAGACAGGTGAAAAATCTTTTTATATACACGTTTCAGATATATTCCTTGCCATTTCTCTGTGCACATCTGTGTGGTGTTCCTTGTTGTTTGTTCTAAGCAATAGCAGAAATCAAGAACAACTAAACTGAAGCCGGTGTGGTTACAGAGTGCACTACTCTGTAATGGGCCTAAGGCTGCTCACTCAGGAACTGACTCCACGTAAGCGTCAAGTAAAGCACTCCATCAGGACTTATGAAGAGATGCTGACAGCAACTGCATTTGTGCACTTCTTCAGAGCCTCCAAACTATATCTTCCTTACTGCTTAACAACTACATAATCTTTGCACCATTTCCAAATCCCATGATATAGACAAGAAACAGCTTTTATTTCTTCCTGTAACCAAGTCCCTAATCAGACTACTTCCTCATTTGAAGAATGAAAATTAGGCTGCTTATGCAATTTCCATTTTTAGACTTTTTTCTTTAACTATGATCAGTATTTATGTGGGTCCAAATATGAATGAGATTATTAGTCTTCCTCAAAATTCATTTAATCAGGTGTAGATATATGTCTGCATATTCCAACTTCTGTTTCTCTCATTTCCACACAGAAGAATGATAAATCATAAGATACAATAACTCTAACATAATTCTTATAGTACATAATTCTTGTGCACATGCACCTTATGCAGGCTCCTTCCAACAAGGTAAAAAAGGCAAATCCTTTAGAGACAAATACATTTAATAATGCTATAAGGCTAAAAAAGGTAAGAGATTTTTGAAAATATAGTAGCAAGACTGAGGAGAAAAAAAAAAAGCTGAAAAGAAAAGCAGCAGAGCAGCCACTTGAGAGATCAGATGGCTCAAGTGATGAAGTTAAATGAACAACTTCTAAAGTTCATCATATGCTAAAGTGATAAATAGGAAGGTTTAGCATAGAGATTAGATGCGTAACTGGAGCTGGGGAAATATTTAGGCGTAAAAAAGACAGCACCGGTGACCTGTCCCCGTTTGTCATTAGAAGAGGAGAGGGACAATGCCCCAGAATAAAAACAACTCAAGTGACTTGTCAGGAACAAAGATGGAGGGAGAAGGTCAGAGAAGAACAGAAAACACAAGCAGAGACAGTCTGGGAAGGAACAGAGGCTGAGCTGGATTTGGGAGAGATCAGGTGAATTAGCCAATGAAGGTGACACAGGATGTGGTGATACACTCTTGTCTCCTGGTACAAGACAATAGTCTTGCCACAGCAGTCTGAAAACCTAGACAGTGTTCAAGTAGGCAGCTGAATTAATAATGAAGCTTTTAATCAGATAGAAGTAACCAAAAGATATATATTGTCTTAGAGCTCAGTGCAGAAACCTGGGCAAGGGCGACAGTGTTCCTATTTTTTTGGCTACTTTTAAGGATAGATATGGATCAAAGGCCCTTCCTATTGTGAAGACAGCTTAGAGATACAAATTAACCCAAAAGTATCCCTTAAAACACCTTCTGGGAAACTGGTCCAGAGACTTACAGATCTAGTCTGAAATGCTCTTCTCACTCCCAATTAACTCTTGTGCTAGTACTGGCCTTTAGCTTAAAAAGCTCTTCTCTCTGCTGCATGTGTCCATCTATCCTGCAGTGTATTCACCACAATGCACTGCCAAGTACCAGCTGCTGTGCAAGCACAGGTCTCTGCAGATTCCAGCAAGGGATGTCGGACTTCCAGTTCAGCATGTCAGTAAGGGGGTCTATGGTACACAGTTTCAAACATGTGAGAAACCAAGTGCTATGAAACAATGTCTGAAAGCTGATCTGTTCCCTGAGAACTGATACATTCAAGTTAGCAGTTTCTCCAATATACTGTGAGATACCAAAAGGCAGGGCACTTTGAGTGAGACAGTGCTGTTAATTTAGCATGGCTTTTGCCAGTTTAGTTCATTATCTTCTACACAAAACCCTTTTATCCTTCCTTTCTTTTGGGTGAAGGAAGAGTGAATGGGAAACTGAGGGAGAGATCTAAGTTTCAAGGTTCTAGGCAGACTTTCCCTCTGATTTGTAGGAGCATTTCACTGCCACCACTCATACAGTCAGTGCTCTGGACAGAGATTTACTAATCAAAGACAAGAAATAAACATTTCTAATTAGACTAAGTCAACTACAGCAATGGAAGCCAACAGAGCTCATGAGGGGGATTGTTACGGAGTCCATCAAAGTCCATCAAAGAAAGGTGCCCACAAAGCTGCACCCCACAAACAGTCTATTGGCAATGCTTTAAAGGCAGCTGTTGATAGAACAAATGTATTTTCTCCTACATTGCAATGTCTGCAGTTAGCTGATTTTACACGTATCTTCTAAAACAGCAGTGAAGACCACTGAAGGCCACTACAGCCACTGAACAGAACATCACTGAAAGACCAAATCCAAATTGTTGAAATTTAAAGCTCAAAACCACTGAAACATTATAAACACAGGAAGGCCTCACAGACATCTTGGATGAAGAATCATAGCAATGACATTCCTGTATATATTGCTGGTTGATTTATCTTCTCAGTATTGATCATATGGGGTACATCCACTGCTATATTTTATCATACATTGGTGCCACAACACAACCTGGTATATAGAAACATATATATTCCTTTTACAGGAAGAAAGGCAAAATTAATAAGGGAAAAAGTTTCGAAGTAGAAGATACACTTCGACTTGTTTTCATACTTTTTTTTTTGGTATGTGTGTATAACTGCATAGGCAGTAATCAGGTACCTAAGTCCTCCTCTTTTTAAAAACAAGTCCTTCATCCATGTGGCTACTTATGTTACACGTTTTACTCCCCCAGATTAATCCTACAATTTTATCCCATTCTCCTGTTCTTTCTTGGATACCAGACTCTCAGGCTATCTCCTAATATACTTAAAAGATTAAAATATTATTTTATTAAACTAATAATCACAGTAGGTTTTTAGTTATCATTTATAACCCAATAATTCTATTCATAAATAATTGTACTTCCCCCGAAAAGTAAAAGATTGGCAGCACTTTCAACTCAACATTTAGTCCACATTCTATTGAGTATGGGTGTCTCATGTGTGTTCTGGAGGATACTGCCCCAGGAGCAAAAGGCTAATTCATTCTTCATGCTTATTTAGTCCTTGGCCTTTCTACTGATACTGCCAACAAGGCTGCCAATTAGCACTAATCAAGGTAGTGGATTTGTGATTTGGAACCCTTTACTAGACACTGCACTAATATCATCCACGCTTTTCACAGAATACATGAAATAACTGTCAAATGATAACTCCTAGTGTCATCCTTGCACAGAAAAAGTTTGGCTTCAGCTTATGGAATGTGATTTTTTTAACCAGGATATCTGCCTTTTTTAAAAAAAGGAAAGATTTAAAACAGTTCTACGAATAGAATAGTTCTATGAATTCTGCATAGCTTTGTAAAATGCACTTAAAAACCCCTGTGGTCATAAAAAGCTACCAAAAACACATAAACCTGTGCCAATCACATATATTCCTTAAGCAGCACCTGTAGCATGATATTACTCTTATTGTCATGGAATCAAATAAAAGTTTTCCACGTGAGTAAAATAGTTCAGGCTCTTGGTCGGCAAAATTATGTAAGAAACGGCACAAGGCAAACTTTTTTCTCATGTATCTGGAAAAGATGAACCAAAGAGCAAGCAGTCTCTGTGTGTGTATGCATGTGTTCAGATTTCATGCTTCTTTTTCAAAAAACAAATATAGAGAAGTAAACCTTTTCGAAGTATTTTATATACATATGTGCCTGTGTGACTGTCACAGAATGATTGGGAGTGACCTTAAAGGTCACCTAATTCCAACCCCCCTGCCATGGGCAAGGATGCCACTCACTAGATCAGCTTGCTCAGGGCTCCATCCAACCTGGCTTTGAACATTTCCAGGAATGGGGCATCCACAAGCTCCACAACTTCTCCAGGCGATTCCTATCTGTTTGTCTGTCTATCTATCTATCTATCTATCTATCTATCTATCTATCTATCTATCTATCTATCTATCTATCTATCATATCAACCTCAGAAAAGTCTAAGATGTTTGTGAATGTTTATTTCAACAGCTCATCTGTAAATGGATCTACATGATAAAACAGGTTGCATCTCTAATGAAATTCAGTTATCCAAACTTGTTAGTTCTTAACCTCACTGAACCTCTAAGAACTAGACTTCAATAATGTCAAATTGAACATGGACAAAACTAACCCACAAACACAATTAATTTGCAAGTTTAATCATGTTTTCTGGGCTATATTTCCTTCTCTTTTGTTGTTATAAAGTTTCTCTAGTAAAGCCTGCTTCTTCTTCTCATTCTCTCAACCCAAAGGGCAACATTATTATGTAAGTTAAAGCATAGAACTTATCCTGGAATATTCCAGAATGCAAACTCTGAAAACTCAACCTATATTTCCAAATGCCTGCAGCAACATTATAACCATCCCACAATGCCAGTTCTTTTATTTTTTTAATGTTTATATACTGTTAACACTGCTCTTCAGCACAAATGACTGATTTGCTCTTTCTGATACACTGCTTTGAGACACACAAAACTGCAACCTTTGGTAATATGATTGTAGGTTGAGGACAACCACGCAATGGGTCTTGCACTCTCCCTCCTCAAAACAATGGGGAAACAAGATGAAAAGGCTCATGGGTCAAGACAAGAACATTGAGATCACTTAGTAATTGCCATTAAGGGCAAAACAGGCTTAATATGGGGAAAATTAATTTCATTTATTGGGAATTAAAGATGGAGTTGAATGGTGAGAAACAAAGACAAAAACTAGAATACCTTCCCTTCACCTACACATTCTTTCCAGGCTCAACTTCACTTCTTCACTTCCTACTCTATCTCCTGTCATCCTGCCCCAAACTGCTAAAGGGAATCAGGAAGCAGGGGTGGGGTCAGTCCATGATAGCTCCTCTCTGCCACTCTTCCTCCTGCCTCCCCTCTTCTAGTGTGGATCCTTCCATAGACTGCAGGCCTTCACAATAAACCTTCTCATTCATGTGATCTCCACAGACCAGAGATCTTTCTGGAAGTATTCACCAGTTCTGGCATGGGATCCTCTAGAGGCTGCAGTACAGATATCTGCTCCACGATGGTCCCCTCCACTGGCTGCAGGAAAATACCTGCTCCACCATCATCTCCTCCATAGGCTACAGAGGAGTATCTGCCTTAGTGCTTCGAAGTGCTTCCTCTCCCTCCTCCCCTTTCTCTGCCCTTGGTGTTTGCAAGGTTTCTCACACTTTTTTCCCCTCACTCCTCTGTGCCTATGCAGTGCTTTTGCCCTTTCTTATCACAGAGATGCTACTATCTTGGCTGACGGGCTCAGCTGTGTCCTGCAGTGGGTACATCGTGGTACACCTGAAACTGGGACAGCAGACCCTGAACCCCTGCCACAGAGGCCACCCCTGCAGCCCCCCACCATGTCATCTACACAATAAATATTGCTGAAGATTTTGTCTTTTAACAGCTACAGAAAGAGTTACTTGATACTGACTGCATTATGCAGCCTTGCCTTCCTTTACCCTGGAAAGAAAGAGCTGTGTCCCAGTAGAGACTGCACCACTTGACACAGTTGGTGAGACTTCATAGTGTCTCTACCACCATCACAATAAAAGCCAGCTGAGTACTATTATGGTCTTTACTTAAACAAATTTTTCCTTTCTTGATACCAAAGACCTCAATCACATGAAAGCTGTTGAAGCCTACACAGTACTCAATTTTTCTCCTTATTTGTTGCCTAACAGATCTTCCTCACTGTGTCTTTAATACAGAGACAAAGTTACACCAACATAATTGCTAAAAACTACGTCAGCCTCTGCAATACTCCTACAGTAGCATCTGTGAGCTAAGGGCAAAAAAGATTAAACATTGTATGCTGGCCTTCTTCACAAAATACATTCTGTTAGTAAAAAAAAGACATGCTAGAATAGCCAAAGCTTGCAGTACTTCAGTAGAGCTTCTACCATACTATTTGCATTTCTTAAATAATAAAAACAATGTTTGCTGTGACAGATGGATAATCACATAAAACTAATAAGTTTCCCACAAAACTTACAGGGTTCTCTAAATAAATAGTGCTTATTACTATAATACTCACTGTTAAGCAGGTTGGGAGACATATGAAAAATTAAAACAAGTGAGGTGTATGTTAATTTTCCAGTAATAATTAAATTTCTTCTTTACTGAATTTTTTTAACTCCATCTAGACAGCTTTGTAACAGCCTAAAAAATATTTTCAGATTAAAATGCCAACCCAGATGAGGCCCTACTCAGGAAACAATCCCTGGGGCAGAAAAGAGGGTCACAACATAGACTTAACCATCTGCCAAAGTGGATTTACAGTGTCTACAGCTAGCTAAGTTATTCACCGCAAATATACTATGGGTAGAAAAATAGCCCCTTTTATTTTCTGCCATGTAAACTGACCTTGACCTTACCAACAGCATTCAGTATTCTTAAATCTTATCAGAGAAATTCTTAAAAATAATTTTATCCATGGATTGTTCTTGAAATGTACACTGCAAGGAATAAGCAGCTGAGAGTGGTCACACAGGTCACACAGCAGCAGCTCAGTGACTAGAGAAGGAACAGAACCAACACTATGTGGCTATGGCCACCAGCCATCTGACAATAGTAATGAGAACATGGTACAAAGAAAGTCCACCAGCAATGTGTCTGTTAAATCTGTTCAAAAGATACATTTGTCAAACAGTTTTGAATAACTAAAAAATCGAGAAAAATCTGTTCATACACAATTCACAAAGAAGGAATAAGAACAAATTTGCCAAGCAAATTGTTTGCTATGCATAGATATCCCAGCTGTCCTCATTATCTTACTTATCTTGTTTAAACCTCCCTTGCATTCCTACCCTCTTGCCTGGTTTACCCAATGTCATCAATTCCTTTATCATTATATGTTTTCTCAAAGGCACAATCATATCTCCACCTGAAAAATTCATTCTTTCACTGATACTTATTTCAGTTGTACGTTTTTCTTTCAGATCATTTGGAATGAAATCACAAAACCGTTAAACATTTCACAAAAGTTCATAGAAATTTTCTCATTGACTGTGTGACACTGTCATAAGTGCCAGTAAAATGGCTGCTGCAAATAGATACAGGGATTCAGAATTCCTAACACAGCAACTAAAGGTACTCAAATCTTCTGCCAGATTACAATATTGCTGCTAAAAGGAAGAAGGATAAGCAAGTGCCATGTCCAATACTCAAGCCAACTCCATCGCAGTCTTCCTGTACAACTTTGGAAATAGGCACATAGGTTCCTCTCTGCAATACAGGATAAAAATACATAGTCTGTCTGGAAAGACTGTCATGAAGATAAATACATTAAAGACTGCCAGATGCATGGGAACCATAGTAATGGGATTACACTGAATACAAATAGATCACATGTGAGAAGGCATATGTGCAGGGATGTGCACGCTCACAGGGTAAATTAAAGGTGTGAGGAGGAACATGTAGGAAACTGACACTCTGGCACCCTTCAGATTTTGGTAAGAGAAGTCTAGTTATGTTGCAAAATTAGGACATTAACCCCAGTTGAAGACATCTGTCCCATGGAGCAAGCAATACTGTACTATTTAAACTTTGTAAGGATTCATTGCAACATCCATGTTAGATTTAACCACACAGCCTTCTCTCTAATTCCCCCTACTATTGATAATGCCCCGGTACACTCACACTTTGAAAAGGGGGCAATGACAATAGTGTAGGGAGGTCAGACATTGTTAAAACAAGGAAAGCAGCAGGGGACAGAAGTCAGCAGAGACAGATGATGCAGGCTGTTCACCCCGCTGGGACTGGAATTGCTGCAAACACTAGAGCCAGAATAAAAGGGCTTCACTAATTCTCAACATATGAATAGTAAATGTTTTCAATTTGAAGTGATATTTGCATGCAATTTAGCTGCATCAGTTCCAGTCTTGCTCTTTTTTTTTTGCATAGCCAGTCAGCTTTATTGTTAAAGTAATGTTGGGCCACAAACATGTAGAGCAAAGTGCATGCGTAACTTGTAAACAAGCCCTTTCTACCACCTCAGAATGCATCAAACAGCCCTTGGAGAAACAGAACCAAATAGCATTGCCCTGGATTAACAGCATAGAGCTGGAGGAGAAAAGAAATCACCTACAAAATCTTAGGTACTCAGTTTCTTAAGAGAGGGATAAGTATTTTGTGCATTAAATGGATACCAACAGCTTGAAAATTACATTTCTGCTTGAAATTTTTGTAATCACTGTATTACAAGTAGCCCATAAAATCACCACGACTACCAAAAAAAAATCCTAACAAAATTTTTTTTTCACTTTTTTTCAGATTTCTTACTTGAAGCACATGACAGAATTTACTGGACAGCCAGCCTAAGGTTATTAAGGTAAGGACAGTGAGTCTTAAATATTTCAAAGACCAAAATACTCAGCTTGAAGATCATTAACATCCTTTCTCTGTTCAATGGGACTATTAATATTTTTCAGATTAAGGATATGCTAAAAATGCTATACCATGACATCAGTTTCTTTTTTCTTTGGCACCTACATCTTTAAATGTTTCAAATGTCAGATAAAGAGGAAAGCAGTAATAAACACATTTTAAAGACTGAATCCTAAATTAACGAAGAAAACCACATTAAATGCATGTGAATTTATCTTTCAAACAATATTTAAAGATTTTTTTCTTTTATTTACTTAACAAATCCAATTTCCATACACAGCAGATATGCTACACATGTGGATGCTTGTGAAGACATCAGCTAACAGGTTAAACTTTGAGTACATGTCTTGAAAATTAACTTAATTTAATGGCATATTTGTTATTTGACATAGTGTGGGTTAGTTCATTGATGCTTTGGACCACCCCAACCCCTAAGTCATGGTTAGTTACTGTTCTATTTGCAGGCCACCAAGTAGTACAGGATCACTGCTCTTCCCAAACAATCACTGCTCCCTTGTAGTCATATCCTCTCCTGTCTGTCAGCTAGTCTCCAAACATTTTCATCATCCTCAGCTGCTCTGACAAATCTAACCACATCATTTATAAGAAGGTATGAAACAGCACAGGAGTCTGGCCTCTCAGGACCAGTGAGAATAAATGTCTGTACCCAAAAACGTCCTCTAGAGGCCACTGTCTGCCCTATCATCCATATCAAAAGGTCAAATACTTTTCCCTCGGTGCACTTAACAAACACACCAGGAATATTCCTCCCTCCCAGTTCCCTTAGAACTTGGCGCATTGCTGTGGATATCTAGCATGAGGCGATGGCCCCAGTGGCCTCTGCTGACAGACTCCAAAATGTATGTAAATGTTTACACTCAGCCAATTCTTGTTTTCTATCAATACTGATAATCTTTGATAAGTTCAACATAAACACTTCTTTTTATGACAATCTGTTTAAAACAATACTGTGAAATATAAGTAACAAGTTTTCTGTTCAGAGGCAACTTCTTCGCTATTTACAGGACCATTTCTGCCTTTATTGATTGCATGTGTTTGCATGAATGTGAAGTTCAATGTTTCTGTGACATAAAGTTAATTACTGATCTTTCCAGTATTCCCAATAAATCAAAAAAAAAAAAAAAAATAGAATTTTAACTATTAGCATCCAAACTGCCAAAAGGTTTCAATAACATTGTAACCCTAAACAACTATTGTATCATGTAGTCTAAGCTCAGGCTTATCACTGTGGCCTCGGTGATATCAGATAGAAATGGTATTATCACCTTTTGATCTGCTTTGTGTCAAAGGAAATCACAAGGGTTGTAACTTTGCCACAAATAAGAAATGCCTGCAGAAATGGCAACAAACTGATCAGCTAGAACACACCAAGATGATTCAGCAAGTGGAACAAACCTCACACTCCAAAGAAATCCTCCAAGCCTCTGACACAAAAGACTCTCTTAATGACACTGGGAAAATTCCTCACGGATTACTTACTTGGCAATGAGTTTGATCTTGAGAGTGTGAGCAAGACACAATAGTCTGGCATCTCAGAAAAAGTTATGTTTTGCTATAAAACAATGCTCTGTCCTGTTCAGCATCTTGTGTTTAACTGCACCCAACCATGGATATCTGAGGTGTATTTCAGAAAACATTTGTGTTAATGAATTACAGGAAAAAAAAAAAAAACAACAACAAAACAAACAAAAACAAAAACAACAACAACAACAAACCAGCTCAAAATCATAGAATATCCTGAGTTGGAAGGGTGGCCAACAAGGATTATCAAAGTCCAAGTTCTGGCCCTGAACCAGAAAACCCTAAGAATCAGTCCATGTGCCTGAGAGAGCTGTCCATACAAAGGGTTTGGAATTGCACCAAGTCCCAAGGCAGATATTGCAGAGTTCCAGTAACTGAGTATGTCGAAAGTAATGCTGATATGCAGGTCTGATCCACGAATATGAACAAAAACATTCAGGCTCCCCATTCTACACACTAGTCCATTATTCTCTTTCACATAAGTCACAGTATATATGTGTGTATATACACAAGCCAGAGAACATAGTCTGGAATGATTACCTTAAGCTTTCTTCAGCTGTTCATGTAAATGCATTTTACTATTTTCAAGTGCATTTTGCTCTATGGTCATTATATGACCAGGTGATTACATTTTTTCCATAGTAGTAACACATCCTCTGCATGTAATTACTAAACTGCTTTGGATGTTTTATCAAGAAAATGGGCTACTTATAACCATGTTTTTTTAACAGCCATGTAAAAAGCTGGCACAAACACTAAATTATACCAGATTAAGCGTGTGTCCCTTGCCTCCTCTTCCTTTCAATAGTTTAAGTACTGGTGTTTTACTTAGTATACAATAGAAAAGTGTAGCCAGCTCCTGACCACAAATACTTAGAAACTTACTAATTTCATATCAGTGTATCTTAAATGAGATCCAGCAATGAGGTGCACCATTTCTGGCTACAGGATATCTAATATAAAGTATCTGTTAATATGTTAAAAGTACTCTTGAGAATTTTGTCATGTCCAGAAACTGTTGTCCAAATTAAATCACCATAAAATATAATGCTTTTTTCTTTTGTTTATAGATAGATAATTGATGATTTTATCACTACTATATCTAAAATCCTCCAACTTCAATGTAGATATCAAAGATCACAGAAGATGCTTGAAAAAGTCTTTGATTATTAACTATTACAACATCTTGAAAAATTACAGGTTTAAAATCTACAGTCACATGCATGAACAAGTTGCTTTGGAATAAGAAGTTAACTCGACCCACTTTAATTGCACGAATGTGACATTTTATTTTATGACAATTGTAAATTAAGACAATTCTTTCTCTATTGAAAAGGATGAGTCCTCAGTGAAGTATCTTAGGTACTCAGATTGACCTCATAGTTGCCCGAGAAATTAAAAAACCTATATGAACGATGTGTGCTTTTTATAAAAAGAGTCCTTCATTGGCAGTTGATTTCTCTGAAGACAGTGAGTAATATGGAAGAGAAGCAGCAGTATTTTTTCTCCAATGCAAAGTTATTTTGATGTTAGAATTATGAGGACCAGATTCAGATTTACCCAATGGAAAAGAAAGGAACAGGAAAAATAAGTGGCCTGTAGTTTCCCAGTCACTATTTTCTGGAGTTTTGCAATGTGCTTCTCCTCATGAACTGCACTGAAAACTAAATGGTTACATCACCCACCTGCTCACATACATTAGCATTGCATCAGCATCCACACTCATGTTTATCACTTAAACAGGATAGGAAAAAAAAAAGACCTTGAACGTTTCAGTAGTACACTAGTTGGCATCTCCTACTACTAACAAATCTTCAATTCTTCCAAGGAAGACAAAGTTTGATGCATTCAGATAGCTGAGAAAAGTAAACGGCCCCAGATGAGTCTGCAGAACATCACCAAACAGTTGACAAGAGAACACAGAAACTAGCAAAACTCACTACAGCATTCAAAGCAACAAATGCAGCACAAATGTAGACTTGTATATTGTTCCAAGAGGTATGAACAGGTCATGGGAAAGAATAAGCACAACGTAAATTGAAGGTGGCCCAGCACAAAAGGACCTGGGGGTGCTCGATGACCACAGCTGAACATGAGCCAGTGTATGCCCAGGTGGCCAAGAAGGTCAATGGCATCCTGACCTGTAACAGCAATAGTGTGGCCAGCAGGATCAAGGCAGTGATTGTCTTCCCGTACTCAGCACTGGTGAGGCCAAACCTCAAGTCCTGTGTCCAGTTCTGGGCCCCACAACTCAGGAAGAATATTGAGGTGCTGGAGTAAGTCCAGAAAAGGGCAATGGAGCTGGTGGAGGGTCTGGAGCACAAGTCCTGTGAGTGGCTGAGGGAGCTGGGGTTACTCAGCCTAGAGAAGAGGTGACCTTATGGCTCTCTGCAACTGCCTGAAAGGAGACTGTAATGCAACAGGACAGGAGGAAATGGCCTCAAGCTGTGACAGGGTACATTTTGGTTGGACAATAGGGAGAAATTCTTCACAGAAAGGGTGATTAGACATTGGAAAGGAGTGGGAGGTGGTGGAGTAGTGGCACCTGAACTTGTTTAAGGCAAAACTTGACAGGGCACTTTGTGTCACGGTCTAGTTGACATGGTAGTGCTAAGTCATAGGCTGGACTCAATGATCTCAAAGGTCTTTTCCAATCTAACTGATCCTCTGATTCTGTGAATTCTGAGTTATTTAATTCAATGCAACCATTTATCCACTGGATATCCATTAGATATCCATCATATATCCACTTCATAGTATTTGCGTCTTTGGTAGAACATGACAACTCAGAAGAGTCAGCTGAAAGTATTCAGCTGGAACTTGCTAGGCTCAAAGCATAAAATATTGAGGATCTATGTTGTGTGCTACAGAGAAGATCAGACCTAGGACTTCACAATCTTCTTCTTGATCTTTAAACTACAGGAAATGGTTGAAGACTTATGGGTAATTTCTATTTCAGGTGTAAAGAATGCAGGTGAAGATCTGCACTTGGAATTGAGCACTCCCAGAAACGAAATTCAGAGACGGCATATCCTTTGGTTAATCAGTCATAACCTTTCCTCTTCCCCTTGAAAATGGGGAAACTTGTTTTCCGAATTACTGTTATCAGATGGGTATTGCTGGGGGATAACAATGAACAAGGCATAGATTTTACCATCCCACAAGAATGAAAAATTAATCCCTTTGGCTGAGTGACAGTCTTGGAGATAATTAAAGGGATTCTATCACCATCAGACAGTACAAAAACACAGCTTTTATCCACAATGAAAGAAGGGAACCAATGAGAGAGGAAGAGATTTCACAAGACAACTGAGGCCAGCAGCCTCTCACTACAGGACTGCCAAATTCCACCCAATGCAGGATTATACTGAATAAAATATTAATTGAGCCTATTGTGGCCTCCTTCCAAGTCTAATAGCCTTTACTGGGCCCTTGGTGCAAAACACACAGGAACCAGAATCCCCAGATACACACTGGAAAGCTTGGTTCAAAGAAGGCTGTTGTGGACTGTGTTCTTGCCACTCTACCTGAGACTCAAGGGAAGATTTCTCTGAGAATAAAGGTCTGTGCGAAGTTTTGGAGTACAGACTTCCCAAAGTAGTCCTATCACTAGCACAGCTTTCAGATACAAAATTGCTTTGCATTCAGAGCTGCCCTTTGCTACCAGAGCTGACTGTTACCTCCTTCTCAGCACTTTTTTTTAATCAAGCTTTAGTTCAGCATGTCTGAGGACAGCAGACCTTATACTGAGGTGTAAGAGCATTTTCTTGCAGGCTCTGAAATCTACGTGGTGCAGTGTTTTAATGGATTGGTACTTCACCTCTAAGCATTTGGTCCCTGCCCAGTTTAGGATAAAAGGCATAGCTGAATGTAAAGAGATTACTTATAGTCCTTGGCTTTATCTCTGTCACAGAAACCCTACTCAGCTTGCAGCAAAATTATAGCTGCTATTCAACAGTGGCATATTAGGGGAACTGCCTTGCTATCACTATAGTGCATGAGCAGTACTGGTTGAGAGATTGCACTCCCACCTGCACTATACTTAGTTCTAGCCAACACTAATCATTTCCAAGACACATCTACTAACGTGCATTTCCTCTCAAAATACTGACTAATGGTGAAAATCAATACAGCAAACTGACAGGATATACGACTCAGATATATGTTTCACATAATGGGAGCATTTACCTTTAAACAATTTGTGACCTATAAAATATCACTGCAATTAACGATTAATTAACTACAAAAGTGCAGACATGTGTTCCAATTACAGTTATCCTTATGGTTTTACTAAAGCACTGGGCTTGCTGGTATGGGTTTGGTTTTTTGTTTTTGTTTTTTGTTGTTTGTTTGGGTTTTTTGTTTGGGTTTTTCATTGGTTTTTTGTGGTTTCGGTTTGGTTTTGTGTTTGTTTGGTTGGGTTTTTGCTTGGGTTTTTGTTTGTTTGGTTGGGGGTTTGTGTTTGTTTGTTTAATGGAAGCCAAAAAAACTAGTTCATTGCTTAAAGCCTGTTTCTCTTCTGGAGTCTGTTCTCTTACATTTTCTGTGCCCCTTGACCTCAGACATCTGTCACAGCAACGCCTCTGCTCATGGCAGGTGAGAAGGTGAATGGTTTCATCAGAAGCAGATGCCAAAATGCTCCTTGCATGGGCTGCAACAGAGTGATCATCACTCTCAGCTGCAGTACAGCCTGACTGCTGTTCTGGAATATTCTCTAACCCCAAGAGGTTCTAGGACAACACACTACTGATGCTGATGATTGGTTTGTCTCCCACACTGTAGAAAGTGCTGATGGGAAAGTCAATCACAGAAGTCCGAAGGGTCAGATTTTGCCCTGCAATCTTTATGCAGTAATAGCCATTGCATTCTACAGGGCAAAAAGAAGAACTATTTTTAATAGCTTCATGTGGTCTTTTCTTCAGATCTTCTCTGTTTTTCAACAGGCATCATTGCATAACAGAAACACAGCTGATTTTTGCAAATGGTAGTTCTGAGAAAAGAAAATAGATTCATGGAAAATAATAGTGTATTTCCGACAGATCTATGAGAAACATCTGATCTATAGGTCTCACAAGTCTTCCCAATAGTCAGTGGCCACAGGATGAGGCACAAAGAACCAAAACTGTAATTATAGGCATCTTTAGGACACCTTGTAAAATGGAAAAATTTAATACCATCAGAAAAAGAAAGGAAGAGGAGAATATCGGCAAGGGAGGGTATGAAAGAAAGTATGTGAAAGAAATAGAGCATATGCAAGGCAAAATTTCGAACAAAGTCTGCACATTTGTCTTGTGTATTAAATATTTTCTTCTGTATCTCAGAGAATTAATTAAAGCGTTAAAAATCAATTCAGTTCTGTAAGCATTCTAGGTTCATGAAATAAACATCATTCAAACTCCTATAAATTTTGGAAGCCCTCTATATTTTAGTTCTAGTCACCAACAGGCTGCTGTGCTAAATCACCCATGTAAACAGGCACATTGATCTGCTATCAGAGTTTGGCCATAGGATCCATTATCTCAGGTAACAATTACTTCACTTGCTCTGAACTCTTTCTGCCTCTTGCAGAATCCTTCTTTCTTTTACATATTCAAAAGGGTCAACTACCATCTTATCTTCTGTTTCTCATCATCACCTCAAAATATTTGCCTTCTCTACTGGTCTAAAGACTAAAGGATCAGTCCTTAAATACTGACTATCGTGTACAGTTTGCCAGTCTCTTTGAATATGTACAGCAGAGGCCCAACCAACAATCAAAACAGGCCAGCAGGAAACAAGCTATACCACTCATGCAAGCATGTACAGGTGCTAAGAAACCTTTCACTTTTGAATCTCTAAATACCCACTGCAAATATTGGATATTAAAAAAAAATGGTCATCTGTTGCTGCAATTAAAAGAACCAGCCTGCTTAAAGATGAATCCACAAAGACTCACGGTTTCAGGCTACATCCCTTGAGTGCAAACTAGGCAAGAGGATTTTACTTACCATATTTGAGGAACCTCCTCCTAAGCCCAAAATTGGCTGATGCCCTAAGTACTACCAAAACAAAAACATTAAACCACCAATAGATCCCAATGAGTGTAAGTAACTGTAATACCATGTGGAGATTGACTCAGGGGACCATTGCACCATGCTTAGAATTCTCATGCTTTCAGACCACAGCTGCTTCCTTGTGAAAGAGACTTTCAATCTGAATCAAATAAGAGCTTTGGTTTTTAATTATTTGTCTACTTACCAAATATATTAGCTAGAGTAACCAAATAATGGAAGATGGTTAGCCTTCTCTCTAAAATTGTTTCGTATGATAGTCTTAGATTATCACAGCTACTGTGATGCATCTAATTCTGCCAAAAATTTGCATATATTTTTATTAGAAGGTGACTGCCAGTTTTCTCCCACAAAACTTCCTTAGTTTTCAAGTGTCTGCTTTCCCAAGAGACTGACCAAGTCAAAGCTTAATTTTCCTCAGAGATAAGACTTATTTCACTTTGCACCTTGATAAATTCCTTTCCAAAAAGTTCCACAGGGCTGTGACTAGATCATTACCAGTACCTGCAGTAGCTAGCTAGTCTCCACCTGCTCCACGTTCACAGAAAGGCAGGATCAGCCTCATTTAGCAGCCCAAATCCTTTCGTTTCACTTCTTTGCATTGCTTTTTCTTTATATTTATTTCTCACGTTTTCTTTTGCAACTATGCAGTCCCAGGAAACAAGGCCACAGGAAAAAGGTCATCTAGCTCACTTCTCTGTCCCAAAACAAGATCAAATACATGAGATTGTATTACTTCATTACTAGAAGGGTTTTTTTCTGCTTTGTAAATAAAACCTTTTTTTTTTCCTGCCACTTATCTACAAAACTGAGTAACCACATAGTCTTTCCTAGGGTATAAGAAACAAACAGTGTCATTCATTCCAAGAATAAATAAGAGCCTGCAACAAGTTGTTGCATGCTACTACAGAGACTGACATATTGCTACACTTTAATTTCAAAAATATTTTTAGAAAAATCATATATTCAGGAATAATTAACTAACACTTCTGTTGAATTTTCAGCTTGCCACAGAGATCCACATTATAAAAGTGGATACATTATAAAAGTCAGAGATGATTATGGTTGCAATTATCTGGAATGATGAAATACACCAAGTCTTCACTACACAGAACGCTGTACATCAAAAAGATGCCCCAGAATAGCTTATCTTTAGCAGTTCCTTGCACAGGATCACTTACATACCTGCATTTGAGGCAAATGGGAATTGTGCCTCACCTACAATTATAACAGTGTGTTTTACCTTACCAACAGCTGTTAGGGGCTGGACCTACTCTTGAACACACTGTTGTCAAGCACAACTGATAATGGAAAGTTCAGCTGGATGGCATCAGTATACAAAACAACTATACAATATCTGTAACTACATACAAAGCAATCTCTAGTGGTTTTGGCTATGTAGTTATTGACATGGACAACACAAAGAGTAAGTATGTTGTATCCTTTAAAACACTGCCCCATAACTGTTTCACCCTCAAATCCATGGTGAGAGACATAGTTTAAATTGCATTTCCCACAGGTTAGCCAAGTAAGTCAACACCATGTTCTTCATCCACAGCTGACCTTAACTCACAGTGAAAGAGCAGTCTTGTCTCTATAGGACTGCTAACATGCATATGTTATTCTTGCTAGCAGTCCAAATTGTGCAACTGAACACCTTATTCTACGTACTGTAAAGATACAGAAGACAGTCCTTGCAGAAAAAGCACATCTGTTTTGTCAGTCATAAAGCCTTAAAATACAGCTTCAAGTGATTCTACATCTCACTATCCCCTATGACTCCATCTTTATCTCCACTTGATATTATTGAGAACCACCTTATTTTCTGCAAAACAGACGTCATGGCATGTGCGACGTGAAAAAATATCTAAACCTTAAAGGTGAGTGATGATTCCATAAACTGCTAAATTATGTCAAACCTCAGAGTATTTTGAGCTTAGCAATGTGCCTGAAGGCCTGCTTAAAAAGTAGAGCTTTTAGTGAAAGAAGCTCTCTTTAAAAGGACCTCCCAAATTTTGATTTTTAATTTAAACTACAAATTATAGGGGGTTTATATTTAATTAAAATTTGTAGCTCTAGTCTGTGTTCACACCTGACATTCTGCTAGGCCTGCAGTCCTTTCCAGGTTATTCAAATTATTCTTGCAGCACCAGTTGGATACTTTCAAAACAGCCAGTAAAATTACTGCAAATACTATATTTACACTAGTACTGCAAAGAGAAAAGTTTGATCCTTAATGTCCTGACTGTGTCCAAGGAGGTCCAAGGCTGCCTTTCCAAAACGAAATGAACCCACCTGTGCCCTTACGCACAGAAAAAGAAATGGAATCTTGTTTTTCTCCATTTTATTTTTGTATCAAGGTGTCTCAATGTCATCTCTGATCCACAAATCCAAGAATGCTTAGAGTCAACACTGACTGGCATAAAAACAGGCAGGAAACATAGTAGCATGATGATGAGTTGTGGAAACACAAAAATTACTAGTTTTCATTATTCCACAATGTCAATATTCATGTTAAAGCCAAAGTATTCCTTAATACAAAATAGGGATTTATTAAGCAATCAAACAATCTCAAATGTATCACTTCCATCTTGTTTCTAAGCTGTGTTTAATGAAGTGCATGACTACCTGTTTAGTCCAACTTCTCTTGACATTAAGTATTTTTTTCAAACTTTTGACTTTAATTTATGTGAACTTAAAATGGGAGGACTTAATTGGCCAATCATGGTATTCCCCATTGGTGTTGAACTGATTCCTACTGCATCTTTTCTAACTTGCAACAGAAATGTGTTTCTATGATTAAAACAGAATTTTCTTTCCCAAATGGTTTTTCAGAACAGAGGAAGTAGGTAGAGGATTTTTTAAATATATTTTCCACATACAATGGCCTTCAGCTTGCATTTTCCTCCCACCCTTCTGACCTTCACAGATGTTGTGGATTCCCTTTTGACACCTGATCCAACAGAAGAGTCAGCTCGTGGCTCTAGGGATGCTTCTATTCCCACTGACATGTGGAGTTGCCAGAAATAAAATTACCTGTACAAGGCAATATCAGGTGAAGTACTTAAAAAAAAATTTATATATATATATCAACATACTCTATCATCACATTTAAATAGAGTTAGACAACCTGACTTTAAATACATGTTTTTCTCACAGTCTCTCACGTGCCTCCACAATATTTGTGTGTCATTGTGTAGACTGAACTTTGGCCATTATTATGGCTATATCCTGATTTCAATGCCTTTAAGAAGATTGTACTGGACATTCAGATTTCCTTTTCAATAGGATTTTTCTACAAACCTATAAATTATACATACTATGGTCTCTAGGGCAAAATGAGCTCTTGGATGAGCATTAACTACAGGGACTAGCACAAATATAATTTTATTTTTGTCATCAAATAAAGCACTGTCACCTCTACACTCCTTTAATTCTTACATCAGCATACACAGCTTTAACATTTCATTAAGGCATATCAGGTACAAATGTTTCATGTCACTTGATCATAACATGCCATCTCAGGCACTTAATAATCAACCTGCTCTCAAAAAAGCCTATTTGCAAAACACACAACAGGAGGGAAACATGAAATATGCTTATTCAACCAACTGCATTGCTTATCTTGATAAGTGTATCAGCCTCATAAAATTTCACATTACTGACTCTTACCATTTTTTTTCCAAAAAAAACCCTGAAACAAAACCAACTGAGGATCATCTCAACCACCTTGCACCTTCTACAGTTATTCCAGCCCGAAGTCAGTGATTAATACCAGCTCAGGTATGTTTGCACATCATGCACCCACACTGAACATTTTCATGGAGACATACTTTTACTAGCTTACTGGCAAATACGGAGATGACAGAAAGGAAACTCACCAAATGGAATGAGAAAGGAACCACACCCCTCCACCCAGCTCACCAGGCAAAGGCTAGTAAAGACTCATCTAACACCTTCACTCCTGTTTGCTATTTTTCAGATTACTTCTCAGGTAGTAACATCAAACTGAAATCCCTTCAAGCCTGTCACAGATTTAAAAAATAACACTACACTATTTACCACCATCAAGGAGACCCTGTTCTTATTTTTCCTCCTCACTTCCTTTTCTGTGTTGGCCCAAAGAAATGGGTTTAAAAAGAAATCACTAAAATTAGTGCGTAGCCCAGCTTAGAAACGCTAATGTTAACACTTGCAGATCTGCTCTCAAGCCACCCTGTCAGCTGGCAAAGTATCTCTTGTATTAAAAGAGATGCAATGACTAATACTAACGTCCTCCTGGAAACTATACCAAGGCACATGGAAAATAAGGAGATGATTTGAGACAGCCAACACTGCTTTATTGAAGGCAAATCATGCCTGACAAATTTGGTGGCCTTCTGATGATGATGGAGTTACGGTGTAGGCAGGTGAAGGAAGAATGACTGATGTCATCTACCTGGACTCATGCAAAGCCTGTGACAGTGTCCTGTGCAACATCCAGATCTCTAAGCTGGAAAGACATGGACTTGACAGATGGATCACTCAGTGATAAGGAATCAGCTGAATGGTCACTCTTAAAAAGTTGCAGTCAACAGCTCAACATCCAAGTGGAGACCAGTGACAATGTTCCTCAGGAGCTGGTACTGGCATTGACAAACATCTTTGTTGGTGACACAGACAGTGGGATTGAGGGCACCCTCAGCAAGTTTGCCAACACCGCCAAGCCATGTGGCACAGTCAACACGCTGGAGGGAAGGAATGCCACCCAGAGGGACCTGGACAGGCTTGGGGTGGGCCCGTGACGTTCAACAAGACCAAGTGCACGGTCCTGCACCTGGGTTGGGGCAATCCCAAGCACAAATACAGACTGGGAAGAGAAGGAATTGAGAGCAGCTCTGAGGCGAAGAATTTGGGGTTGCTGGTGGATGGAAAGCTGGACACGAGCCAGCATTGTTTGCTTCCAGCCTAAAAGCCAACCACATCCTGGGCTGCATCAAAAGAAGCGCGACCAGCAGATCAAGGGAGATGATTCTGCCCCTCTACATGACTCTCAGGAGACACCCACCTGGAGCACTGCATTCAGCTCTGGGGTCCCCAACGTAAGAAGAACATGGAGTCATTGGCATGAGTCCAGATGAGGGCCATGAAGACAACTGGAGGGCTGGAGAACTTCTCCTATGAAGACAGGCTGAGAGAGTTGGGGTTGTTCTGCCTTAAAGCCTCCTCTAGCACCTGAAGAGAGCCTACAAGAGAGCTGGAGAGTTACTTTTTACAAGGGACAGGAAAAGGGGGAACAGCTTCAAACTGAAAGAGACTAGGTTTAAATTAGATATGATGAAGAAATTCTTCACTGTGAGGGTGGTGAGGAACTGGAACATGTTGTGCAGAGAAGCTGTAGATTCCAAATCCCTGGAAACATTCAAGGCCAGGCTGGATGGGGTTTTAAGCAAACCTGGTCTAGTGGAAAGTGTCCCTGCCCATGGCAGAGGGGTTGGAGATAGATGGTCCTTAAGGTCCCTTCCAACCCAAGCCATTCCAGGATTCTCTTAAGATCTAAAAAAGTGCAGAAAGGAAAAAGGATCAGGATAATGCTGTACTGCAAAGCAGTTTACAGCTCATTTATATGCAAAGCTAACTGTAATTCAGATAAGCATATCACAAGATAGAAGAAGTTGCACAATGTTACACAAGCAATGAGGTGTATCCAAATCTATTTTCTGTATCTCTGCCATACAGTGACAAAGTAGGAATCTCAACAACCGTAAATGATCCTCAAGTGACTACAGCTCTTTTGCTGAAAACAATTTTTTAACCACACACACCTAAATGTAGATGTCTAATATTCAAAGAATCCCCTTCCTCTTGTGCCTTCTAACCAGAGACATGAGATTTTCAAGCAGTACCTGCTGAGTGCTTGGAAAAACAAGCCTCTTACACAAAAGTTAGGAATGCACAGAACTCACTACCACTGGACTAAACAAATTTGTATCAGACAGTACACCATACATCCCTCAAATTTCAGCTCCAGAATTGTTTTGTCATATAAGGCTAATGTATTAATTCTCGCTAATTTAAAATGAGATCTTTGGCAAACCAAACAGTAGTAAAGTCGTATGAGTAAAACCGGATCCTCTGATTTAAAGAAAATAATTTTGAACTTAATCAAAGTTTATTTTGTAACATAAATTAAGGAAGTACTAAAAGACTAATTTCTTATAGAAAACCAAACTATTTCATTTGAAAGGAGAAATATTGCAACTTTTTTTTTCCCATTACTGCCCTATTTACAGTTTTTCACAGAAAGAACTCAAAACATTTGCTAGTTTTACTGAAAATGCAGTTTATTTTGTTGAGAAACTTCACATGCTTAGGCACTAATTCTGTAAACATCACAGTTACGAGCAGCAGACTGATAGACCCTATGAAATATGAACACCCAGGCCAGGATGTCATACAAGAATGAGGATTTTATTTTGCTATGTTCTGTCAATAAACAGACATCTTGTTTTCTAAAGCATGAGATTCCTCACAATGTTTCCAGCATTATTAATATATAACGTAGCTGGTTCTCAAGATTTGCAGCAATGCATTCCAACTTATCTATTGTCTTGTATGATGAATATAGAAGTTTATGTACTTACAGCAAATTGTATATTTTTCATTTCCATTGAGGGTTTTTTTTTTTAATTCTGTGAGTAAAATCTCTGTGCACAGTTCAAGGCAAACAAAACAGTTTCAAGGAAAATGAAGGAAAAGAGGCTGGTTGTATTTAAAAGACTATTTTATAGTCAGGATCTTTCCACAAATAATTACGAATGCATCAATTACACATTTCTTAGTAAGTAGAAAGGTTGATTAATACTGATACCCTATTCCTTTAAATTTGATACTGTTTTGATCATTAGTGTTTCAGGCTACCCGTAAACAGGGCAACAACATGCCTCCAGAGAGCACAGAAAAATACTTCTTGGCTTATGTCATGGGTGTGATACCTCTTGGGAAATGTTGTTTTTAAGCTTACTCCAACCAAGGTACTGGTTGAGGAGGGGTCAACTTAGAGCAATAATTGCCAAAATCAAATTTAGTATTCAGAACTTTGGGCAAAACAATAAAGCAATCAAGAATTCAATTTATAAAGCATGGGTTAATAATTCCATCTTAAATGGAATTGCTTTAAAAGCCATACTGGAAAAGTAAGTCAACAGCTGAAAAACCTAGAAAGTAACACAGAATGCTTTCCTCCCTTCAAGAAATTCTCAATTACTTCAGTGGAATTAGGATTCCACAGGATTAGGCCACCGGCTCTGTAAATGTAGCCATGCAAATGTATTGCCTCTTTGTACTAATATAGATATCTGGCAAATTCTCTTTGCTGTTACCATGGTTCTAATATTCTGATGTTTCAGCAGAAAAATAACATTTAAGTGTATGACTGAACACTCAGACATTTTTTAGACATTTATGGTTACAATTAACAGTGAGGTAAAAATTTCTTCTTTAAAAACATTAAACTGAAATCTTTAATTCTCATGTATGAAAATTCAGAATGTGTATTAAAAAAAAAAAAGTCAAGAAAGCTACTGATTTTGCTTTTTCAGTTTCTAGCCCTAAATTTTTGTTTCCTATTCATCCACTGGCTAGTAAAAATGAGCAAAAGGTGGAATTTCCCAACTTACTTGCATCATTACTTCAAAATACTACAGATGAGTAAGAAAAAGCCCCATTTCTCCTACAGCAAATACTTTTAAACTCCAGTTAACAGCAGAAATATTTCCCAGTAAGCAGCTGGACCACTCAACAGCTCTTGGGAATACAGGTTGTCTAGAACTCAAGTTATCTGAATCATAAAGCCACAAATTATCTCAAGTTGGAAGGAACTCATAAGGATGGAGTCCAAATCCCAAATCCTCGCAGGACTACACAAGAGTAAATCATAAGCCTAAGAGTGTCATCCAGATGTTCCCTGAACTCCATACAGGGAGTCATGAAGCTCCATACAAATAAAAGACATCATTAGACAGGAAAATTTTGGAATTCAGGATGGTTTATGCAATTTGCAGACAACCTGGAAGGAAATGCTTAGCATTGTGGGACCCCAAAACTCTGCTTAAGGAATTTTAAGGAGTTTAAACTCAGCTTCCCCCAATTCCTGTTTTCTTTGTGGTTTTGTTTTTTGAGAGCCCCTGGTTCTTTCCTTCATTTACCCATATTAATGCCTCCATGTTTTCATACTCAAGTCTACAGTACCATTACAAACATACGGAACAAATCAGTGGAGTTCTTATGTCTCTTCACATTTTAGTACATGTTTTCCCTGCATGTTCAGAGTCTCAATTTTATCAGATTTTAAAGAAATATATAAAATTGAGGAAAAGTAGAAGATGAAGGCAGAAAATAAAACTTGCTATGAAGTAGGAGCACTCCACAACTGATTTAAACACACCAGGCCTCATGATATTTAGCCCTTGGTATAACCATGGTGCAAATCTAGCATCAATAGCAGAAGCAAAGCTTTTAGATACAGGACATTGCAATTCCATTTCTAAATTGTGTGCCAAATTTATATCAACCTTTCAATGGAAATGCCGCAAACTCAAAAGCATTTATACACTGAGAAATTAGTGGCATGGTGGTTCTGGGAAACTGCAAACCCTGACTGCTTAGCAGTGGTTAGCAACTTGGTGTTGACAAATCTTATATATTATAAATAGGTGTAGATTTATATATATATATATATAGCTATAAAGGTGTAATTGTGACTCTTGTAAAGTATACAAAAGCAAGCGAATTAGTTAGCAAGGTATCCTATTCACACTTCTCTTGACTTCCAAGTACATAAACACAAGTGAGACTTTTGAGTAGTTAACAAATAGCGGCTCACTAATTTTTATTAAACTATGAAGTCTATGAAGAGCTCATATTTTTAGGAATCCTTTTGCAATATTGGAATGCAAAGACAGTATTCGAGACCACAATATTTATAAAGATAGCTATTTCATTAACTGTAATTCTCAAAAAGCTGCTCTATCATTTCTTTCCTAGTTCCTGAAGTGATTCACCCAGCATCTGGAAACAAAGATATGTGTATTGCTCCGTGGGTTCTGATGTATATTTGGTAAATTAAAATCATCTCTAAAACCAAAAATGAAGATGCTTTCAGTAAGAGTAGACATACTTATGATTCTGAATACAAAGGACCAATTATGGGAGTCAATTTGAATACAATTCCTGGAAGCCTCAGAAGCATACTCTGATATGTGTTATTGGCAGTACTGCTTTGAATCTGATTGTTCTGCTCTTTGAGTAAGCTGCACTTATGACTGCTAAAAAAACCCTGAATTTCAAGTTAACCACATTTTACTTAATTTGGCAAGAAGCATGGGCATAGGAAAAGGATGTTCCATACCAGTTTTTCAAACAGAACACATCCATCACAGTTTTTGCAAAATAAAAATTTATTAACTATATCAAACAACATATAAAATGACAAATAAAAAGTCCACAGTGCATGAGTTATTAACATATCCGCAATCTTGTCATATGCCCTTATTTTCCACTGGAGTTGGCTGGAATTAACACTGTAGCAATCTGTGCTGGCTCTTGGGCAGGTAGGAGGCAAAGGAATAAGGTTTATGGGATGATACCTTCTCTACAAAGCTGTCTATGAAACACAGTGACTGCTGCAGTGAAATGACTGGGCATTTTCTCCCATACTGCTTTGCAGTGCCTGCATTTGCTAAATCAGGATGCTCAGTCTTCAAGGTAAACTATTCAAGTGTACCTTTTCTCCAATATGTTGTGTCACAAAGGCCAAACAGACCTATGGAAAATATCTACCCTTCTCTTTATTTTCTTTCTTCTAAACATCACCTGCTTCTTCTCAGGCAAGGTCACTGACAAGCAACAACAAAACAAAGGCACTGTTAGATTGGACAGGTCATAGATAAAAATCTCCATCCTTTCCCCCCCCCCTTTTTTTTTTTTTTTTATAAGATATGAAATGGATCAGCCCCATAGTGGGCAGTTCAGAAAGTCTGTCAACAATGGCTACTTTAAAAGTAGCATCTTTTGAAGACCTTGCATATAGAGTGTGAACTACCACAGATACCAACTTCAGAAACATGGCAGTAAGTGACTGAACAGACAGCAATCTGTTCAGAAAGGGCAGAGACCCCTGAGAAGGTTCTTCAGAGCAGCTGGCATTCACCCAGACGTTACCAGCCTTTCCACTATGACCACTACTACAGAGCGGATAAAGGTGATGCAGTAGCACACTGTAAAAGGAGAAGTAAAAGAGGCCTTCCTCACTCTCAACATTTAAAGAATACTTGCTGAAAAATGCTGACAGTGTCCTGAAGATAAAAGGGGATGTTCATGCAAAGATCAACCTGCAAATCCATGAATGGAAATGGATAGCTGCTATTGTTTAATTCAGTGAGCAGCTTCTCTGAACCAACATCAAAATGGCTCTGTTTCTCTGAATAAAAAAAAAAAATGTTTTGAATTTGCTTTACTCTCAGAAAGCAAGGGACCGCATGTATGAAGGTTCTACTACCTGTACACATTTTATTCACAGAAAATACAGTTTTAGAAAACAATGACAAGACAACTTTTAACAGTCTTGTTTCCTAACTGTTCTAATGGCATACCAAGGTGCCAGTTTCACTGCCATTGTTTTTACCCTTGCATGCAAAGAACTGATATTTAGTCACAAAAATTCTATATGCCCACATATATTTATCTATATTTAGCACACATTTATGAATACTGGGTGTGGTGTATTGTATCTGTTGGGTTTTTTTTTTTACTTAAAATTGACAGTGCATATAGGAGTGCTAAAATAAACTGGCTATTTGAAAGGCACTTTCCTTCTTTCCTGTCCCCTTGTAATCAGACACTAAGCGAGCGATGAAAGAACTGAAGAGAAATAACAAGTTCTTAGAGCTGGGGAAAAAACCAAACAAAACAAACTAGCAGAAGTGGCATATAAAAAGAAACTTACCTGAGTGTTTTTTGCTTTTCCAGCTGGTCTTTGGGTTCATGAAGTACTCCTGACTTCAATCCATGTACATCTCCTGACTCCTCAGTGTAATCCTTCTTAACAAGCTTGTTGTCCATATCCACTTCACAGGTTCTTTTCCTTCTCTTTTTTGAGGTCATATGTCCAACAGTCATGTATTTCTAATTTTTCTTAGCATCCAAACTCTGTATGTTGGCTAACAGAACCTCAGTTTTTCCACCAGCAGTTTCCTTTTTGTTTGATTCTTTTCCCCTGATGTGACACTGACCCATTCCTCTAATCACAACCTCTCCATCTTACACGTGCAATGTCCAAAAACCACCTTAGTTCTTGTGAGAATGCTGCAGCCTGGCCTGCGCCTACTGTCCCTGAGGACTGAAGTATGCTATTTTCCTGGAATATGGAGGTCCAGTAACTCCACACACATTAATGCCCTTAAGCTCAAGTAGATCCAAACATGTAGAGTATTTTAAAAAGTTGAGAAAAACATGCATTCATCACTGGAAGTGATGAGATCTGGAGTTTGATGAAAACTGGAGTTTGAGATTGGGTGCAGGTTGATTACAGCCAAAGGATCAGCAGATTGTGAAATTCTTGAAGAACAGTAAATCTGTTTCTCTTAGTAAATAACATATCAACTGTGCAGGCATCTTACCACTGCTGGAACAGACAGCTTTTTCTATGTGTGAGGGCATTTTAACTCGACCTGTGTAAACTCTGGGTGTTTCCTAGCAAGACCAGGAATGGACTTTGTGCTTGCACGTGCTGAAAAAACACAAGCATTACTTTTTAGTGTCAACTCCCAGCTCAAGGAATCTGTTTTTCTGGATTTTTAATTCAAACTATGCAGCATAACCAAGACACTCCAGAAATATAATTCTGAATTCATAACAATTTGTGTTAGACATACCAAGAGTATTATAAAGATACAAAGTAAAAAGCCTTGTAGTCAACCTTATAATTTTCTATGACATAACAGTATTATTTCTTCCTAAATATGTACATACTCCCCCAAAAAGTCCTGAGTATTTATGCATAGGACACAACAGCCACAATGTATGCAAAGTTGTTATAAACACAGTTTCACATTTAAACATGGCCCTTTCCTCTTCGGACAACAGAGGAATTGCTTGTGTCTCTGAAAATGTTACTAAAACAAATCACTAGTGCTGAAAACTAACACATTGGATTCAACAATCCTGGCGTAGGAGATGTGAAATAAAAGGATGAGCCACTGATTTACAGCATCTCAAGAGGCCTGGGAAACCCCTTTCAATAGTATTCCTTATGTGAGAGAATGTCCTGCTACAGCACTGAAGGAATGCCCGAATATCTACTCCCTATAGTTTATCCTCAAAACAAACCTTGGAGATCTTTGCAGATCTTCTCTTTCTGCATTTTGACTATTTTATTTGAACTGAGGAACTATTCAGAAAGTGACAAAGATGGACTGGGTTAAATGCTGTAACATGGTACTTATTCACACTACATTAGGCAGAGGAACACTAAAATTAGGCATAAAATTTTATTCCCTTGGTAATATCCTCCAGTATTGGCTAGAGATGGGAGGAAAAAAGAGGATTTCCCTTGGAAAAATAAAGCAAGCTGTTGACATGAAATATAAATATTGCAGTATTACAGCTGCAATAGTATCACTATTTCTATTGGGGGGGGATGGGACGTGAGGGAGATGACATCTCCAGAAAGCCTGGAAAAAATTAGCTATTCAGTGAGCTGTCTAAAGTCTTTTTTGAATGGCAACTATACTCTCCATTACATTCTGCCTGTAAACAATCTTATTAATAACAAAATCTTGAGAGAGTGAGGAGATGTTTTCTTTTGATTTTACTGGAGCCACATGAGAAATGTTTGGCCCATCATTCTATAAACTGGTATTACAAGCTTGTTCCAAAGCTCACTGCTCTCTTTTCTTTGGGGTCAGAAGCAAGATCATGCAAAGTAGGAACAAAACAGCAGCCTTTTTAAAACCTCTCATAAAAATATTTTTCTTAAAATTGCTGCTTTGCCCTAATCCTCTTCACTATTGCACCAAGGAAGGACAGCACTTGCCAGATTCAGACTCAACCAGCTGAAGTCATACCAAGTGAACATTTATTTGTTGTATGCCATGTTCTTTTTAATCAATTTCCTGATAAAAAAATGCCATGAAGACATAAGGTATGAGAAATGAAGACCTTTAATACTTCAGAAAATAATACAGCCCAGTGCTGGTTTGGTTGGGAATCTGTAACCTTACAGATGTTTATGCATTTGCCTGGTGCAGAACCACAATCAATTTGGTTATCATAGACCTTCAAGAAACATAAAATTTATCCTGAAGGAAACTGGTTCCTCAAATCAACTGCCCAGATGCATTAGGCAGGTGGGAGTTTCAGCAAACCAAAGGGTTTACTGGCAGACACAACATTGATTTCTTATTGTTTACAACCTACCAGACAGTTCTATACTGACCTGATTTGATGGTTCTCTCTGGGGCACAACCAAGCTGGCCAGGTTCCTTACTTGGTGACTGTGTTCCACATCTGCAGCTTCCGTGCAAACATGCTGAACTAGTATATACACATTGAAAACCTGATCCGAGATCAGATTTTAAATCCAACCTAATAATAATGTTTACTGTTTTCATGACTAGAAGTATGTTCCCTTTTAAGGGATCAAAAATCCTATTGTGATTTTTGTCTGTCTCCATATTCAACTCCCCCTCCCCACACAAGATGTTTCCCCTTCATTTCAGTTTCATTACATTTTGCTGCTTTTTCCTCTATGGCTAAAACAGGCAGAGTGATTCTAATCAAAGCAAAATACTGTGAAGGATTCTAAAGAGATAATCTTTGTCAACAAGCTACAAAAGCTTTGATTTGCTCTCCTTGTGACTTTTTAATCTAGGATATGTGGAGAAGATGATGCTATTTGGTCTGCACCCAATTTTACTCCATAGGAATCTGGCTGCACTTCTGTTTAAAACACCATTGATAATCTAATTAGCATTTCTCATCACTCTTATAACAAAAAAGAAAAGGTCTGTAAGTAATCCAGAGACAAAGTTTTCTGGTACTATACTATCAGGAACTTCACATCTTTACTGAAAGTTGATCAACATGATGCAAACATTCATCAAGCTCGGACAAAATTATATTAAACTCATAATTTCCATGAGGATATTCAATGCTGTATACCTATTTAATATCAAAGTACTTTTCCATCACTGACTCTCTCAACAAAACAGTGATCGTTCTCAAAGTTGATCAAGAAATTATTCTAACACAGACAACTCTGTTTTATAAATGTGCTTGTGCAATGCCCTTAGAAAGAAATACCCATGCTTATTTCCCATGGAAATGCTAATGGATAGGAATTATATTTTCATTCTTTTAGAGTCCATATAAAAGCCTGACCAGTACAGAACAGTATTCAAAACAGTTCCTTTTCTGCCATTCATATAGCAAAGTTTCTATGCCTTGCTAATAGTCTGCCACATATGTGTAGCATGTATATGAATATAATCAAAATATTCCTTTGCATATCTTACTCATCACCTCAACACAAAAATGAAACAAAATAGAACAGGAAAAACAGAAACCCTCAAAAACAGTCCTTAACAAATCTGAAGAAATCATATATCTCTGATTATACTGAAGTAGCTCCTCTTCTTTCTTAATTGTCTTTGTCTCCAAACACACAGTTGCTCAGTTTTATAATATGTAACATCCAAGACTGTAGAGTAAAACAACAAAGTCATACTATGAACCAAGAACTACTACAATAAAACTGATGCCCTTTTTGAAAATGTGGGCATATAACTGGGTATTTTAATCTAAAACAAAGAAACCGCTCCAAATGTTTAGCATTTAACTATTGCTCCTGTTGGTGAAAATGATGGGGGGGAAGGGGGAGGAAGAACATTCACTCTCCAGAAAGTTCAATCTATAAAATACATACAAAATTGAATCTACTGTTAAGATCAGACTAAAATATACCTCATTCTACATTTACTTATTGTAATCATTTTCTCTTCTCTTTGTTTCACTTCATAAATCAATGTAGTTTTTAGAAAAATATAGTTACTTAGAAAGATCCTGGGGTTTTCATATACAGTCTTGCACCACACTGTATTTCTAACGTTCAAAGTGTTATGTTGCCATCCTCAATTGTTTTTAAATGTGTCATATTGCAAACACGTATAAATATATAGTCATCAGACGACACTACAGCAACCAAGTTTAACCTTATCAGTCCAAACTTGATCAACCTTAATAAATCATATGGGGTACCTGCTAACTGCCCAGCAAGGGTTAACAGTTTGCTCCAATATTTCGGGGGCTTTTTTCTTTGCTGAGTGATATGACAGACTTTTATTTGTTTGGCAATTTTTGAAAATAAACTATCACACGGAACTGAAATGGCAGTTGAAAAAAAAAAAAAGGAGAGAAAGGTAAAAACTAAACATCATTTGAAACTGTAGCTGTTGTTCTGCCCAGCAATATCATTAAAGGTAACAGAACCCCCACACTACTCAAATTAAAGCAAATAATATATTAAACTGTTCTACAATAGTCACAAGAACTATGTAAAGACAATCACCAGATAATAATTTCTACTTAACCCCAACCTTAAATGCAGTTTCAAAATTAGGTCAGTTAAAATGAATATCACCATTTTTAAGGAGATCAGGAATCATTAGAATTGAATAAAGATATTTCTAAATGACTTCATAAAAAAGCAAATGTAACTAAATGCTCAAGTACCCCATATTTTATACACAGCATCAGAATTATATAAGAAATGCCTATCAATGCATGCTCTGTTTGAGAAGTGGGATTCCAGTCTGACTCAGTATTATTATCTGACAAAAAAAATTCTAATTCACAGATAGCTTATTTTTTTCTTTTGTTTTTTTCTCTCATAAAAGAAGCTTTTATAAGGACACATATGTAGCGGAGATATACAGAGCTGAGAGAATCACTAGCAATTTGTCAATTTGCAACTTGGCTTTAGCATTACTGGCGAGTTTGCGTTAAATAAGCATTTTTTTCCTTTCAACCAAGAAAATGCATACCACACCAATCAAAACTAATCACAGCAGGGCTTTCATTGAAACAGTAGTTGCTAATTTTACAGGTCTGCCCACATTGTTCTAGAAAAAAGGAAGCAGAAATCTGACATTTCCAGCACTCGTTATTAAAACAACAATCACTGAGAGCTCGATCCTGTTCTCACTGGAAGCAATGTCAAACTCCCCGTTGACTTCAGGGAGAGTGGGATCGGGCCCCGAGCTGCTCAGCCTCCTCCAGCTCTATGCACAGCAGTATGTGTTGTGGAGCTGGGGTGGGAGAAGCTAATCCTTTGTTAACTGCCCAAAGAGTTGAACTTTCCATCACTTTGTCAACAACAGCAAAGTGCCCTGCAAACAACGGTGATAAAAGGACATATTTACCTTGAGGAAACAGGAAAGGGAAAGCCGCAGAATTGCAAAACAAAGTAGTCCAAAGGAATTATCTATGCATGCAGTCCAAACGTGCACCTTCAAGTAGGCCACAGTCTGTCAAGCAGTCGTCTCGGCACCAGCCACCCTGCCTTCCATCTTACGAGATTCACCCAGAAAACTGATAAACCTGCTCCACGACAACAAAACTCTCCTAATGCTTTTGAACGCCCACCATTTGTTCTCCATTCATCCAATCAACTTTCCACTGCACATCTTCTCCTGCGACTGAGGCTCAGAGGCAGAATCCCTTCTCATCTGTATGCTAATTATTTTGCCACATGGACAAAAGTAATAATGCTTTCAGACAGGAAACCAACGGGCCTGAAGTCGAAGGCAGAAATTAATAAGTTTCCACCACTGAAGGCTGAGAAGGTGGGCATGCGTGCAGCTCTGTGGCTGATGGATCAGCTGTAACCTCCATTTAAGAGCAGCAGAGAGGCGACGGGCTGGAGGAAGCCTAGGCAGCGTAGCATGCATCAAGCCCTAGTTCCCCTAGAGACCACATTACTGCAGCAGAACAGCATCCGTAGCAGATTGCTGACTTACCCCGCCTGAGCCCGCATCCTTTAAGCAGAGCGGCGCGCATCCATCCCGCCGGCCCCGCGGCGCGGTGCAGTGCCCGGCGCGGCCGCGCAGGCCCGGCCCCCGCGGCGCGGCGGGAGGC